>CM069160.1:11410939-11433439 GCA_035221665.1 Okamejei kenojei
ATTGGGGGGGGAACGGGGAGGGGGGGGGGGGGGGGGGGGGGGGGGGGGGGGTGCGAAAGGGGGGGGTCGGGCGTTGTTATATCAGGGGGGTCGTAAGGGGGGGTGTTTGGAGGAGAGTTGCCTTATATTGTTGGTGTCAGTGGGGTGGTATGGTGGGGGGTTGGGAATAGGAAGTGATGTCTAGCTGTGGAGTGAGCATCGGCTGACTGGGGTTTTGCATGGAGCATTGACTGTATCCGTCTCCTGTGACTATCTCTCAATTTCGGCCAGCCAGAAGTGGCAGAGATGAGAGAATGACTGTGATGCGATGGTGGTCGGGGGATCTTTGATGAGCGATGCAAAGCTCGCTGAGAGAGACAGTCGTCTTGAGTTGAAAACCTTATAGTTCACAGCATGCCATCCGGTAGCACGTGGACCGCAAACAACCCACACACATACTATGCAGCGCCAGGCTCTTCATAATCTGTCCAGGTTGGTGCCGTTCGTACGCTTGCAGCTCTCCGAACCAGGAATGATGCCGTAGGTTTAAGTGCTCTCGTGGATTGTCCCGCATAAAAAGTTTCGTAGGTGTGGCGGTGGGGAAGCCTGCTTTCCGTAGTCTAGGAGGGGTGTAGTCGCTGCTGGGCCTCTCTTTGACCAGTGCTGTGGTGTTGGTCTGGGACGTCAGTTCATCTTGACAGGTGGTATCCTAGAACTTCAACACTGCTGACGCCTTTCCACATCAGCTCATCGATGTGCAAGAGGTGTATGGCATGGTTTTCCGCCTCCCTGAAGTCAACCTCCAGCTCCTTCATTTTTCCCACGTTGAAAATGAGGTGTGTGGGATTTGCACCTCCTGAGACAGCTCCACCTCCATCCGGTACGCCGACTCATCATTGTCACTGTGAGACCCACCACTGTTTGTCGTCATCGAACTTGTTGATGAAGTTGTTGTTGAGTCTATAGTACAGTCGTGTGTAAGCAGACTAAAAAAAGAGCTGGGGGCTTAGGACACAGCCTTGGGGCGAGCCAGTGCTCACGGCTGTGGTTTTTGATGTCCTACTGCCCACCCTGACTGTCTGCTGCCATTGCGATTCAGGACCCAGTTACATGTGCCAGCATCAACCCCCAATAACTCCAACTTCTCCACCAGCTGCTGCGGAATGATTGTGTTAAAAGCAGAGCTGAAGTCTATGAAGAGGATCCTGGCATAAGTATTTTTCCGATCATGGCGTGGCAGTACGAGGTTCAGTGTTGTTAAGACTGCGTGCTCTGTGGATCGGTTGGCTCTGTAGGCGAACTGCAGTGGGTCTAGGTCGGCAGGTAGGATGCTATTTTTGCTATGCGGCGCATAACCAGTCGCTCAAAACACTCCATTACTATGGGTATTAGAGCCACTGGTCGAAAGTCATTATGGCAGGCTGGGTTTGGTTTCTACGGGACAGGAACAATGGCGGCACTCTTCTTAAGACAGTTGGGCACTACTGCCTGGCTGAGCGAGGTGTTAAAAATGTCTGTGAAACATCTTTCCGTTGCTCTTTAGAACGCATCCAGGAAGGAGTGTTGTCCGTCCCTGCGGCTTTGCGTGGGTTGATGCTGGCAAAGGCCTTTTTAACTCTGGCTGCGGACAGCCTGAGTGACTGGTCACTGGGAGATGGCAGTAAGTGCACGTGTCTGGGCAACTGTTTTTTTAACCTCAAACCGTGCGTAGAACCCGTTCAGTTCATCTAGGTAGAGGGGTCATTTGCATATCCGCAGTGGGGGGGGGGCTTGTAGTCAGTGATGGTATGAAATCCCTGCCACAAGCGCGTGTGTGTCTTTGTCATTTGTGTGAAGTACTAATTAAGTTTTTTGTCCATACAGCCTCTTTGCTTCCCTGATCCCCCGGGGATAATTAGGCTACTCCCTTGTTTTGTATGCTGCGTTGTCTCCAGATTTTAATTGCTGCATTCCGAGTCTCAGTAGGGAACACACTTACCCAGTTTAGCCAAGGTTCGATTGGCACGCCTCCCTGACGGAGTTTTTTACCACCGGGTTACCTCGCTCGATGCATTTATTGATGTATCCGATGACGGATTCTGTGTGTTCTTGGAGGTTGAACGCCAATCTGTCATCCGCATGAGTTTGGGATGTGTTGGAGGCAACCAGAGTGCTTGGAGATAAACCTGTGGTCCCCCAGGGAGAACATGCAAACTCTGTATAGGACGCACCGGTGGTCAGGCTTGAACCTGGGTCTCTGGCGCTGAAAACAGCAGCACTAACCCTAATCCGCTGCGCCACAGTGCCGCTCTGGCTGTTCGGATAGACCAACTGGAAGTACTGGCCTTTAGAACAAGGGACAGCAATTCTTAATTTAAGCAATGGTGCCCAGTATTTACAGCAGACCTGATTTGGGGAGAGGGTTCGACGGTTCGCGAAGTGATCGGTTGGAGGCGATGATTGCGACAGACCTTGATGGCCAACTACAGCTGGGACTGTGAAATGGCCCCAAAACTCGGCAACTATTGCTGATATACTACACTGGGCTGTTTCTTTACATTATGCGCTGCTAACCGGGTATTGGACTAAGGTAGACAAAAATGCTGGAGAAACTCAGCGGGTGAGGCAGCATCTATGGAGCGAAGGAATAGGTGACGTTTCGGGTCGAGACCCTTCTTCAGACTGATGTGGGGGTGGGGAGGGCGGGGAGAAGAAAGGAAGAGGCAGAGACAGTGGGCTGTGGAAGAGCTGAGAAGGGAGGGGAAAGAAGGGAGAAAGCAGGACTACCTGAAATTTGAGAAGTCAATGTTCATACCGCTCGGGTATAAACTACCCAAGTGAGATATGAGGTGCTGCTCCTCCAATTTATGGTGGGTCTCAATCTGGCCATGGAGGAGGCCCAGGACAGAAAGGTTGGATATGGAATGGGAGGGGGAGTTGACGTGCTGAGCCACCGGGAGATCGGGTCGGAGAAGAGTCTCGACCCGAAACGTCTCCTATTCCTTCACTCCATGGATGCTGCCCACCCGCTGAGTTTCCCCGGCATTTTTGTCTACCTTCGATTTTTCCAGCTTCTTATCTGCAGTTTCTTTCTTTAAACGTGCTCAATATATAGTATGTTTTTGTGTGAACTTTAATGTGTTTATTGGGAGCTTATTTCATGCTGTATACCGTGGTCATTGTGTGTTATGTCCTGTGTGGACCATGTCCAGTTTTGTTCCATATTCAGAGTTTGTTGTGTCCATTGTGTGCAGTGCACATTGTGTAGTGTTTACTGCCATCTACAGGTGAAGCACACATTCGGAGTTTGTTGTCTTCATTGTGCACAGTACACACAGTACACATTAGGATGGGATGGAGGTATAGAGTGACTGGACGTCCATAGTAAGGATGAGGGAGTGGGGGCCTGGAAAACGGAAGTCATTGAAGGGACGAAGAGCGTGTGAGGTGTCTTGGACATAGGTGGGGAGGGATCGGACCAGGGCGAATAGGATGGAGTCGAGGTATGTGGAAATTAATTCGGTGGGACATGAACAAGCAGAAACAATGGGTCTGCCAGGACTGTTCTGTTTGTGGATTTTGGGGAGAAGATAAAATCGGGCCGTGCGGGGCTGGGGAACGACAGGTTTGGAGGCTTCAGAGGGCAGAGAGCCGGAAGTAATAAAATCAGAAATGGTGTGTGATATTAAGGCCTGTGGGGTTTGAATATTGATGTTTCTCACTTGAAGTAGCCCCGGCATTCCCTCCCTCTCTCTCTATCCCTCCCCCACCCAAGTCGCACAACCTTCTCATTCTCACCCCACAGACAATGGCCGCTAACAATGGCCTTTATCATCGTTACTTTTTGCTGATCTTTCATTCATAGTTCGGTATCTCTCCGCATCGCCGTCTATATCTCTCCTTTCCCTTATTCCCAAACAGTCTGAAGAAGGGGCTCGACCCGAAGCGTCAGCCATTCCTTCTCTCCAGAGATGCTGCCTGTCCCCGCTGAGTTTCTACTCCGGCTTTTTGTGTCTATCTACGGACATTGTGTAGTGTTTTCCTGCCATCTTCAGGTAAAGCAGGGTAAATGCAGGGTTCAACATGGCATCACACAGACCAGACTCCTCGCCATTGACTCAATAGACAATATGTGCAGGAGCAGGCCATTCAGCCCTTCGAGCCATTTAATGTGATCATGGCTGATCATCCCCATCCCCAATCAGTACCCCATTCCTGCAGCGTAGGTTCACGAGATTGATCCCTGGGATGGCGGGACTGTCATATGAGGAAAGATTGAAAAGAGTAGGTTTGTATTCACCGGAGTTTAGAAGGATGAGAGGGGATCTTATTGAAACATATAAGATTATTAAGGGTTTGGACACACTAGAGGCAGGAAACATGTTCCCGATGTTGGGGGAGTCCAGAACCAGGGGGCACAGTTTAAGAATAAGGGGTAAGCCATTTAGAACGGAGACGAGGAAACACTTTTTCTCACGGAGAGTTTTGAGTCTGTGGAATTCTCTGCCTCAGAGGTGGTGGAGGCAGATTCTCTGGATGCTTTCAAGAGAGAGCTGGATAGGGCTTTTAAAAATAGCGGATTCAGGGGAGATGGCAGGAAATGGGTACTGATTGGGGATATTCAGCCATGATCAGATTGAATGGTGGTGCTGGCTCGAAGGACCGAAGGGCCGAATGTCTTACTCCTGTACCTATTGTCTATTGTCTAACGGGCGTAAAAATACAATGAGAATGGAAAGGGAATTTGACGGGAAGCAGGTTGGGAGGAAGCGCAGTCAACGCAGCCGATGGAGTCCGCTGGCTGCGAATGGATTCTGGCCACTCAACGCTTCCCTGGCATGGATTCAGAGAAGCGGGGAAGAGTCGGAGCTCAAGCGGCGAAAGTGGGAGCAGGTTCGAAACAGGCAGTGAGTAAGATGAGTCATTAAAGTGGGAACGAGAGCAGGAGGCGGCACTGATACAGACAGTTTTAGGCTCGCACCAGGTCTCCTCCATACCCCGCAACACTGCCCTCTCTCCCCATTCCCCCACTCGCAAACAGGGCAGAGTCCCCCTGGTCCTCACCTTTCACCCCACCAGCCGGCAAATACAACAGATAGTCCTCCGCCAGTTTCGCCACCTCCAACGTGACCCCTCCACCCGCCACATCTTCCCATCTCCCCCGCTGTCTGCCTTCCGCAAAGACCCGCTCCCTCCGCGACTCCCTTGTCAATTCTTCCCTCCCCTCCCGCTCTACTCCTTCCCCGGGCACTTTCCCTTGCAACCGCAAGAAATGCAACACTTGTCCCTTCACCTCCCCCCTCCACTCCCTTTCAGGGACCCAAGCAGTCCTTCCAGGTCCGACAGAGGTTCACCTGCACCTCCTCCAACCTCATCTACTGCATCCGCTGCTCCAGATGCCAGATGATCTATATCGGTGAGACCAAGCGGAGGCTTGGCGATCGTTTCGCCGAACACCTCCGCTCGGTCCGCAATAACCAACCCGACCTCCCGGTCGCTCAGCACTTCAACTCCCCCTCCCATTCCGTATCCGACCTCTCGGTCCTGGCCTCCTCCATGGCGAGTGAGCAACACCGCAAGTTGGAGGAACAGCACCTCATATTCCGCTTGGGAGTTTGCATCCTTTGGGCTTGAACATGAATTTTCTCAATTCTGTTAACCCCTGCTGTCTCCTCCCCCTCCCACCTCTCCCCGCCCTCGGGGCCCTGGCATTCCCTCTGTCTCTGTCTACCTCCCCCACCCTTGTCGCACTAGCTTCTCTTTTTCACACCACAAACAGCTTACAATGGCTTGTTCCCTTTATCATCGATACTGTTTTGCATATCTTTCATTCATTGTTCTTTATCTCTCACAATCACCGTCTATATCTCTCGTTTCCCTTATCCTGACCAGTCTGAAGAAGGGTCTCGACCCGTAACGTCGCCTATCTCCTTCGCTCCATAGATGCTGCTGCACCGCTGAGTTTCTCCAGCATTTTTGTGTAACCGACTGATACAGACATGATGTAGCCGAGAGTGAGAGAGAGAGGTGAGGGAGCGGTCTGGCAGCGACTGCAATCAGCAATGCTCCACTTATCCTGCAGACAGGAAGGCGGAGCCTGATTCCTGCGGGCTTTCACCTGGAACCTGGAATTTCTAACGCACCCATTCTTTGAAACATCCGTTCCAAGGAAAATGTATCTGGTGTTGAAGGTGTAAATGCTGCAGACACAATGTACACAACTAAACGGCGGACTTTACCCGGGGGAGCCCGGAGCTCAGGACCCGCCGCCCGCGGCCGCTGCTGAACCCGCGGGAAGGGCGATTGTTTCAATATTTATATTTTCACAAAAGTAATTTCTGTTCCATTGCCGGACGCGGTTAACGGGTTAAAATGAACGGATCGACAGACAGCTCTGATTTCAGTTGCTGTTTATTTCACTCTTCCCACATTTACATTCCCCCTGGTTTTATTTCCGCGCTCACTGGGGTTTCACGACGCGGAATTTGGGGATTAAATGGGAGCCGTTCATTCAGCGCCGACCTGTTGTCCCCCGGGTTTCTGCCCCACAGCCCCTGAGCCCCGCTCCTGACGCCGGTCCCGGGACCCGACCCTTTTACACACCCGGAGCGGAACCGGAGCAGATTCTCAGCCACTGGTTTTCCTTCCAAGTCCAGAAGAGAGGATAAAGTTTCTCCGTGAATTTATTCCCAGTGAAGGTGTGGAGATGGGACTTGGTGTCCGCGTCGTAAAATGAAACTGTCCCGGACTCGTAACTGAGATAAACTCCCACCCTCCCGGGGATGGGACGGGCGGGGAGACGGGATGGAGGGGAGGTGAGTGCTTCAAACCCGTCATCCCCCCGCCTGATCCTCCAGACTCCAGTCTCCGGGGACAGTGTGACCCGTCTCTTCCTCTCCACAGACTCTGCGGCGACTCCCAGACTCCAGCCCCGACTCCCCGCCACCTCCACCTCCCAGTAATGTCTCCCCGATGTGAATCCCTCCGATCCCAGCACACACGCATACACTGTAAACCTCTTCCCGGTGTCAGGGAGACTCCTCCGGGTCCCGGTCCATCTCACCCTCTTCCGATCCTCAGACACCTCGAGCTCCGGATGCGCTGTTTCCACATCCAGGGTGACGGAGACTGGGGGGAGAAGCAGAGAATCAGAGAGTCCCCGGGGGTCGGGGGGAGACTCGGGCACAGGCGGGCAGACAACTGAAACCTTGCCCGGGGTGTCACCCAATTACGTGAGATGGACAACACAAACCTTTCTCCGCGTTTCACTCCGAGGAAAGGGGAGGCTCGTGGATTGCAGGAGCGGGTCGTGCAGCGGAGTTGGGATTGTGTGTGTAAATAGAGAGAGAGAGAGAGAGAGAGAGAGAGAGAGAGACGATGGAGAGATTGCGGGTGGGCATTTGGAGCGGTTGGGCAGGGTTTTGTGAGATCTCGCTGTTAGGTGGTGGAGAGGGAATCAGATTATCAAGTAGCGGATTGAGATAAGTGGTAACAGGAAGTATTTATAAAGGCAGGCAGGATATTGGATGTAATATTGGAGAATTGGGGCCAGTGTGGAACTGGCACACAGGAGCAGTTGAGGCCTGGGGCAGAGCCGTCATCATCACACTGAATAGAGGCGATTTCAGATGCCAGTTGTGATCCTTCTGCTCATGTTCTCTGCAGCAGAGGGCGAGACTGAAGGAGGGGTGGCTTCCACCACTGAAAAATGTCGGGATTGAATGGCCCTTGTGCAACACAGAATGTGTGGAGGCTCGCGATTGTAGGGTCGCTGAAGGAGAGGAGATTCATGGGTGGAAATGATCCTGGACCTGTAACCAAGAATTCATTCAACTCAGGCTAAACCAATATATGGGCCTCCTTGGGGCATTGGACATGATCCCCCCTCATGGTGGGCGAGTGGTGAAAGAGAAGGCATATGATATCCGATATAACCTGGATAATTGGATCCAGGATTGACTTGGTTTAAGGAGGCAGAGGGTATTGGCATCAGAATAGTTTTGTGAATGAAAGGTATGGAATGGTAGTGGCTATCTGTACACAGTGGTCTTCAGCAGGGATCTGTCCTGGGATTGTTGGTGGTTATGATATATATTAACGACCACTTTCCGTGCCGTAGGCATGCGAAGTACATTTGTGCTGACATGGAAATTGTTGGTGCTCTGGGTCGTGTGGAAGGCTATCAAGGCTGGTCAGCCTCACTTGGTGTACTGTGCGCAGGTCGACTTGCTCAAGGAAGGATGTGTTTGTGCTGGAGAGGGAACAGAGGAGATTCATCGGGTCTGTGTCTGATTCATTGATTCATTGAGTCTGAAGTAGGGTCCCGACCCGAAACGTCACCCATTCCTTCTCTCCAGAGATGCTGCCTGTCCCGCTGAGTAACTCCGGCATTTTGTGTCTACCTTCGATTTAAATCAGCATCTCCACTTCCTACAAATATTCATCGGGAAGTTGCTTGTGTTGGTGGACTTTCGTTACATAGGAGCCATTTGTCACACAATCTCAATGTTTCAGCTGTATGTGCATAAGAGGATCTTTGCCTGGACAAATACCTTGGTGTTTTCCACCAAGACAAAAGCCTAGACTGAGGTCAATGCTAGTTTCCCTAACGAATCTAATTCAAGAAATGTTTTAGGCAGTTAATAACAGTGAACCTCGCGATTCCCACAGGAGGCAGCCCTGAGTTACCAGATACTTCAGTCACTGACAGGTCAGACCAAGTTCAGGGACAGATTTCTTTCTCTAAAAATCGCCCATAATTTTTGATAACAATCCTGGGCAGCTCATTGATAATGGATTTCAATCCTTATCAGGTCATAATGTCATAAGTGTAGAATTAGGCCATTCAGCCCATTAAGCCTACTCCTCCATTCAAGAATGACCGATCTATCTCTCACTCCTAACTCTATGTTCTGGCCTTCTCTCCATAACCTCTGACCCCTGTGCTAATCCAGAATCTATCCATCTCTGCCTTAAAAATATCCACTGATTTGAGTTCCACAGCTTTTTGTGGCAAAGAATTCCACAGATTCTGCACCTTCTGAATAAATACATTTCTCATCATCTCCTTCCTTAAAGAACGTTGTTTAATTCTGAGGTTATGACTTCTGGTCCTAAACTCTCCCACTGGTGGAACCATCCTCTCTAGATCCACATTATACAGGCAATTCACTACTCTGTATTTCAATGAGCAACCCCCCCCCCCCCCCCCCCCCCCCCCCCCTCATTTTTCTAAACTCCAGAAAGTGCATGCCCAGTGCCGACAAACGCTCATCGTAGGTTAGCCTAGTCATTCCTGAGATCATTCTTGTTAACCACCTCAGGCCCTTCTCCAGCACCAGCACATTTTTCCGCAGATATGGTGTCCAAAATTGCTCACAATATTCCAAATGTGGCCTTACCAGCACCCGATAGAGCCCCAGCATTACATCCCTGTTTTTGCATACTAGCCCTCTTGAGTTTGCTCTCTGTTTAACCAATTTGACTTGCAGATTAACTTTTGGGACTAATTTTAAACTAGATTTTGTTAAATCCATTTTAAATCATCTGAACAAGTAACTGGGTGTTTTCGTCCAAGACGGAATCCCTGGTTGAGGTCAATGCTAGTTTGTGTGATGAGTCTCATTCATACAATGCTTCAATGTGGTGGAAAGTTAGTAACAATGAAGTTCGTTACTCCGGCAGGGGGCAGACCAGAGTTAACTAAAGTCAGTCGTCACTGACAGGTGAAGCAGGATCTGTGGCACATATATCCTTCTCTGATGGAACCCTGTGTGTTTTTATGACAATCCTGGTCATCTAATTCCTACCAGTTTTCAATACCTCTGATTTAATTTAGTCAAGTTTACTTTGCTGGCTACCTGGTAGAATTCAAACTCATATCGTGGCGCGTTTCTGCGGTGCGGATGGGGTTAAGATGTTTTAGTTCATCTAGCAGTCTGTGTCTTGGTTGTATTGTGCTCCTCTGTTGGACGTGTTCAGGGTTCTAACATCTCCAGCTGACCACTTGACTGTGAAGCTTCCCAACAGGTGAGATTGGTGCTGGTATAAAACTTTAGTTCCCCTTCAGTTCATCGTTACGGCCAATCTTTGCATCTATTTACAACTTAAATACGTCACCCACATAAGAAGTAAGGAATCCATATGTTTTACCTTGGTGATTCACAACAACGATATCTTTCAACACTGCGTTCAACCAGAAGGGGTGATCGAATCTTTCATCCAGTATGGCACCATCTCTCAGTGACAATGTCTGGAATTCATCACTAATTCTGCAAATATTAAATAACCGATTATAACCTGCGCGTCGACATGTTTACGTGACTTTACAGATCCGTGCAGAGTTTAACTGAAGAGCATGTCCTACCTGCGCTTGCGACCAGCTTCCTCCTGCAATAAGGAAAGCAGAAATTGACTGAGGGAACAGCAATTTCACGCAAGTTATTTCACATAGTTGAAAATCACAGTTTTCTGACTCGCGCTCACGTTGTCACACAGAAGACATTACATTGATGGCACCAATGCAGGAGGGTTGTTAAATGTTTGTGAAAATTATGCTGTATCTCAGAGGAGGCAATGTGCAGGAAAGTCTGCAGGGTGTGGTGGAGACGCCCCTCAAAATAAGGGAAGGGGTCCAAGGGTGGAGGATAAATTAGTGAGATTTGAGCAATGTATGTAGACTGTATTAAATAATTGGTATAGTCTCCGAAAATGTCGGATGATTTTTTTTTGCACGGTTCATGTATTGTATATATTTATTACCTGAAAGTCTATTTTGAAATTTAAAAAAAAAGGAAAGTCTGGATGTGTTGTGAATTTTCTGCTGAATAATGTCATAAGGTCATAAGTGATGGGAGCAGAATTAGACCATTCAGCCCTTCAAGACTACTCCACTATTCAATCATGGCTGACCTATCTCTACCTCCCCACTCTCCTGCCTTCTCCACATAACCTCTGACACCCATACTAATCAAGAATCTATATATATCTGCTTAAAAATATCCACTGACTTGACCTCCAGAGCCATCTGTGGCAAAGAATTCCACAGAGTCACCACCCTCCGACTAAAATTCCTCCTCATTTCCTTCCTAAAGAAATGTCCTTTAATTCTGAGGATATGACCTCTAGTCCTAGACTCTCCCACTAGTGGAAACATCCTCTCCACATCCACTCTATCCAAGCCTTTCACTCTTCGGTCAGTTTCAATGATATCCCCGTTCATTTTTCTAAACTCCAGCGAGTACAGGCCCAGTGTGGAAAAACGCTCATCATATGTTGCCCAACAATAAGCTGTTCATCATGATTGGTTGGAGGAATTTAAGATTAACGATGGATTAGATTGGGTGTGGATGGAGAATGTATCACCGTATCAGGATGAGGGAACCACAAAGGGTGTGAGGCACTGGTCGGGTACAGGTTGCTGTCATCAAGCAATTTGTTTTGCAGTATAAAAACTTGCAGGAGTAAATTAAAAGGAAAATCAGCAGAACAAAACAGTTCACGAGTCACGACAAACAAGAGAATCCCCAGAGATACAACAAGTATATTAATAGCAAAAGAATAACTCAGGAGAGAATGGGTCCCTCTGAGGTCAAAGGGACAACTAGAGAGAGATTAAGTGTGGGGGAAATAACTGCAGATGCTGGTTTAAATCAAAGGTAGACACAAAATGCTGGAGTAACTCAGCGGGTTAGGCAGCATCTCTGGAGAGAAGGAACGAGTAATCGCTGCTCTTTCTTAGTGAGAATCTGGTGCAGTTCAGCAAACTGGGTTGTGATCTCTGCCTCATCGGCTGATTGCTTTCACTACATTAATTGCCAGAAGATCTATTTAATTTAAATGGAAAGAATCTAATCGTCCGACCATACTCCATTGGTACTCTGAAACGATATCATGTTTATATTTAGAAAAAATTAGGAATGACATTGTCGAACCCTTGGTTAAATTTGATAGGACTTGGGGAAGATTTATTCAACATGTTTACATGATATACATTGTCCCCTCTCCAACCGTTATAATAATTATTTTACCTTTATACGGTGGAACGGACTTGACGACAAACAGGGACTTAAATTGTTGAAATTCTTTGCAGCCCAGATTCTGTTTTGCTTTTTTTTTCTAGTTGAGGGGGTTTTGTTTTTCTCTTTTTCTTTTTTTTTTCTTTTTCTCTTTTTCTTTTTATATATACAAGTTCTCTTTTAAACACTTAACTATATTTACATAGAGACCGGGAGGTTTATACTCAATGTGTATTTTGACACTGGACTCATATTCAGGTTATACTTGTTGTTAATGTAATCCTGTTTAAGAAGGAACTGCAGATGCTGGAAAATCGAAGGTGGACAAAAGTGCTGGAGAAACTCAGCGGGTGCAGCAGCATTGAGGGAGCGTAGGAAATAGGCAACGTTTCAGGCCAAAACCCTTCTTCAGACTGATGGAGGGTGGGGGGGGGGGGGGGGGGGCTGGGAGAAGAAAGAAAAATGGAGGAGGAGCCCGAGGGCTGAGGGAGTGCTAGGAAGGGGAGGAGACAGCAAAGGCTAACGAAATTGGGAGAATTCAATCTTCAGGCCACCGGGATGCAGACTGCCCAAGCGGAATATGAGGTGCTGTTCCTCCAATTTCCGGTGTTGCTCACTCTGGCCATGGAGGAGGCCCAGGACAGCGAGGTCAGATACGGAATGGGAGGGGGAGTTGAAGTGCTGAGCCACCGGGAGGTCAGGTTGGTTAATGCGGAACAAGCGGAGGTGTTCGGCGAAACGATCCCCAAGCCTACGCTTGGTCTCACCGATATAGATCATTTGGCATCTGGAGCAGCGGATGCAATAGATGAGGTTGGAGGAGATGCAGGTGAACCTCTGTCGCACCTGGAACGACTGCTTGGGTCCTTGAATGGAGTGGAGGGGGGAGGTGAAGGGACAAGTGTGGCATCTCTTGCAGTTGCAAGGGAAAGTGCCCGGGGAGGGGTGGTGCGGGAGGAAAGGGAAGAATTGACAAGGGAGTTACGGAGGGAGCGGTCTTTGCGGAAAGCAGACGAGGGGAGACGGGAAGACGAGCGGTGGGGTCACGTTGGAGGTGGTGAAACTGGCGGAGGACTATTTGTTTTATGTGACGGCTGGTGGAATGAAAGGTCAGGACTAGGGGGACTCTGCCCTTGTTGCGAGTGGGGGGGATGCGGAGAGGGAGCAGTGTTACGGGGTATGGAAGAGACCCTGGTGCGAGCCTCATCTATAGTAGGGGAGGGGAACCCCCGTTCCCTGAAGAATGAGGACATTTCCGATGGTTCAGCGGTCGCGTAATGGTGGCGATAGTCGGGGGAATCGGGGTGGGAGGGATATACAGAGTTACCGGTGAGGCAGCGAGGCTGGGCGTCATCGGTAGGCCAGTGTCTCTATGTTTCAATATCATTGTTATGTTTATCATTATTTTTTGTTGTTTTGTTTTTGTTTTTGAAAAAACTAATAAAAAGATTTTAAACGGAAAGGAAAGTTGTTGTGTGACTGATCCTGTCAGATGAAAGTTGAAGATCAATATATTATGTCATTCTCCTGCGTATCTTCAAGAAATGGAAGGTCGCATAGGCAACCCAATCTGGAGACATGGAGTGTAGACAAAGGCCCTTCGGCCCACAATGCCCATGCTTGCCACTGTACCTACCTGCACCGCTCCCATTTGCATGCATTTAATGCATAGTTTTCATTATCCTGGCAATTCAAGGGCTGACTGAAAGCTACTGGAATGTTGTGGAAGTAATCCGTATTACCCTCCTTTCTATTCCCACAATCCAATTCCTTGTACCCTATTCCATTTCACGTGCCCATTAATTCCCACACATTCGCCCTCCACTCACATTCACTGTCCATGTCAGTACACTAATCCCAATACCATGTGCTCTAATTTTGCCCACTATTCTCCCATTTGGGACCTTAAAGGCTTTCTGAAAGTGCAGGTACACTACATCCACTGGCTCTGCATCTCCATTTTCTTAGTTACATCCTCAAAAAATTCCAGAAGATTATCAAGCATGATTTCCCCTTCGTAAATATCCATGCGGACTCAGACCGATCCTGTTACTGCTATCCAAATGTGCCGCTATTTCATCTTTTATAACTGACTCCAGCAATTTCCCCACCACCGATGTCAGGCTAACTGGTCTATAATTCCCTGTTTTCTCTCTCCCTCATTTCTTAAAAAGTGGGATAACTTGAGCAACCCTCCAATCCACAGGAACTGATGCTGAAACTATAGAACATTGGAAAATTATCACCAATGCACCCACGATTTCTAGAGCCACTTCCTCAAGTACCCTGGGATGCAGACCATCAGGCCCTGGGGAGAAGGCAGGAGAATGGAGTTGAAAATGTGAGCAAGATCAGCCATGATTGAATGACGGTGTAGACTTAATGGGCTGAATGGTCTAATTCGTCTACTATGAATTATGAGATAGCAGAGCCTGTTTGTATGAGGGATGGTGGATAAATGTAGGAATTGATAAAAAGTTGCATTTTCGCAAATATATCACTCCCAATGTTGTGACTGCAGTTTCATTGAACGAGATTGAAACATAACCCCTGACCTTCAGAAATAACACGATGTCTGTTTGTTCCATTCGCCCCTGCAGCTTTGAGAGTTCCTCCTCAATAGAGTTTAAATTCTCTTGAATGTCTTGAAGATTTTTCTCCATTGGTCTTAGAATCTTCTCCTCGTCCTCCTTGATCTCTCCGAGAATGCGCTGCTCTTTCTTCACGAGAATCTGGTGCAGTTCAGCAAACTGAGATGTGACGTGAGACTCGAGGCTTTGTGACTGCTCCTGTCAAATGAAAGGTGAAGATTGATCTAATATATTTCTGT
Source organism: Okamejei kenojei (assembly GCA_035221665.1). Taxonomy (NCBI): domain Eukaryota; kingdom Metazoa; phylum Chordata; class Chondrichthyes; order Rajiformes; family Rajidae; genus Okamejei; species Okamejei kenojei. Next base: position 11,425,745 of record CM069160.1, read on the forward strand.
ATTCTATTTCGTTGTTAAGTAGAAGGTGACCATTTGGCACATCGATATCTATGCTGTTCCTTAGTATAATCCCATAAATCTCATTTCCTCACGTTTCCCTGAAACACAATGGCCCTCACGTCCACATGAACTCCCACCAACTCACAGATCACCCGCTTTCAGCAGCTTCATTACAGCACCCAATCAAACCAACATGTCTGGGGGATGTGGGCAGAACCCGCTCTGGTCATGGGGAGAACATAGAAACATAGACAATAGCTGCAGGAGTAGGCCATTCAGCCCTTCGAGCCAGCAGCGCCATTCAATACGATCATGACTGATCATCCAGAATCAGTAGCCCGTTCCTGCTTTCTCACCGCATCCCCTGATCAGGCATGAGACAGGAAAAAAACTGAATAAAGAGGAAGAGAGATGGGGATCCAGGGGGCAGCGCCCCTGGTGGCGGTAAAACTAGGCAGCGCCCCCCCCCCCCCCCCCCCCCCCCCCCCCCCCCCCCCCCCCCCCCCCCCCCCCCCCCCCCCCCCCCCCCCCCCTCCCCCCCCCACCCCCCCCCCCCCCCCCCCCCCCCCCCCCCCCCCCCCCCCCCCCTCCCCCCCCCCCCCCCCCCCCCCATGCAGAGAATTTTTGATAATTATGCCTTGAAATAATTATACCTTAAACTGAACTAGGGGGGTGGGGTGTCAAATGGGATAGTCGAGGACGGAGTTAAAGGGAAAGAGAGTAAAGGGATGGTTAAATACCCGAGAATTTATGGGAAAGGAAGCTCACAAAGGGATAGGAGCGTATGGCTAAGTGTAATAGGGATCAATGTGAAAGGTGAGATGCGTGAGGAATTAAAAGTATTGTATATGAATGCGCGAAGTATAAGAAGGGCAAAAATCAAAAAGGACCACGTCAACGTAATTGTATACAGAGTAAGAGTGTTGTAAAAACAAGCCTGAAGGTTTTGTGTCTCAATGCAAGGAGCATTCGTAATAAGGTGGACGAGTTGAATGTGCAGATAGCTATTAATGACCATGCTATAGTTGGGATCACGGAGACATGGCTCCAGGGGGAACCAAGGCTGGGAGCTGAACATCTGTGGATATTCAATATTCAGGAGGGATAGACAGAAAGGAAAGGGAGGTGGGGTAGCGTTGCTGGTGAGAGAGGAGATTAATGCAATAGAAAGGAAGGACATTAGCTTGGAGGATGTGGAATCGATATGGGTAGAGCTGCGAAACACTGAGGGGCAGACAACGCTAGTGGGAGTTGTGCACAGGCCACCTAACAGTAGTAGTGGAGTTGGGGGTGGCATCAAACAGGAAATTAGAAATGCGTGCAACAAGGGTAAAACAGTTATAATGGGCGACTTCAATCTACATATAGATTGGGTGAATCAAATGGGCAGGGGTGCTGAGGAAAAGGATTTCTTGGAATGTATGCGGGATAGTTTTCTAAACCTACATGTAGAGGAACCAACGAGAGAGCAGGCAATTCTAGACTGGGTATTGAGTAATGAGGAAGGGTTAGTTAGCAGTCTTGTTGTGCGTGGCCCCTTGGGCAAGAGTGACCATAATATGGTTGAGTTCTTCATTAGGATGGAGAGTGACATAATTAAGTCAGAAACAAGGGTTCTGAACTTAAACAAAGGTAACTTTGAAGGTATGAGACGTGAATTGGCCAAGATAGACTGGCAAGTGATTCTGAAAGGGTTGACAGTGGATGTGCAATGGTAGGTATTTAAAGACTGCATGGATGAACTACAACAATTGTTCATCCCAGTTTGGCAAAAGAATAAATCAGGGAAGGTAGTGCATCCATGGATAACAATGGAAATCAGGGATAGTATAAAAACAAAAGATGAAGCATACAAATTAGTCAGAAAAAGCAGCCTACCAGAGGACTGGGAGAAATTCAGAGTCCAGCAGAGGACAAAGGGCTTAATTAGGAAAGGGAAAATAGATTATGAAAGAAAACTGGCAGGGAACATAAAAACTGACTGCAAACGTTTTTATAGATATGTGAAGAGAAAGAGATTAGTTAAAACAAATGTAGGTCCCTTGCAGTCAGAAACAGGTGAATTGATCATGGGGAACAAGGACATGGCAGACCAATTGAATAACTACTTTGGTTCTGTCTTCACTAAGGAAGACATAAATAATCTGCCGGAAATAGCAGGGGACCGGAGGTCAAATAAGGTGGAGGAACTGAGTGAAATCCAGGTTAGCCGAGAAGTGGTGTTGGCTAAATTGAATGGATTAAAGGCCGATAAATCCCCAGGGCCAGATAGTCTGCATCCCAGAGTACTCAAGGAAGTAGCCACAGAAATAGTGGATGCATTAGTGATAATTTTTCAAAACTCTTTATATTCTGGAGTAGTTCCTGAGGATTGGAGGGTAGCTAATGTAACCCCACTTTTTAAAAAAGGAGGGAGAGAGAGAAAACGGGGAATTACAGACCAGTTAGTCTAACATCGTTAGTGGGGAAACTGCTAGAGTCAGTTATTAAAGATGGGATAGCAGTACATTTAGAAAGTGGTGAAATCATTAGACAAAGTCAGCATGGATTTACGAAAGGTAAATCATGTCTGACGAATCTTATAGAATTTTTCGAGGATGTAACTAGCAGAGTGGATAAGGGAGAACCAGTGGATGTGTTATATCTAGACTTTCAGAAGGCCTTCGACAAGGTCCCACATAAGAGATCAGTATACAAACTTAAAGCACACGGTATTGGGGGTTCAGTATTGATGTGGATAGAGAACTGGCTGACAGACAGGGAGCAAAGGGTAGGAGTAAACGGGTCCTTTTCAGAATGGCAGGCAGTGACTAGTGGGGTACCGCATGGCTCAGTGCTGGGACCCCAGCTATTTGCAATATATATTAATGATTTGGACGAGGGAATTGAATGCAACATCTCCAAGTTTGCGGATGACACTAAGCTGGGGGGTAGTGTTAGGTGTGAGGAGGATGCTAGGAGGCTGCAAGGTGACTTAGATAGGCTGGGTGAGTGGGCAAATGCATGGCAGATGCAGTATAATGTGGATAAATGTGAGGTTATCCACTTTGGTGGCAAAAACAGGAGGGTAGACTATTATCTGAATGGTGGCAAATTAGGAAAAGGGGAGATGCAACGAGACCTGGGTGTCATGGTACACCAATCACTGAATGTAGTCATGCAGGTGCAGCAGGCAGTGAAGAAAGCAAATGGTAAGTTAGCATTCATAGCGAAAGCATTTGAGTATAGGAGCAGGGAGGTACTACTGCAGTTGTACAGTGTTTTGGTGAGACCACACCTGGAGTATTGCGTACAGTTTTGGTCTCCAAATCGGAGAAAATACATTCTTGCCATAGAGGGGGTACAGAGAAGGTTTACCAGACTGATTCCTGGGATGTCAGGACTTTCATATTGAGGAAAGACTGGATCGACTTGGCTTGTACTCGCTAGAATTTAGAAGACTGAGGGGGGGGGTCTTATAGAAAGGTACACAATTCTTCAGGGGTTGGATAGGCTAGATGCAGGAAGATTGTTCCTGATGTTGGGGAGGTCCAGAACAAGGGGTCACAGTCTAAGGATAAGGAGGAATACCTTTAGGACCAAGATGAGGAAAACATTTTTCACACAGAGTGGTGAGTCTCTGGAATTCTCTGTCACAGAAGGTAGTTGAGGCCAGTTCATTGGCTATATTTAAGAGGGAGTTAGATGTGGCCCTTGTGGCTAAAGGGATCAGGGGGTATGGAGAGAAGGCAGGTACAGGATACTGAGTTGGATGATCAGCCATGATCATATTGAATGGCGGTGCAGGCTTAAAGGGCCGAATGTCCTACTCCTGCACCTATTTTCTATGTTTCTAAGTAAAGTAGATGAGCTCGAGGCTCAGTTAGAGTTTGTTACATATGACATTGTGGGGATTACTGAGACGTGGCTGCCGGAGGATCGGGCCTGGTAACTTTATATTCAGGGTTATACATCCTATAGATCCTATTAATCTGCAATTTTAGAAGGAGAAGGTTAAATCGGAAGTGTCAGTGATGCAGTTGAACAAATGGGACCATTAAGGCATGAGAGGGGTAAGGTAGACTGGCCAAGGTAGACTGGAAAGGGATCCTAGCAGGAATGACGGTGGAACAGCAATGGCAGGAATTTCTGGGCATAATTCGGAAGACGCAGGATCATTTCATTCCAAAAAGGAAGAAAGATTGTAAGGGGAGTAGGAGGCAACAGTGGCTGATAAGGGAAGTTAGGGATAGAATAAAACTAAAAGAAAAGATGTATAACACAGCAAAGAGTAGCCGGAAGCCGGAGGATTGGGAAACCTTCATAGGACAACAGAAGGAAACAAAACGGTAATATGGGCTGAAAAGATGAAGTACGAGGGGAAGCTGGCCAGGAATATAAAGAAGGACAGTAGAAGCTTCTTTAGATAAGTCAAGGGAAAAAGAGTAGCAAAGTCAAATGTGGGTCCCTTGAAGGCAGACACTGGTGAAATTATTATGGGCAACAAGGAAATGGCAGAAGAGTTGAATAGGTACTTCGGATCTGTCTTCACTAAGGAAGACACAAACAATCTCCCAGATGTACTGGAGAACAGGGGATCTAAGGGGTAGAGGAACTGAAATAAATTTTCATTAGGCGAGAAATAGTATTGGGTAGGCTAATGGGACTGAAGGATGATAAATCCCTTGGGCCTGATGGTCTGTATCTCAGGGTCCACAGGGAGGTGGCTCTAGAAATAGGTGATCTTTGAACGCAGTGTTGAAAGATATCGTTGTTGTGAATCACCAAGGTAAAACATATGGATTCCTTACTTCTTATGTGGGTGAAGTATTTAAGTTGTAAATAGATGCAAAGATTGGCCGTAACGATGAACTGAAGGGGAACTAAAGTTTTATACCAGCACCAATCTCACCTGTTGGGAAGCTTCACAGTTCAATAGATTCAGGATCAATTCCTGTGGATTGGGGGATGGCTAATGTTATTCCACTTTTCGAGAAAGGAGCGAAAGAGAAAAGTGAGAATTACAGACCAGTTTGCCTGACTTTGGTGGTGGGAAAGATGCTGGAGTCAATTATTAAAGTGGTTTTTCTGCAGTAGTATAGGGCTCTGGTGAGACCACATCTGGAGTATTGTGTTCATTTTTGGTCTCCTAATTTGAGGAAGGACATCCTTGTGATTGAGGGAGTGCAGCGTAGGTTCACGAGATTACCTGGGATAGCGGGACGGTCATATGAGGAAAGATTGAAAAGACTAGGCTTGTATTCACTGGAGTTTAGAAGGATGAGGGGGGATCTTATAGAAACATATCAAATTATAAAAGGACTGGACAAGCTAGATGCAGAGAAAATGTTCCCAATGTGGGGTGAGTCCAGAACCAGGGGCCACACAGTCTTAGAATAAAGGGGAGGTCATTTTAGATTGAGGTGAGAAAAAAACTTTTTCACCCAGAGAGTTGTGAATTTATGGAATTCCCTGCCACAGAGGGCAGTGGAGGCCAAGTCACTTGATTGTTTTTAAGAGAGAGTTAGATAGAGCTCTAGGGGCTCGTGGAGTCAAGGGATATGGGGAGAAGGCAGCCACCGGTTACTGATAGGGGATGATCAGCCATGATCACAATGAATGGCGGTGCTGGCTCGAAGGGCCGAATGACCTCCTCCTGCACCTATTTTCTACGTGTCTATGAAATGACACAATTTCATTGCTTGTTTACCCTTAAATTATACTGTAAGAAGCATGGGGTTGGGCAGTGTTGTGTGAGAGAGGGGGGGGGGGGGGGCAGGGTTATGCCTGGGGGGTTGGTGGTGGTGGTGGGAGGACAGACTTGTTCCAGGGGAGGGGTAAGGGGGAGTTGTGCCAGGGGAGATGAAAGGTTTGGTGGTGAGGAGTGGACCGAGTTATACCAGGGGAGGGGGTGGGGTAGGGGAGAGTTGTACCAGGGTAGGAAGTGGGGGGGGGGGGGGGGGGGGGGGTTAAGGGGAGTGTTATACCATGAGAGGGAGATGGGCGGTAGGGGTAGGGGGAGTGTTGTACTAGGGGAGGGGTAGAGAACGGGGGGGGGGGGGGACATGGAAGCGTCACGTAGACAATACCAGAGTCCGGGTGGAACCGATTTCACCGGAGCAGCGACACAGCCCAACTAACTGCTGCCACGCTGTGCTGTTGTGCATTAACCAAAACACAAAACTACACAACACGATCAGAAATGCCCCACAGCAAGGCCTCACCCGGACTTGGGAAATCTTCTGCTTCTGTTGCTCTTCCATTTCCTGTATAGCTGATTTATTTTTTGTCAGAGATTATATGGATGATTTAACCTGATCCTGGGAATCAGAGAGAAAGGGGGTTAGACAATAAACATTCAACTATACATTCAAGCAAGTGATCGTAGTCGGTTTGCATTTACCTTGTAGGTTTCAACAGCTTCTTTAATCGGTATGAAGCTGTGAGACTTGTGTTCCCGCGCATCTCGACAAACCACACAGATCAGTTTCTTGTCCGTTTCACAAAACAGCTTCAGTTCTTCCTGATGTTCCTCGCAGTGATGTTTACTTTCCTTCTCTTCCGTATTCAGGCTCAGTGCTCGAGCTTTCTCAGCCAGACTCGCCAAGGCCCGATTACCTTTGAGGGTGCGGTCCGCAAACTCCTCTCTACATTCCGGGCAGGAGTTTCTCTCCTCCCTGTCCCAACTCTGTGTGATGCAGGAGCGGCAGAAGTAGTGCCCACACTCCAGTGACACCGGATCGGTGAAGAAATCCAGGCAGATGGCACAAATTGCCTCCTCTGTTAAATTCTCGACCTGCTGTTTAGAAGCCATTTTAACTCCTGCCACTTCCTGGTTTGAAACTGCTTTCGCTGATTGGGAGCTGCTGATCCCTTGTGATCCCTCTGTACCGCGAGTGTCTACCGCGCACGCTGCCGTCTCCAGCACATTTGCTGCAGGTTTTCAGGGTGAACGTGTTCTAGGTGACCGTGTCCTGACCTCAAATACCCATGGAGGGTTTAGTGAGATGTTAAACAGACCGGTATATAAATGTAAACACAGGGAATGTTATGGGACAGTTTAGAGCAGGACAGAACATGACACGGCCTAAAAATGAACTAACTGGGGTGTAAAACGAGGGTTTAAATATAAACTTAGAGTGAAGTCCAGTCGGATTTATTGTCATCTGCACAAGCACTGCGATGAAACAGCTGCGATGAAAATCTCATCGCCGTTTCAGCAGCAAAACACGCACAAATACTCAGTGCTACACAAAATATAAATTAAACGCAAATTACAACCACATTACACATACATTCTGCGAGTTAGTAAAAACAAAATTAAAAACTGCTCCAAAGACAAGGCATTAATGCAAAACACAATTAAAAATAAACACGTCCACGGCAGTGCAGGCGGTAGTGCAACTCGTGTGCGTTGGACATGCCGGACCGGGCCATGATGCGAACAGTCAGGATACATTCTACAGCGCTTATGTGGAGGCTTCTTCGAGTATCAGGTTATATCCCGGAATATCCACAATACGAAGAGGCAATCCGTATGGAACAAAGAACAGTACGCATAGGAGCAGCCCTTCGGCCCACAGTGTCTGTGCCGAATATGATGCCAAGACCAACTCTTACCTGCGTGAACATAATCTATATCCTTCAATTACCTGCACACTCACGTGCCTATCCAAACATCTCTTCACCGCCTGTCCTGTATCAGCCTCCACCACC
>CM069160.1:11438439-11549698 GCA_035221665.1 Okamejei kenojei
CCTGCCTTCTCTCCATAACGTCTGACACCCTTACTAATCAAGAATCTATCCCTGTCTTAAAAATATCCACTGACTTGGCCTCTTTGGCAATTAAATCCACAGATTGGCCACGCCCTGACTAAAATTCTTCTTCATCTCCGTCCTAAAGGAAGGTCCTTTAATTCTGAGGCTATGACTTCTAGTCCTAGACTTCCTCGCTAGTGGAAACATCCTCTCCACTTCCACTCTATCCAAGCCTTTCACTATCCAGTAAGTTTCAATAAGGTGTCCCCCCCCCCTATTTTTTTCTAAACTCCTGCGAGTACAGGCCCGGTGTCGAAAATCGTTTACCGCATGTTAACCCACAAGAATATGTCAAACATGATTGGTGGAGGAATCCATTTGTGTCTTGGAGAACTGGAGATACATTCTCCATCCACACCCAATCCTCGAGAATCTTCTGCAGTTCAGCAAACTGAGATCTGATGTGAGACTCGAGGCTTTGTGACTGTTCCTGTCGAATTTGGTGAAGATTGTCCGAATCCCCTTTCCATGAAATATATTCGTCCTCACGTTCACATTAACTCCCACCGGTGGCAGATTGCAACCTTCACCTGGTCTACCCTGTATCGACTAATGCAATCAACCAGACACGCACACACACACAAATAGATCAAATAGAACAAGTTGAGCCACAATTTAAGGCTGTGCACGCCACACGCAAGAAGAACCGATACACAGATCCCGCCTTCAATGGGTTAATTACAGCAGACAATTAGATCGACGCAGACAACAAATGCTGGAGTGACTCAGCGGGACAGGCAGCATCTCTGGAGAGAGGAATGGGTGATGTTTCGAGTCGAGACCCTTCTTCAGCCTGAGTTACTCCAGCATGTTGGTTCTGCCTTCGATTTAAACCAGCATCTGCATTTCTTTCCTGCACAAAGTAAATCGACGTGTTATGTGGATGAGGGCGGAGCCCATCCTGGTCACAGCGAGAACAAGGCGGTTTCACGCAGAGATTACCAGAGGCTCAGGGATCGAACCACGATGAAACAGCGCAACTAACTGCTGCCACGCCGCGCTGCAGTGCATTAACCAAAATACAAAACGACACAACACGAAGAGAAATGCCCCACAGCAAGGCCTCACCCGGACTTGGGAAATCTTCTGCTTCTGCTGCTCTTCCTTTTCCTGGATGGCTGATTTATTTAGATTGTATGGATGATTTAACCCGATCCTGGGAATCAGAGAGCAAGGGGTTAGACAATAAACATTCAACTATACATTCAAGCAAGTGATCGGAGTCGGTTTGCTTTAACCTTGTAGGTTTCCACAGCTTCTTTAATCGGCATGAAGCTGTGAGACTTGTGTTCCCGCCCAGCGGCACAAATCACACAGATCAGTTTCTTGTCCGTTTCACAAAACAGCTTCAGTTCTTCCTGATGTTCCTCGCAGTGATGTTTACTTTCATTCTCTTCCGTATTCAGGCTCAGTGCTCGAGCTTTCCCTGACAGTCTCGCCAAGGCCCGGAAGTGGCGGCGCTGCCTCGCAGCTGCGGCTCGCCCGCAGTCCGTTTGTCTTTTTTGTTGTTGTTTTTTTCTTGTCCAGTTGTTTTCAGTTTATTTTAGTTGTGTATGTGTGTGGGGGGGGGGAGGGGGTTGGTGAAATATGTTTTTTTCACTCTTCCTTCGGGGGGGGGGGGGCGACCTTTCTTGCGGTATCCCCCCCATCTCCGTCTCCGCTGAGGCGTATCGTCGAGCTGGCGGCCTCCAACTGGGACCGACCTCGAGTCAGGACTTACCAACTTCGGGGCTGTGGTGGCGTTGCGACCCGACGTCGGAGCCTGGGAGGCTTGGCCGCGGGCCAGTGGACGATATCAACGTCGGGAGCTCGCAGGTCACGGGTTGGTGACCTGTTTTTTCCGGGGCTCCCGCAACAACAGCTGCATCAGCTGGATCGGAGGGCAGCAGCTTCGACCGCCCCGGGATGCGGAGTTTGAACCGGCCCGTTCGCGGAGCTCGGATTCAGCCGCGGGAACCTACTTGCTATCACCCGGCGGGGTCACAACATCGGAGGCCTGGATCGCCTCAGCGCAGAGGGAGAGCAAGGAGGGAAGAGACAAAGACATAAGACTTTTGCCTTCCATCAGTGAGGAGGTGCCTGGTGGACTCACTGTGGTGGATGTAAAAACTGTGTTGTGTGTGTGTTTTGTTATTTATTCTATGTTATGACTGCAGGCTAAACCATTTCGTTGTACTGAGAAGTGCAATGATAATAAATTGAATCAAATCAAATCCCGATTACCTTTGAGGATGCGGTCAGCAAACTCCTCTCTACATTCCAGGCAGGAGTTTCTCCCCTCCCTGTCCCAACTGTGTGATACAGGACCGACAGAAGTAGTGCCCACACTCCAGTGACACCGGATTTGCGAAGAAATCCAGACAGATGGGACAAACTGCCTCCTCTGTTAAATCTCGACCTGCTCTTTAGGAGCCATTTTAACTTCTCCCACTTCCTGGTTTGAAACTGCTTTCACTGATCGGGAGCTGCTGATCCCTTGTGATCCCTCTGTACCGCGAGTGTCTACCGCGCACGCTGCCGTCTCCAGCACATTTGCTGTAGGTTTTCAGGGTGAACGTGTTCTAGGTGACCGTGTCCTGACCTCAAATACCCATGGAGGGGTTAGTGAGATGTTAAACAGACCGGTATATAAATGTAAACGCAGGGAATGTTATGGGACAGTTTAGAGCAGGACAGAAAATGACACGGCCATAAAGTATACTAACTGGGGTGTAAAACGATGGTTAAATATAAACTTAGAGTGAAGTCAAGTCGGATTTATTGTCATCTGCACAAGCACTGCGATGAACAGCTGCGATGAAAATCTCATCGCCGTTTCAGCAGCATCACACGCACAAATACTCAGTGCTACACAAAATATAAATTAAACGCAAATTACAACCACATTACACATACATTCTGCGAGTTAGTAAAAACAAAATTAAAAACTGCTCCAAAGACAAGGCATTAATGCAAAATACAATTGAAAATAAACACGTCCACGGCAGTGCAGGCGGTAGTGCAACTGGTGTGCGTTGGACATGCCGGACCGGGCCATGATGCGAACAGTCAGGATACATTCTACAGCGCTTATGTGGAGGCTTCTTCGAGTATCAGGTTTTATCACGGAATATCCACAATACGAAGACACAATCCGTATGGAACAAAGAACAGTGCGCAGAGGAGCAGCCCTTCGGCCCACAGTGTCTGTGCCGAATATGATGCCACGACCAACTCTTACCTGCTTGAACATAATCTATATCCTTCAATGACCTGCACACTCACGTGCCTATCCAAACATCTCTTCACCGCCTGTCTCGTATCAGCCTCCACCACCATCCCTGGCAGCGCGTTCCAGAAACACCATCATTGGGGTAGAAAACCTGCCTCGCACATCTCCTTTAAACTTCGCCCCTCTCATCCTATAGCTATGTTCTCTACTATTAAATATTTCCCTCTCGGTGAAAAGGTTGTGATTGTGTACCCTGCCCACCCCTCTCATAATTCGATAGACTTCCATCAAGTCTCCCCTCAACATCCGGTCGTCCGGAGAAAACTTTCCATAGTCGGTCTGACCTCTCCATTCTCTCAATGAAATCATAATTCTGGTAAACCTCCTCTGCATCGTTGCCAAGTACTTCATATCCACTTTCACATCCAGTGATTATCGCCATCGACATTCCGAGTGCTCCGAAATAGGTGCGGGTGATGAGGGGGGGGGGGGGGGGGGGGAATGGGTGATGTGAGAGTAGGTGCAGGGTAAGAGTGAGAGGATAAGGAACAGGGAAATTAGGGCGACGGTGGGTGGGCAGAATTGGTATTCAATGAGAGACGGCTGCGAGTTGACACACACGGGACTGCAGATGCAAACTGCTGGACGCACGTAGCGGGTCAGGGGCTATCTGTGGCAACAACAGGTGCGGTGGCGAGGCAGAGATTACGTTACTGAACGAGGAATCCAGAGGCACATCCAGAGACGCAAATTCAAGTGTCTCCACTGCACCTTAAATAAATGATTGAAATTAAATCCTCTCTATCATGCGGATGTCTTTATTAATAAATAATAAATGGTGGTAGTTGCAGCTTTTAAAAAGAACAGCGGTATAGTTGCTGCCAGAGCGCTTACAGCGTCAGAGAGCCGGGTGCTGTCTGTACGGAGTTTGTACCTTCTCCCCGCGAACCGCGTGGGTTTGCTCCGAGATCTTCGGGTTCCTGCCACACTCCAAAGACACGCAAGTTTGTAGGTTACTCGGCTTTGGTATAAATGTAAATTGTCCCTAGTGTGTGTAAGATAGTGTTAGTGTGCGGGGATCGCTGGTAGGCGCGGACCCGGTGGGCTGAAGGGCCTGTTTCCGCGCTGTATCTCAAAATTAAACGAAACTAAATACATTTAATCACCTCAAATCCTGAAAAAGAATTACTCTGATGATCGAGGATCATAACGCTCCTATATTGTTGTTTAAGAATGATACAGTTCCAAATGGTTGAAGATCAAATGCCCTTTGAAATGGCCGAGAAAACCATTCAGAGGCCAATGAGGGTGCGCCATAAATACTGGTCCTGCCCCGACACCCAAACCCATCACACCGGTAATGCGCATCTATTTAAATTAATTCCTGAATGAGGAAAAAATCCCCTTAAAAAAGGAATTAATTTTAAACAGCTTAAGGAATTACAGAAGCTGTTTACCCCAACTACTCACCTTCTACCCTACCTAGCTAAAAAACCCCAGTGGGCTGGGTTCTATTAACTATTAATCTTAAATAGATTAAGGATATTTAATAATTAATTAATTAATAAGGTTATTAATACGGTACCGGTTTCCAGCAGCAGGTGACGACACCGCGCCACGAAACTGCACAAATCTTTAATCCGCTCGGCATCCCTCTGGCGATTGGAACCGCCGCTCCAATGAGCACAACAATACTTCAGGTACAAGTAAGAAATGCTTAACGAGGCGAGGATGTTATAACTGACGCGGTTATTCAATGATTAAGAGTAATAAGGGCGCAACTTTTTAGACATCCAGGCAGCTTGCCGACCCTCCTGTTCTTTTCCCTCGTCATCCCAGATTGCGTTCCTGTCACCGCCGCTCCTTCCACACCACGTCCGTGACGGCGGGGGGGGCTCCTTCGAGCATAGGAATCTGTTAATTCTCTCCGCGCCAGGATTACTTTCCCCGCGGGTTTTCACTGCTGATGCATCGACCGTTCCTGCAGCAAAAAGTCCTGCTTCCAGCAGCAGGTGGCGATCGCTGCGCCGGCGCGAAACTGCACAATTCTTCAGCCCGCTCGACATCACTCTGGTGATGGGAACCTCAGCAACACAATGAACGACATTTCATCACATTTGCCCCAGTTGGAATGGCGCGGAGGCCCTAATGCGTCAAGAAAAAATAACGTTCTAGTCAAAGATGGACACAAAATCCTGGAGAAACTCTGCGGGACAGGCCAGCATCTCCGGAGAGAGCAGGAATGGATGAAGTTTCTGGTCGAACCCACTCTTCAGAGACCTCGACCCGAAACGTCACCCATTCCCTCTCTCCAGAATTGCTGCCTGTCCCTTTCAGTTAATCCGGCATTTTGTGTCTCTCTTCGGTTTAAACCAGCATCTGTAGTTCCTTTCTAAAAAGTTCTGGTCCAATTGGGTGGCTCAGCGGGCGGAACGTAGAGTTCCCTGCCTTACAGCGCCAGACACGCGGCTGCGATCCTGACTGCGGGTGCTAGTCTGTACGGAGTTGATACGTTCTCAATGTGGCCGCGTGGGTTTTCTCCGGGAGCTGTGGTGGTTTCCGTCCACATTCCAAAGACGTAAGAGGTTTGTGGGATATTTGCTTCTATAATGTCCCTCGTGTGTGTAGGGTAAAACTAGTTGCATGGATGATCGCGGGTGTGTAGAGAAGGAACTGCAGATGAGATTAGATTCCTTTATTGTCATTCAGACCTTTCGGTTCTGACGAAATTTTTGTTACCATACAGTCATACCAGTATAATAAAAAAAAAACACACAATAAACATACCCCACATCCACCACAATGAGTTCACTCAGGCACCTCCTCACTGTGGTGGAAGGCAAAAGTTTTAAGTCCCTGTCTTCCAACCTCCTAGTTCTCCCTCTGCCCTGAGGCGATCCAGGCCTCCACCGCCGCTGGAGCACCGCAGCTCTAAGCTGGGCGCCGCCCGCTCAGCAAGCTGGAGCACCGCAGCTCCAAACCAGGCCACCGCCGCCGGAGCACTGCAAGCAGTCTGAAGCTGGGCCGCGCCGCCGGAGCACTGCAGCTCTAAGCTGGGCCGCCGCCGCCGCCGCCGGAGCACCGCAGCTCTAAGCTGGGCCGCCTCACGCCGCCGGGAGCACTGCAGCTCTAAGCTGGGCCGCCGCCGCTGGAGCACCGCAGCTCCAAACCAGGCCACCGCCGCCGGAGCACTTGCAGCTCTAAGCTGGGCCGCCGCCGCCGCCGGAGCACCGCAAGCTCTAAGGAGGGTCGCCGCTGGAGCACGCGCAGCTCCAATCCAGGCCGCGCTACAGCTCACTATTAGGCCTCAGCCACAGTACGGTGAAGGGGGGTCACGCATTCCCCCCCCTCCCCCCCCCCCGAAGGGAGAGACTAAAACTGTCCCCCCCACATACACAACCTAATAAAACAAAGTTCTACTGAAAACAAACACCGAAACAAACACTAGAAGACACAAAATTGTAAATAAGAAAAAATAACAGACGGACTGCAGCCTATGTTGAGCAGCAGCTGCCAGCCAGCGTGGACTCGTTCCAAAAAGAAGGGATGAAGAGGCCGGTTTTAAACCGAAGAGAGACACGAGATGCTGGAGAGACTCAGCAGGTGTACTCTAAACTTCTTATTTGTGTTTTTAAAGAAGGACTGCAGATGCTGGAGAATCGATGGGTACACAAAAAGCTGGAGAAACTCAGCAGGGGTGCAGCAGCATCTAAGGAGCGAAGGAGATAGGCGACGTTTCGGGTCGAGACACCCTTCTTCAGACTGCTACACAAACTCAGCGGGTGCAGCAGCATCTAAGGAGCGAAGGAGACAGGCGACGTTTCGGGCCGAGACCCTTCTTCAGACTGGGAGGGGTTGAGTTTAATTTAGTTAGTGATACAGCGCGCAAACAGCGCCTTTGGGACCCACCAGGTCCTCGCTGACCAGCGATCCCCGGACATTAAACACTGTCCTACACTAGGGACAATTCTTACATTTACCAAGCCATTTTTTACATTTCCAAACCTTGGAGTGTGTGAAGAGGTAACCGAAGAACTCGGAGAAAAACCCACGCAGATCACGGGGAGACCGTGCCAGCACTCCGTACAGACAGCCCCCTTAGTCAGGATCCCGGAACCGAACGCGTATGATGAGGCGCTGCATTCGCGCAAGGCAGAACTCTGCCGCGCGTCCTACAGTGACGGTCACGTGTACCATGGCATATGATAGCAGCTCCACGTCCGTGTAGAAAAAACACTTTGAACCAGGAGTGGAGATTTAAAATGGCTCGAAGACAGGTTCGAGAGTTGGACCGAGGAGGGGCAGTTTGTCCCGTTCTGCCTGATTTCTTCACGGCCCGGTTAATATACTGGAGTATGCGGGCATCAACTTCTGCCCTCCTGCATCACACAGAGTTGGGACAGGAGGCGAGAACTCCCGCTGCCGTATTGGGTAATGCTAATGCAGAGAGAGCGTTTGTGGACGCAGCTCTCAGGGTGAACTCGGGCCTTGGCGAGACTGGCTGAGAAAGAAAGCTCGAGCACTGAGCCTGAATCTAAGAGAAGGAAAGTAAAACTTCACTGCGAGGAAACATCAGGAAGAACTGAAGCTGTTTTGTGAAACGGACAAGAAACTGATCTGCTGTGGTTTGTGCAGCTGGGCGGGAACACAAGGGAGGGAAAAAAAAAACTCACAGCTTCATGCCGGTAGATGAAGCAATTCGAATTCTACAAGTAAAACCAAACCAATTTGATCACTTCATTGTCGAATCTTTTCTTTATTTTCTGATATTTTCATTTTCTGATCTGAAACCCTACCCAGGAACAGGTGAAAATCTTCTTTCAACTCTCTCAGCAGAAAAGAAATCAGAGATCGAGCAAATGGAGCAGAAACAAAAAGAGATCATTTCTGGAGTTCAGGTGAGGCTTTGTGCTATCGATTTAATTATTTTGTGTAGATTTGCATCCCTGTGAGTGTGTGTAATAAGTGGCGCAGCTGTATAGAGCTCAGTAGTCGAGGACCTGCGATTCTTTTGGAGTGGTTGGGCAGCAGAGGACTTCACTCACTGGAGCGCAGGAGTCTGAAGAATGATCTATTGCAGGTGTATAATATCACGAAAATGTTGAAGGTGAATACTCAAGTCTTTTACCCTCTTGAGTGGGGCACGCAGGATTGTAGCATGCGAGGGCATAGGTTTGAGACGGCTGAGAGGGATCAGATTTAATAAAACATTAAGGGCCTCAACTTTGATAGTGGGAGTATGGAGCGAGCTGCCAGGAGAGTAGCTTGTTCAGATGTCCATAACAATATTTAAAAGATATTCTGCTCTCACAAATCCGTGGAGAGAAAATTTTAGAACTAGATGACCAAATGCGGACAAGTGGGAAGCAGCTCAGATGGGGCGTCTTGGTCGGTATCCAACACCCCTTGCTGTATGACTCTATGAAGTCTGTCATTCTAAGTGGTGCCGCTCTTTCATGTCTGCTAGTTCTGAGTGACCTGATTCTGTCCAGTGAGGGTTAATGACACATGAAATGCAATAGGTTGCAGGGAATCTTGTACTGGGGGGGAATGGGAATGTGATGTGATTGACATCACGCCATTTCACCAAATATTTCAGAATTATCAAGACGACTCCGCGCCTATTGAATTGCCAAGGTAATGAAAAGCTACGGATCTAAAATACATGTAAATGTGGCTAATATAGATACATACAGAGCCCAGCATGGACATGTTGGGCCGAATGGCATATTTCTGCACTTTAGGGCCTCAACATTACTTGGACCAAAATGTCACCTTCCATTTCACGAGGGAAACACAGCAGAGTGGACACAATATATTGATTCTCATCTTTCATCTGCTCAGGAAGCGTCACGCAACTTCAGTCACAGGGGACCACATCGCAGTTTGCTGAACTGTACCAGATTCTCACTCAGAAAGAGCAGTGCATACTCGGAGATATCCGGAAGAAGAGGCGAAGATTGTAAAAGAAAGGAAGAAAAGGAGAAAAATGTCTTCAAGAGATTCAAGAGAATTTTAAATTGCATTCAGGAGGAACTCTCAAAGTTACAGGAACAGATAGACCACAAGGACGGCGTGTTATTTCTGAAGGTGATGGGGTTTACATACTACAGTTTGGTGAAGGGAAAGTGTAGTCTCAAAATGGTGGGTTAAATCCCTAAAATAAATGCTGCATTTACCAGTAATTCAGTACTGGGTCAATGTTCCGTCTGTTCCATCTACTCACCACATCCGACAATAATGCCCCAAATTCCAGGAATCCTCATGCATTTATCCCACTTCAACTTAACTTTATCTGCAATATTGTCTTCAGGCCACCCTGTGAGTTCCACGTTCTGTTTACTGCATTTCTTGTGGAATTTATTAAAGGCCATCACACATTCTTGACTTTAATTTTCTTTTCTCCACAAGTCGTGATAATATTTCCAACCCCTCCATTTAATCCGTAACGCTGACCTTAAATATATGTCCATTCCATTATCTCGGCGCATACTACGACTAGAAAAATTCCAAGACCTGCCCGGTCTTACTGGTATGTATGCATACTCGCAGTTATTTTCCCCATCGTATTTATTCCTAATGGTTTCTCCCAGTGGTGCGATGTTCTAACCAATTATTCTCTACTTTCAATCTTTGTGACAGCGGCAAATAGTTGGGAAATGGGAATTATCATGGGGGGATTTCCAGCAATTTGGTGAAATACCCGCTGTCGGGATAATGATTCATCTCAGTCTATTGAGATTTGTGTTTTATTTATTTCAGGAAGAAGCTGGTCGCAAGAGGAGGTAGGACATGCTTTTGACTGAAACTATTGTATGTTTTTTATAGTACAGCTCAAAAAAACAGCTAATGCTCAGTTTCTAACCAGCTGTTAAATATTTGCAGGGTTGGTGATGAAACCAAACCAATGTTGGTGGTAGATGGTGCGTTACCCATTGAAAAGTTTGATCTCACTTTTTTCCACAACATGGCATTGAGAGAAACATCTGATATCATCAAACGAGGTAAAACTGACACCTCTTACATCTGTTTGACGAAAACTGCGTCCTCCAGTATTGATATCCCTGCATGACAATAAGGGTTCGATGATCTAGCCTCTATCTTGTTGCAGACTTTGACGGACTTCCTCGCTACCCACATTTCTCATTTCTCCACAGACGTCACTTTTCACACCTCCTACATTCATTCCAACCTCTCCACAAAAATAGAAATAAAAAAAACAGCAAGGTTGCAGCACCGATCTCTGCTGCACACCACCAGTCACAGACCTCCAAGCAGAACATCCTTCTAGCGCTACCTTCCACCTCCAACCACCAAGACAATTTTGGACCATTTTACAACTCGTCTTGGATCCCACCTGCCTTCGCTTTCTGGACCAGCCTAACATGCAAGACATTGGCAAGTCCCCCAGTGAAGTTCATATATTGTTTCACAATGAGATCATAGTGTTCTTGGTTGTACAGACGCATCAAATCCACTCTCCTCTAAAGAAAGTAATGAAACGGTAGCAGATTGTCTCGACCCTCCAGTCCACTCCCGTTCAGTATAATCACAGCAACTCCACCCCACATCTCTACATCCTCTTTAACCACCTCTAATTACCACTCACATCCGCCTCCTCATCTTCCAATCTCCCTCTCCATCTACTGGCAAGATATTTAAACACCCGCCTTATTTCTCCATCCCCGCCCACAATCTCTCGTCCATCCTCACTTTCCGCATTCGTTTTCCCCGTCCGCTCTCTCCCGCCCCCTCCCGTTCCCGAGAACCCGCGGAATTTCCCCTCTTGCCCTGTTGAGAATCTCCGGCAAAGATGTCTGTTGTCCATCTGAGGCCGAGCGGCTTCTCCCCCGGCTCCCGGGGTAACCGCGCTGCGCGAGTCTCCCCTCTCGACCCCTCGGGGACTCTCTGATTCTCTGCTTCTCCCCCCAGTCTCCGTCACCCTGGATGTGGAAACAGCGCATCCGGAGCTCGAGGTGTCTGAGGATCGGAAGCGGGTGAGATGGACCGGGACCCGGAGGAGTCTTCCTGACACCGGGAAGAGGTTTACAGACTGGGAGTGTGTGTGAGAGTGCGGGGATCGGAGTCAGGGGGATTCACATCGGGGAGACATTACTGGGAGGTGGAGGTGGCGGGGTGTCGGTACTGGAGTCTGGGAGTCGCCGCAGAGTCTCTGGATAGGAAAGGAAAGGACGACGCGACCTCGGAGACTGGAGTCTGGAGCATCGACCAAGGAATTGACGGGCTTGATACATCCGCCTCTCCTCCATCCCCTCTCCCCGCCCGTCCCATCCCCGATAGGGTGGGAGTTTATCTCAGTTACGAGTCCGGGACAGTTTCATTTTACGACGCGGACACCAAGTCCCATCTCCACACCTTCACTGGGAATAAATTCACGGAGAAACTTTATCCATTCTTCGGGCCTTGGGGGGAAAACCAGTGGCTGAGAATCTGCTCCGGTTCTGCTCCAGGTGTGTAAAAGGGTCGGGTCCCGGGACCGGCGTCAGGAGCGGGGGCTCAGGGGCTGTGGGGCAGAAACCCGGTGGACAACAGGTCGGCGCTGAACGAACGGCTCCCATTTAATCCCCAAATTCCTTGTCGTGAAACCCCAGTGAGCGCGGAAATAAAACCAGGGGGAATGTAAATGTGGGAAGAGATGAACTAAACAGCAACTGAAATCAGAGCTGTCTGTCGATCCGTTCATTTTAAACGCGTTAACCGCGTCCGGAACGGAACAGAAAATTACCTTTGTTAATATATAAAGATTTGAAACAATCGCCCTCTTTCCCCGGGTAATTCTCGGTTCTAGGTGCTCAGCCTCTATCTGTCTCTCTGCAGTGCACAATAGATCATTCCTTGTTTCAGTCGCCGCCAGACCCCTCCCTCGCCTCTCTCTCGGGTACATCATGACTGTATCGGTGCTGCCGCCTGCTCTCCGCTTCTTCCCTCCTCATTCGCCGCTTTATGCTTCTGCCAGTTTCCTACCAGCTCCCACTTTCCTCTGCTCGAGCCCCGACTTCCCTTCGCGTTCTCGCCATTTCTGTTTACATTTACACGATGTGCCTTGCATTTCTTTATAGGAGACCCCCACAAAGGCGTAAATCGATTTAAAGCGCAGACATGAATGGGAACGGAACTTGCAGGAATGAATTTTCAGTCAGAAACATTCACTGAGTTTGTAAAAGCAAGTTATGCTGTGACCAATATATTTAGTATTATTTCAGTTTGCAGTATTAGAAGCACCTGGCACATAATTTGGGAAAAATAGTTCTATTCGGTTCTTGTGAATGTGACCGGTCATGCGATTTGTCCAAATTCAGCCAGAGGGTATTACATTTGTCTATTGCATTAATCTATTAATATAGAATATTGTAGGCGTTTTTACGTTCAGTGATCCAATCTCTTTTACTTCTTTTTTTACACTGATTATGTGGCTCTGTTTGTGACCTTCATTTACACAATCTACCAGGTGAAACTTTAATCGCCACCCTCAGCCAAGGAGAGGGGAAAGGTCATGAGTTTTTAATTGTTATACGTACCGAGACGGAGTAATGAAATTCTTTCTTGCCTTATCCTGAGCTTGCATCTATATCACTCCTCATGCCTTTCCCTCCCTAAACTGCGGACCACACACATATCTTCTGACTCAATGTTAGCAAATAATATTTGCGCTCCTCACTCAAGGAAATGTTGCCACTCCATCCCCCATGTCCGTAATCTTCCTAGAATTGTAATCAGCATTCCAACTCTAACTAAGTGGGTGGCAAAGTCTTGACTCAGACCTTTTTGCCTGAGCCAGACCTCTGTGGTGTGGGTGGACAAAGCTGAGATAATCAAGTGGGTGGGGAAAAAAATAAAAAAAACAGGAGATGAACTTGGGATGATGGTGTCCAGCAGTTGGTCAGGGAGTATCTGTAGGAGAGAGAAGAGAACGTGAATGGTCTCCCGAGTCTCTTTTTTGGTCGGAGTGATTTGCCCTGACCCTGTCAGTACTGCTGAGCATTAAAACATTTTCCTGTTATGATTTTGTTGAAGTTCTGAATTCATGGAGACACGAAAGTCTGCAAGCTTGCATTCATTTCGGCATGATACCGGGTCTCGGCCTTTGACACTTATTCCTCCACAAATACTTCTTTACCTTTTTGATTCCACCAGAAGTTTATTACTTGCACCTGCATTGAGGGACCTCCACGATTCCACCCCATGCATGTCAGGAAGATTCGTTTCGTTGCATTGCCGCTTCAGCACCCGATGGGGATGCCGAGCTTTTATTAGTGTTAATTGTTCATTACCTTCAACAGTTAATAAAATTACATCTTGCATAAACACTTCTTCATCTCCTTTGACTTTGAGCATCAACTGGCTCTTGTGTTCAACCGTCTGCCGCCACTCACTCGCTGTATTCCCATCAGCCCCACTGCCTACATCATTTCTCGCACTCGTACCATCACCTCCCTCACCCAATCTATTCCCCTTCCCTCCACCCTACACTAACCTACGCTGGGGCCACATTCAAGCAGAGACAATTCACCGAGACCACCTCACGCTTTCGGGATTGGCAGGGAACCGGAGCACCAGCGGGAAAAGCTCGGATTGAATGAACCAGGAGAACCCAACGTCGTTGGATCTTGCTGGCGGTGCTGTAATCACTTGTACACACCTCCAAAGCCACAGCAGCGTTTTGTGATGGGGCAGCTTAGTGCAGTTATCGACTATATAAGATGCACGCCACCCAGATAAAGCGTTATAGGTTGATTCAGGAATTAACATTGGCATGTAGCAAAAGGTAAATGCTGTGGTTGTTGAGGGGAGATGGGAGATTTCAACATGCAAGGTAGACTGGGAAAATCAGGTTAGCACTGGACCCCAAGAAAGGGACTTTGTAGACTGCCTTCGTGATGGATTCTTAGAGCATCTTGTATTGGAGCCGACCAGGGAGAAGGCAATTCTGGGATTTGGTGTTTATGTAATGAAACGGATTTGATAAAGGAACTTGAGGTTAATGAGCCATTAGGAGGGGTAGTGACCATAATATGGTCAGGTTTAATCTAGGTCTTGCAGCTGAATAAAGGGGTCTATGGGGCCATGAGGGAGGAGCTGGCCAATATTGACTGGAGAGATACACTCGCAGGACCATGACAGTGGAATAACAATGACAGGAATAATACAGACGGTGCAGTATCTGTTCATTCAGCGCCTAGGAGGAAGAAAGATTCCAAGGGGAGTAAGGGGCGACCGTGGCTGACAAGGGACGTCAGGGACAGTATAAAAATAGAAAAGAAGTACAACGTAGCAAAGACCGACGGGAAGCAAGAGGAGGTTGGGTAATGTTTAAAAGAGCAACAGAAGATAATTAAAAAGACAATAAGAGGAGGAAAGATGAGGTACTAAGGTAACTAGTCCAAGTCAACAAGAATATAAAGGATAGTAAATGCTTCTTTAGGTATGTGAAGAGAAAAACAAACATAGTTATTAGACCAAAGTTGGATCCTTGAAGATCGAAAAGGGTGAATTTATTATGGGGAACAAGGAAAATGGTGGGTGAGTTAAACAGGTAACTTTGAATCCGTCTTCACAAAGGAGGACACAAAAAAATCTTCCTGATAAACCAGGGGATCTGGGGTGACGGAGGAACTGAAGGAAATCCACATTCGGCACAAAATGGGTGTTGGATAGACTGATGGGAACTGAAGGCTGATAAATCCCCAGGGCCTGGTGGCCTATATCCCAGGGTACCTAAGGAAGTTGCTCTAGAAATCATGGACACATTGGTGATCATTTTCCATTGTTTTATAGACTCAGGATCAGATCTCCTGCGGATTGGGAGGTAGTTAATGTTATCCACTTTTTAATGAATGCGGGAGAGGGAAAACAGGGAATTATAGACCAGTTATCCTGATATTGGTGGTGGGGAACATGCTGGAGTCAATTATAAAAGATGAAATAGCCGCACATTTGGATAGCAGTAACAAGATTGGTCCAAGTCAACATGGATTTACGAAGGGGAAATCATGTTCTGACTAATCTTCTGGAATTTTTTGAGGATGTAACTAGGAAAATGGACAAGGGAGAGTAAGTGGATTTTCTGAAAGCATTTGATAAGGAACCACATAGGAGATTAGCGGGCAAAATTAGGGCACATTGTATTGAGGTAGAGTGCTGCATGGATAGAGAATTTGGATGAACAGACAGGAAACAAAGAGTAGGGATTAAACGGGTCCCTTTTCAGAATGGCAGGCAGTGACTAGTGGGGTACCACAAGGCTCTGTGGTGGGACCGCAGCTATTTACAATATTCATCAATGATTTGCCTGAATGGATTCAAAGTAGCAATAGCAAATTTGCCGATGGCGTGGCAGTGTGAACTGTGAGGAGGATGCTATGAGATGCAGGGTAACTTGGACAGGTTGGAGAGTGGGCAGATGCATGGCAGATGAAGTTTAATGCGGATACATGAGGTTATCCACTTTGGTAGCAAAAACAGGAAAGCAGATTACTATCTAAATGGCGTCAAGTTGCGAAAAGGGGATGTACAACGGGATCTGGGGGTCCTTGTTCCACCAGTCTATGATAGAAAGCATGCGGGTACATCGGGTAGTGAAGAAATCTAATGGAATGTACACAAAAAGCTGGAGAAACTCAGTGGGGCAGCAGCATCTAAGGAGCGAAGGAGATAGGCGACGTTTCGGGTCGAGACCCTTCTTTTCAGATCTAATGGAATGTTGGCCTATATAGCAAGAGGAATCGAGTACATGAGCAAAGAGGTCCTTCTGCAGTTATATTGAGCCGTACTGAGACCACAACTTGAGTATTGTGCACAGTTTTGGTCCCCCAATTTCAGGAAGGACATTCTTGCTTTTGAGGGAGTGCAGCGTAGGTTTACAAGGTTAATACCCGGGTTGGCGGGACTGTCATATCGTGAGAGAATGGAACGGCTGGGCTTGTACACTCTGGAGTTTAGAAGGATGAGAGGGTATCTTATTGAAACATATAAGATTGTTAAGTGTTTGGACACGGTAGAGGCAGGAAACATGTACCCGGTATTGGAGGAGTCCAGAACCAGGGGGCCACAGTTTAAGAATAAGGGTAAGCCATTTAGAACGGAGATGTGGAAACACTTTATCACACAGAGAGTCGTGAGTCTGTGGAATTCTCCGCCTCAGAGGCCGGTGGAGGCCGGTTCTCTGGATACTTTCCAGAGAGCTAGATAGGGCTCTTAAAGATAGCGGAGTCAGACGATATGGAGAGAAGGCAGGGACGGGGTACTGATTGGAGATGATCAGCCATGATTACATTGAATGGCGGTGCTGGCTCGAAGGGTGCAGAACCAGGGGCCACAGTTTAAGAATAAGGGTAAGCCATTTAGAACGGAGATGTGGAAACACTTTATCACACAGAGAGTCGTGAGTCTGTGGAATTCTCAATACTCCTGCACCTACTGTCTACTGCTTTCTATCCTAACCAGTCAAATTAGATAAAACTACAGATAAGCACAATCAAATCAAACTCCAGTACAATCGATAGCATATCTGGATGCAAACATAGAAACATAGAAACATAGAAATTAGGTGCAGGAGCAGGCCATTCGGCCCTTCAAGCCTGCACCGCCATTCAATATGATCATGGCTGATCATCCAACTCAGTATCCTGTACCTGCCTTCCCTCCATACCCCCTGATCCCTTCAGCCACAAGGGCCACATCCAACTCCCTCTTAAATATGACCAACGAACTGTCCTCAACTACCTTCTGTGGCAGAGAATTCCACAGATTCACCACTCTCTGTGTGAAAAACGATTTTCTCATCTCGGTCCTAAAAGACTTCCCCCTTATCCTTAAACTGTGACCCCTTTCCTGGACTTCCCCAACATCGGGAACAATCTTCCTGCATCTAGCCTGTCCAACCCCTTAAGAATTTTGTAAGTCTCTATGAGATCACCCCTCAATCTTCTAAATTCCAGCAAGTACAAGCCGAGTTTATCCAGTCTTTCTTCATATGGAAGTCGTGCCATCCCAGGAATCAGTCTGGTGAACCTTCTCTGTACTCCCTCTATGGCAAGAATATCTTTCCTCAGATTAGGAGACCAAAACTGTACGCAATACTCCAGGTGTGGCCTCACCAAGACCCTGTACAACTGCAATAGAACCTCCCTGCTCTTGTACTCAAATCCCTTTGCTATGAATGCCAACATACCATTCGCTTTCTTCACAGCCTGCTGCACCTGCATGCCTACTTTCAATGACTGGTGTACCATGACACCCAGGTCTCGCTGCATCTCCCCTTTTCCTAATCGGTCACCATTCAAATAATAGTCTATTTGAATAGATAGACACAAAATGCTGGAGTAACTCAGTGGGACAGGCAGCATCTCTGGAGAGAAGTGATTGGAGACGTTTCGGGTAGAAATGGTCTCCAGCATTTAGTGCCTATCTAATGGCAATAAGGCTTTTTCAGTTTAGTTTACTGTCACGTGTTTCGAGGTGCAGTGAAATACTTTTGTTGCGTGCTATCCAGTCAGCAGAAAGACAATACATGATTACAAATCGAGCCACGTAATCGGAATCAGAAAGACAATACATGATTACAATCGAGCCACAATACAGCAATGTGGGTTAATTGGCTTGGCGGATGTGGAAATTTGTTGTGTGCAGGATAGTGTTAATATGCGGGGATCGCTGGTCGGTGCGGGCTCGGTGGGCCAAAGGGCCTGGTTTCGCACTATATCTCTAAACTAAAATAAACTGATCAGCAGACAAATTGAACCTTTGCAAACTGCAATGAATGTTAGAGCGTCATACAATATCCTTTAAACAATACGCACAAACATAGATTGCCCCCAAGACTACTGCATGAGAGACGGGCACTGTTGTGGAATAAAATAAGGGCGGAGGGAGGTCTCCGTCCATCCTGATCCCGGGCTGTGAACGGAGATGCGGGCGGCGGGTTCCACTGCCCAACAGGTGCAACGTCTCCTCAGGTTACACCCGAGGCTTCCTTAGCGCCGGGCCCCGTCCCTTTCTGTCCTCCCTTAGTCTTTCTCGTCCATATTGAGGCCAGTTTAATGTCCAATCTACCCCTCCCTCGTGTGAGATGAGTTGGAAGCGGCCAGGACACCTTCACACTGAATACTTGCAGCCAAATAGCACTCATTGCCCGGGACTCAGCGACACGGTACTGTAGGGGTTGGGTTTAATTTAGTTTAGAGATACAGCGCGCAAACAGGCCCTTCGGCCCTCCGGGTCCGCGCCGACCAGCGATCCCCGGACATTAACACTATCCTACACCAACTCGGGACATTTTTTACATTTACCAAGCCATTTTTTTTACATTAACCAAGCATCTGAAGAACCGAAGCGGAGAAAACCCACGCAGATTAATGGGAGAAGGTACAAACTCCGTACAGACAGAACCCGTAGTCAGGATCGAACCCGGGTCTCGCGAAGCAATTCTCTGCAAGGCAGCAACTCCACCGCTGCGTCACCGTGACGGTCACGTGACCGCCCATATTCAGCAGCTCCACGTCAGTGAAAACATTTTGAACCAGGAATTTGTGGATTTAAAATGGCTTCGAAAGACCCGGTCGAGAGTTTAACCGAGGAGGCAGTTTGTCCCATCTGCCTGGATTTCTTCACCGATCCAGTGTCACTGGAGTGTGGGCACAACTTCTGCCGCTCCTGCATCACACAGAGATGGGACAGGGAGGAGAGAAACTCCTGCCCGGAATGTAGAAAATGTGTGGACCGCACCCTCAGGGTGAATCGGGCCTTGGTTAGACTGGCTGAGAAAGCTCGAGCACTGAGCCTGAATCTCAAAGAGAAGAAAAGTAAACTTCACTGCGAGAAACATCAGGAAGAATTGAAGCTGTTTTGTGAAACGGACAAGAAATTAATCTGTGTGGTTTGTGCAGCTGGGCGGGAACACAAGACTCACAGCTTCATGCCGGTAGATGAAGCAATTGAATTCTACAAGGTAAAACCAAATCAATTTTGATCTCATCATTGTGTAATCTTTTCTTAATTGCCTGACAATTTTATTCTCTGATCTGAAACCCAACCCCAGGAACAGGTGAAATCTTCTTTCGAATCTCTCACAGAAAAGAAATCAGAGATCGAGAAAATGGAGCAGCAACAGAAAGAGAGCATTTCTGGAGTTCAGGTGAGGCTTTTACACGATGATGCGTGTAATAATGGGCACCTCTATAGGACCCGAGATCTTGGGAGCGGCTGGGCAGCTAAGGACTTTACTCCCTGGAGCGCAGCAATCTGTAGAATGATCTATTTCAGCTGTATAATATCATGAAACCAACTGTTAATGTGAATACTCAGTCTTTTGCCCTGAGTTGGGCGTCGTGCATGCAAGGGCATAGGTTTAAGGTGAGAGGTAACGGATTTAATACGAACATTAAGGGCAACCCTGATAGTGGGTATATGGAACGCGCTGCCTGGGGAAGTAGTTGATTCAGGTACCATAGCGATATTTAAAAGATATTTGAACAAATTCGTGTAGTGAGCATTTTAGAACTATCTGGACCAAATGCGGACAGGTGGAAATAGCGCAGATAGGGCGTTATTGGTCGGTATCTAACACCCCTTGCTGTATGACTCTATGAAGTCTGTCATTCGAAGTGGTGCTGCTGTCTGCTCGTTCTGGTGACCTGGTTCTGTCCAGTGAGGGTTAATGGACACATGCAATGCAATAGGTTGCAGGGAATTGTACTGGGGAAATGGGAATGATGTGATTGACATCACTTCCACCAAATATTTCAGAATTATCAAGACGAGCTCTTGAATTGCCAAGTTAATGAAAGCAACGGATTAAATACATGTAAATGGGATTAGTGTAGATACGTACAGAGCCCAGAATGGGCTTGTTGGGCCGAATGGCATATTTCTGCAGTCCAGGACTCGCCATTATGTAAAACGAATCTTAAGAAAGAAATTAGGAAGGCTAAAAGAAGATATGAGGTTGCTTTGGCAAGAAAGGT
Source organism: Okamejei kenojei (assembly GCA_035221665.1). Lineage (NCBI taxonomy): Eukaryota > Metazoa > Chordata > Chondrichthyes > Rajiformes > Rajidae > Okamejei > Okamejei kenojei. The sequence goes on from CM069160.1 coordinate 11,458,696, forward strand.
GAAAGTAAACCCAAAGGGTTTCTATAGCTATATTAATAGCAAAAGGATAACGAGGAATAAAATTGGACCATTAGAGAACCAGAATGGACAGCTATCTGCAGAGCCAAAAGAGATGGGGGAGATATTAAACAATTTCTTTTCTTCGGTATTCACCAAGGAGAAGGATATTGAACTCGGTGAGTTAAGGGGAAAGAGTAGAGTAGCTATGGAAACTATGAGATTCAAAGAGGAGGAAGTACTGACACTTTGAAAAATATAAAAGTGGATAAGTCTCCAGGTCCTGACAGGATATTCCCTAGGACATTGAGGGAAGTTAGTGTAGAAATAGCAGGAGCTATGACAGAAATATTTCAAATGTCATTAGAAACGGGGAATAGTGCCGGAGGATTGGCGTACTGCGCATGTTGTTCCATTGTTTAAAAAGAGTTCAAAGAATAAACCTAGCAATTATAGACCTATTAGTTTGACGTCAGTGGTGGGCAAATTAATGGAAAGAATTACTTAGAGATAATATATATAAGCATCTGGATAAACAGGGTCTGATCAGGAACAGTCAACATGGATTTGTGCCTGGAAGGTCATGTTTGACAAACCTTCTTGAATTTTTTGAAGCGGTAACTAGGGAAATTGATGAGGGTAAAGCAGTGGATGTTGTCTATATGGATTTCAGTAAGGCCTTTGACAAGGTTCCCCATGGAAGGTTGGTTAAGAAGGTTCAATCTTTGGGTGTTATAATGGCGGAGTAGCAAGATGGATTCAACAGTGGCTGAATGGGAGATGTCAGAGAGTAATGGTGGATGGGCTGCTTGTCAGGTTGGAAGCCGGTGACCAGTGGGGTGCCTCAGGGAATCTGTGTTGGGTCCACTGTTGTTTGTCATGTACATCAATGATCTGGATGATGGGGTGGAAAATTGGATAAGTAAGTATGCAGATGATACTAAGATAGGTGGTGTTGTGGATAATGAAGTAGATTTTCAAAGTCTACAGAGAGATTTGGGCCATTTGGAAAAGTGGGCTGAAAGAGGCAGATGGAGTTTAATGCTGATAAGTGTGAAGTGCTACATCTTGGCAGGACAAATCAAAATAGGACGTACATGGTAAATGGTAGGGAATTGAGGAATGCTGTGGAACAGAGGTGTCTAGGAATAACTGTGCATAGTTCCCTGAAGGTGGAATCGCATGTAGATAGGGTGGGTAAAGAAAGCCTTTGGTTGTGCTTTATAAATCAGAGCACTGAATATAGGAGTAGGGAAGTAATGTTAAAATTGTACAAGGCATTGGTAAGACCAATTCTGGAGTATGGTGTACAATTTTGGTCGCCTAGTTATAGGAAGGATGTCAACAAAAAGAGAGAGTACAGAGGAGATTTACTAGAATGTTGCCAGGGTTCCAGCAACTATGTTACAGAGAAAGGTTGAACAAGTTAGGTCTTTATTCTTTGGAGCGCAGAAGGTTAAGGGGGGACTTGATTGAGGTCTTTAAAATGATGAAAGGGATAGACAGAGTTGACGTGGATACGTTTTTCCCATTGAGGGTAGGGAAGATTCAAACAAGAGGGCATGACATGAGAATTAAGGGACAGAGGTTTCGGGGTAACGTGAGGGGGAACTTCTTTACTCAGAGGGTGGTGGCTGTGTGGAATCAGCTTCCAGCAGAAGTGGTGGAGGCAGGATCGATTTTAACATTTAAGAGTAAAGTGGATAGGTATATGGACGTGAAGGGAATGGAGGGGTATGGTCTGAGTGCAGGTAGATGGGACTAGGGGAAAACAAATGGTCGGCACGGACTGGAAGGGCCGAGAGGGCCTGTTTCCGTGCTGTAATTGTTATATGGTTATATGGTTATTAATTAGCCAAATGTCACCTTCCATGTCATGAGGAAACATAGCAGAGTGACACAATATATTGATTCTCATCTTTCACCTGACAGGAAGCGTCACTCAACCTTCATTCACAGACCACATCCCAGTTTGCTGAACTGCATCAGATTCTCAGAGAGAAATAGCAGCGGTTACTCGGAGATATCCGGGATGAAGAGGCGAATATTGTAATAAAAAAATGGAGGAAAATCTTCTAGAGATTCAAGAGAATTTAAATTCCATTCAGGAGGAACTCTCGAAGTTACAGGGACTGATAGACCACAAGGACGGCGTGATATTTCTGAAGGTGAGGGGTTACACTACAGTTGGTGAAGTGAAAGTGCACAGTAACAAAATGGTGGGTTAAATTTCTGAAATAAATGCTGCATTTCCCAGTAATTCAGTACTGGGTCAATGTTCCGTCTGTTCCATCTACTCACTATGTCCAACAATAATGCCCCAAATTCCAGGAATACTCGTGTATTTATCCCACTTCAACTTACATTTTCTGCAATATTGTCTTCAGGCCACCCTGTGAGTTCCACGTTCTGTTTACTGCATTTCTTGTGGAGTTTATTAAAGGCCGTCTTACATTCCAGGCACTCTTCTCCCCCCAAGTTCCAACCCCCACTCATTGAAATCCACCGCTGATCTTAAAATATTCCATCCCATTATCTTTGACATTCCTATGCTTTCCCCCGTGTTCGATGTCTCTGCGACAATATCCACTTTCTGTCTGTTTGACAGCGGTAAAGAGTTGGGAAATGGGAATTATCAGAGGGTTTTTTGTAGCAATTTGGTGAAATACCCGCCGTCGGGATCATGACCCACCTCAGTCTATTGAGATTTGTGTTTTATTTATTTCAGGAAGAAGCTGGTCGCAAGAGGAGGTAGGACATGCTTTTGACTGAAACAATGTATGTTTTTTTGTAGTGCAGCTCAAAAAACAGCTAATGCTCAGTTTCCAACCAGCTGTTAAATATTTGCAAGGTTAGTGATGAAACCAAACCAATGTTGGTGGTAGATGGCGCGTTACCCATTGAAACGTTTGATCTCACAGTTTTCCACAACATGGCATTGAGAGAAACATCTGATATCATCAAATGAGGTAAAACTGATTCCTATTAACAACTCTTTGTGTGAAGAACACCTCGTCCTCCAGTATTGATATTCTAGCTTGACAATAAGGTTTTGATGACCTAGCCTGTATCCTGTTGCAGACTTTGACGGACTTCCTCGCTATCCACATTTCCCATTCTCCACAAACGTACTTTTCACACCTCCTACATTCCCCAACAATGGACCAGCCTTACATGCAAAACATTGTCAAGTCCCCCAGTAAAGTTCATATATTGTTTCACAATGAGATCAGAGTGCTCTTGGTTGTACAGACGCATCAAATCCACCCTACTCTAAAGAAAGCAAGTTTACAGTAGCAGATTGCCTCGCCCGTCCAGTCCACTCCCGTTCAGTATGATCATGGCAACTCCACCCACATCTCTACATCCTCTTTAACCAGCTCTAATTACTACTCACATCCATCTCCTCATCTTCCAATCTGCCTCTCCCTCGCCATCCACTGGCAAGATATTTAAACACCCGCCTTATTTCTCCATCCGCACCCGCAATCTCTCGTTCATCCTCTATCTGCATTTGTGTTCCACGTCTGCACGCACCACCGACTCCCGTTCCTGATAACCTGCGGAATTCCCCCTTTCCTGTCCGGTTGAGAAGCTCCAGGATAAATGTGTGTTGACCATCCGATGTTGTTGGGGTGAAGGTGTCAGTTGTCCTCCCGCCTGTGCCTGAGGCCTCGCTGCCCGAGTCTCCCCCCGACCCCCGGGGCATCTCTAATTCTCTGCTTCTCCCCCCAGTCTCTGTCACCCTGGATGTGGAAACAGCGCATCCAGAGCTCGAGGTTTCTGAGGATCGGAAGAGGGTGAGACGGACCGAGACCTGGAGGAGTCTCCCTGAAACCGGGAAGAGGTTTACATACTGGGAGTGTGTGCTGGGATCGGAGAGATTCACTTCGGGGTGACATTACTGGGAGGTGGAGGTGGCTGAGAGTGAGTGGTGGAGTCTGGGAGTCACTGCGGAGTCTGTGGATAGGAATGGAGAGGACGACCTGATCCCGCCTTTCGGTCTGAACAAAATGTCATGCCTGCAGTCATACATATAATAAAAGTAACAAAAACACACAATAAACACAAATTTACCATCCACCACAGTGAGTTCACCAAACACCTCCTCGCTGAGTTGGATGATCATGGCTGATCATCCAACTCAGTATCCCGTACCTCTTCCCCACTAGTTCTCCCTCTGCGCTGAGGCGATCCAGGCCTCCGGTGTTGTGACCCCGCTGGGTGTTTTTGGTAAGTGAGTCAGTCCTGCAACTGAATCCAGCTCCGCGAACCGGCCGATTCAAACCCCGCGGCCCGGGGCGGTCAAAGCTGCCGAATCTACCGTCCTCCGGTCCAGCGGACGCAGCTTTTGTTGCGGGAGCTCCAGAAAGCAGGTCACCAACCTGTGACCCGCGAGCTCCCGACAATGTCGTCCACTGGGCCCGTGGCCGGGCCTCGGAAGCCACGCGGCCACCGCCGCCGGAACGCCAGAACACCGCCACAGCTCCAAAATTAGGCCACAGCTCCAAGTCGGGCAGCTGCTGCTGCTGGCAAGTTGGGCCACTGCCACTGCCGGAACTGCCGCTGCCGGGAACACCGCCACAGACCCAAGGCCATGAGCTCCGCCATTAGGCCTCAGTGCAGACGGAAACAGGGGACACGACAAGAACAGCTCGTATCCCCCCCGAAGGAAGAGACTAAACCATGTTTCTCCCACCCCCACACTTACACAACCTAATAAACTAACTGAACTAAACTAAACTAAACTAAAACAGACATAAGAAAAACAAAAACAAAAAGAAAAAACAGACGGACTGCAAGCGAGCCGCCACTTCCAGATGCCAAAGTTGCCTTTGGTCTGGAAATGCCAAAGTTGCCTTTGGTTTGGAAATTCCAGAAGTTGCCTTTGGCTTTGGAAATGCCAAAGTTGCCTTTGGTTTGGAAATTCCAGAATTGCCTTTGGTTCGGAAATGCTAAAGTTGCCTTGCCCAATTGAACAGTTGCCTTGCCTAATTGAACAGTTGCCTTGCTCAATTGAAAAGTTGCCTTGCCTAATTGAAAAGTTGCCTTGCCTAATTGAAAAGTTGCCTTGCCTAATTGAACAGTTGCCTTGCCCAATTGAAAAGTTGCCTTGCCCAATTGAAAAGTTGCCTTGCCTCTATATAATTAAAAGTCTAATCTTGACCACTTTCTGTTTGCACTGTATATTGATTTTAGAAAAAAATGCTATAGAAACATAGAAACATAGAAATTAGGTGCAGGAGTAGGCCATTCAGCCCTTCGAGCCTGCACCGCCATTCAATATGATCATGGCTGATCATCCAACTCAGTATCCCGTACCTGCCTTCTCTCCATACCCTCTGATCCCCTTAGCCACAAGGGCCACATCCAACTCACTCTTAAATATAGCCAATGAACTGGCCTCAACTACCCTCTGTGGCAGAGAGTTCCAGAGACTCACCACTCTCTGTGTGAAGAAAGTCTTTCTCATCTCGGTCTTAAAGGATTTCCCCCTTATCCTTAAGCTGTGACCCTTGTCCTGGACTTCCCCAACTTCGGGAACAATCTTCCTGCATCTAGCCTGTCCAACCCCTTAAGAATTTTGTAAGTTTCTATAAGATCCCCTCTTAATCTCCTAAATTCCAGAGAGCATAAACCGAGTCTATCCAGTCTTTCTTCATAAGACAGTCCTGACATCCCAGGAATCAGTCTGTGAACCTTCTCTGCACTCCCTCTATGGGCAATAATGTCCTTCCTCAGATTTGGAGACCAAAACTGCACGCAATACTCCAGGTGTGGTCTCACCAAGACCCTGTACAACTGAAGTAGATCCTCCCTGCTCCTGTACTCAAATCCTTTTGCTATGAAAGCTAACATACCATTCGCTTTTTTTCACTGCCTGCTGCACCTGCATGCCTACTTTTCAATGACTGGTGTATCCATGACACCCAGGTCTCGCTGCATCTCCCCTTTTCCTAATCGGCCACCATTTAAATAATAGTCTGCTTTCCTGTTTTTTTTTGCCACCAAAGTGGATAACCTCACATTTTATCCACATTATACTGCATCTGCCAAACATTTGCCCACTCACCACATATCCAAGTCACCTTGCAGTCTCCTAGCATCCTCCTCACAGCGAACACTGCCCCCCAGCTTAGTGTCATCCGCAAACTTGGAGGATATTGCCTTCAATTCCCTCATCCAGATCATTAATATATATTGTAAATAGCTGGGGTCCCAGCACTGAGCCCTGCGGTACCCCACTAGTTACTGCCTGCCATTGTGAAAAGGACCCGTTTACTCCTACTCTTTGCTTCCTGTTTGCCAGCCAGTTCTCTATCCACATCAATACTGAACCCCTAATACCGTATGCTTTAAGTTTGTTGAACCCCTAATACCGTATGCTTTAAGTATGCTATCACGTACGACTGTGAATTTTGGTCATCTTACTTAGAATCCCCTCCGCTCATCAGGTGCCGAGGGTTTTTTCCCGTCCATGAATAATAAAAGAGTTATCAGTGTTTAAAAAATGTTTAGATTCTCTTTCCTGTCAATCACGTCATGAAATCCACGCCCCTTCTTGTGGGAGGGAGGAGGGACTATAGAACCCAGAAGTGTGGGCTTGGCTCAGTCTTGGGGGAGGGAGTGTGGGCTTGGCAAGATGGGGGAGGGAGAGGTCACACTCTCTGTCTTTAGTGGCCTTGCACCCTGCTTCAAATGGTATGAAACTGCACTTGAATTTGGTGGCCTTGCACCCTGCTTGAAATGGTATGAAACTGCACTTGAATTTTTTGGCCTTGCACCCTGCTTTAAGTGGTCGGATACTGCACTTGAATTTGGTGGCCTTGCAACCTGCTTGAAGTGGCATGAAACTGCATTTGAATTTGGTGGCCTTGCACCTTGCTTGAAGTGGTAGGAAACTGGACTTGGATTTGGTGGCCTTGGACCATGCTTGAAGTGATATGAAACTGCACTTGAATTTGGTGGCCTTGCACCCTGCTTGAATCGGTATAAAACTGCACTTTAATTTTGTGGCGTTGTACCCTGCTTGAAGTGGTATGAAACTGCACTTGAATTTGGTGGCCTTGCACCCTGCTTGATGTGGTATGAAACTGCACTTGAATTTGGTGGCCTTGCACCCTGCTTGAAATGAAGTTTCAAGGAATAGCCATGAGTCAACTGCCAGCCCACCAGCTGTAAGTGAACTGCCAGCATAACAGGCTTGCACGACTGAGCCGCCAGCCCAATAATCCATTCGACCCACAATGTCCATACTAGCCCTCTGGACACCAGTCCATTCGGCCCACAACACCCATACTTGCGCTCCAGAAAGCCCACCCCCCACTGGCCACCAATATTGGAATTGGGGAGAGGTGGAATATTGCGTTGGGGGGCCTGCCCTCCCGTGCTAAGCTGGGACCCAATGGGTCCCACTTAGTCTAGCATGTATATAAATATAAACATACACACACAGAGCTTCATTCCCAGAGCTATAGCGGCTCTGAACCGGCCCTGCTGAGTGCCCCCCACCCCCATGGACTGTCTCCCTCGGATGGTCACGTCGCACAGACGCATCTGCACTTTAGTCTGTTTTGACTGTTTTACTGTTTTAATGTTCTTTTTACACACCATGTTCTCGGGGTATCTAAATCTAAATTTTATTAGTTATTTAAGTTATGACATTGGATGGAAGCTGCATACCCAAATCTCATTGCACTTATGTGCAATTACAATAAAACTTATTATTATTATTATTATTATTATTATTATTCACACACACATATCTATACTATTACTAAAAGTATCATCTTGACCACTTCCTGTCTACGTTGTAAATACATTTTAGAAAAAAAACTACCCTGTATAGCTATGATTTTTTCCCCCATCTTACTCACCGTGCTCCTCTCCTCCAACCACCCCAAGGTTTTTTCCAATCAGTGAAATAATAAAAAGGTTATGAATGTTCACAAAATCGTGAAATTAGCTGATTGGTCCTCTTGCCTGTCACCATGATGAAGGTAATGCCCCTTCAGGGGGGGGCAGTTGAATAAAGCCCCGGAGGCTGGACGCGAGTCAGTCACCCCGGAAGACTGTGAGAGTTGAGTCCAGAACTGTGAGTCTACACCGTGCATGAACTGAACTGTGAGTCTGCACTCTACTTGAAATGAAATGATTTCGTTGCCTGCACTCTGCTTGAAATGAAATGAATTGGTGGCCTGCACTCTGCTTGAAATGAAATGAATTGGTGGCCTGCACTCTGCTTGAAATGAAATGAATTGGTGGACTGCACTCTGCTTGAAATGAAATGAATTGGTGGCCTGCACTCTGCTTGAAATGAAATGAATTGGCGGCCGTGAGTCAACTGCCAGCCCACCAGCCTTGAGTCAGCTGCCAGCCAACCAGCCCTGAGTCACCTGCCAGCTCACCAGCCGTGAGTCAACTGCCAGCCCACCAGCCGTGTCAACTGCCAACCCACCAGCCTTGAGTGGGTCAACTGCCAACCCACCTTTGGCCCACCTGAAACCACCCATTTTGGTCCATAAGGCCCCGATGAGCCCAGAAACCAGTCCCTTTTCTCCAAAATGCCCATATTAGCCAAGGAGGATCATTTTGGCCCAAAAGACCCATGCCAGGCCAGGAAAGGTCCATAAAAAGTGCCTTTCACTGAGATATCACTCCGATTTTTAAGTTTCTCAAAGAGTCCCTTCGGCCCATCAGTAAGTATTCTCCCTGTAAGTATTAAACCTCACACCAGTATTTTTCTCCCTCCCTTCATTGGCTCCCTGTGAGATCCAGGCCAGGATAGACTTTCTTATGGTTAGTTTTTACGGACATTTTCAACCTCTCACTTCTGAGGTCTGAAGTTCCCACCTGCTTCAAAAGGGCATCAATAATACCGGTGCCCAAGAAGAGCAAGGTGACATGCCTCAATGACTATCTACCAGTGGCACTAACGCCTGTGGTGATGAAATGTTTTGAGAGGTTGATCATGGCGCAAGTCAACTCCTATCACGACAAAAACCTGGACCCACTACAGTTCGCTTACCGCCGCAACAGATCAACAGTGGATGTGATCTCGCTGGCCCTCCACTCCGCTCTGGACCACTTGGACAACAAAAACTCATATGTCAGGCTGTTATTCATTGATTACAGCTCGGCATTTAACACAATCATCCCCTCCAAGCTGATTACCAAACTCGCAGAACTGGGTCTCTGCGCATCCCTATGCAATTGGATCCTCGATTTCCTCATTCACAGACCACAGTCTGTTTGTATTGGTGGAAATGTGTCAGACTCGATAACAATCAGCACGGGAACAGCTCAAGGCTGTGTGCTCAGCACCCTGCTGTACTCACTCTATACCCATGACTGCATAGCCGGTCACAGTGCGAACTCCATCATCAAGCTCGCTGACGACACCACTGTTGTGGGACGTATCACTGATGGGGCTGAGTCAGAGTATAGAAGTGAGATCGAGCAACTGTGCCAGCACAATATGGTGCCAGCACAATAACCTGGCCCTCAACACCAGCAAAACCAAGGAACTGATTGTGGACTTTGGAAGGAGTAGGATGGGGACCGACAGTCCTGTTTATATCAACGGGTCGATGATTGAAAGGGTCAAGAGCTTCAAATTCCTGGGCGTGCACATCTCTGAAGATCTTTCCTGGTCCGAGAACACTGGTGTAATTATTAAGAAAGCTCATCAGCGCCTCTACTTCCTGAGAAGATTACGGAGAGTCGGTTTGTCAAGGAGGACTCTCTCTAACTTCTACAGGTGCACAGTAGAGAGCATGCTGACCGGTTGCATCGTGGCTTGGTTCGGCAACTTGAGCGCCCTGGAGAGGAAAATACTACAAAAAGTAGTAAACACTGCCCAGTCGATCATCGGCACTGATCTCCCTTCTATCGAGGGGATCTAGCGCAGTCGTTGCCTCAAAAAGGATGGCAATATCATCAAGGACCCACACCATCCTGGCCACACACTCATCTCCCTGCTCCCTGAAGACTGCAAAGACCAGGTTCAGGAATAGCTATTTCCCCACCGCCATCAGGCTATTAAACTTGGCTCGGACAAAACTCTGAACATTAATACCCCTTTATCTGTTATTGCACTTTATCAGTTTATTTATTTTGTGTGTGTTTACGTATATAATGGTATATGGACACACTGATCTGTTTTGTAGTCAGTGCCTATTACGTTCTGTTGTGCTGAAGCAAAGCAAGAATTTCATTGTCCTGTCAGGGACACATGACAATAAACTCTCTTGACTCTTTCCTCATTCATTGCTGTGATCTGTAGAAAAAGATGACAAATGTCTAAAATTGATTCTCCACCCTCTCCCCCTTCTCTCTCACAGAGTCTCTCACCTGTTTTGGGCAGAATTTCTGGCAGTTTCTGAGCTGCCAGCCCACCAGCCCTGAGTGACTGAGCTGCAAGCCCTCCAGCCCTCAGTGACTGAGCTGCCAGCCCACCAAGGCCTGAGTGACTGAGCTGCCAGCCCACCAGCCCTGACTGACTGAGCTGCCAACCCACCAGGCCTGAATGACTGCGCTGCCAGCCCAAGGATCCATTCGGCCCACAATGTCCATACAAGCCCTCTGGAAACGTCCCTTCGGCCCACAACACCCATACTAGTGCTCCAGATAGCCGCCTCCCCCGCCCGCCCCCATTGGCCACCAATATTGGATTTGGTGGAGAGGTGGAATATTGCGTTGGGGGACCTATCTCCTGTGTGAACATGTCTAGTCTAGTCCACTTAGTCTAGTATATATATATATATATATATATATATATATATAATATATATCTAGTTTCTTTCTTGTGATTTCCTCTAATTATTTGTTGAGCTACCCTTTTCTTTCAATCTCTCTCATCTCTATGAAATCCTAATATAGTGAATAATGATGAGCTATTACTTGAAGTCCCGCCAGAGCGCATGCGCATCAATCTTCAAAACAGCGCCGTGAAATTACAGAAAACAGTAATTGAAGTAATCTAGTAAGATTAGAAACCTAGAAACTACCAGATGACCTTTGTGATATGAGGGTTGGGAGCGGTGGGCACGTAATCGCTCATCGTAACTCCTCATAAAATAACGATCAAACTTCAAACTGGTAAGTTCTCGTTTAAGCTTACTATTTTACTTCGGAGCCACGTGAGTGATTCCGTGAAGATTTCAAAGCTCTGTGATTTCATGCCGTGTATACGAGTCCATATGACACACTGCCTCGGTTGACACAGGTTGAGTAATAACAAATAATGCATTCAAACATGATACAGAATTAAACACGTTGAAGCTTTATTTAACAAAAGAAAACTAATAGCGACCCCTCCCTCCCAGGGGGAAGCTACAAAACAGAATCAAAATAGAATGGCCACACACCCCTGGTGTGGCAAGCGGTTTATGGGAAAGCCGTTCAAAAATAATTTCTTTGGACCATCCTGCGGCCACGTGGATTTGGTCTAAAGGGACGTCCAGTGCCCTCGCTGCTGACATTATTGCCGCTCTGGAGGGGTGAGATTTTAAAATATCAGTGTCGACTCCGGCGGAAGCCAGAACCTGCGTCAACCACTTTGAGATAGTCTGTGCCGACACCTTTCTATGAGGCTTTTTGTGGCTGATAAATAAAGCCAATTCGGCGCCTCCAAGGCACTTGGTAACCTAAATATACTGCGGTAAGTGCTTAACTACACATAGGTGAAGATCCATGGGGTATTTTCTAAAATCAAGTTTAAGCCCTGACGTCCCTGGCCTGCTCTGTTTAAGTAAATCATAAACATAAAAGGTTATGTTGTTGACAGATGAGACCATCCTGTCCAGTCTAAGTTTCTGCAATGTCTGGACACGTTGCGCTGAAATCAGCGCCATGAGCATAAACACTTTAAGAGTGCGTGCATTTTTCACGGCAATCCCTTTCAAAAAAGTTTGCACAATGAATTAAATTAATTGCATGGTCCAAACTTGGGAGAAATTACTTCCTCAGGGATAATGCGGTAGGTACACGGAACTAGGAACGCTGTTGCTATGCAAGCTGACTTGAATCACTTATACAGCTGCAGACTAATGGGGACCCCTATTTATGTGCCTTAATATAATAACATTAGTATGCGGCGCTGGCATGACTAACACGGCACCGCATACTCTGTACATGCAGGCAAAGATACTAATCATGAAGCCGGTTCCCAAGATGGCACTAAAAATTACCCATGACCTACTACGACATTTTCTACGACATTCTCGACATCTTTGCTCTGGCGTCTTCAAAAAAGAGATGCGAGGACATTGTGTAAATGTAAGTGGGTTGTTGGTGTACGCACTCGATCTTGGAGGGAATATACCATTTTCGATGTGCAAACAGGATAGACGAAGTAGCCGATGGCTTCCACGGGCTTGGAATGGATTTTGGTCAATCTCGTTTTCTCTGATATGGCGGGAAAGCGAAGGGAAGATTCGGTGCTCGAGCAGAGGAAAGTGGGAGTTGGTTGGAAACTAGCAATGAGTGAGATAGAGCATTAAATGCTGATGCTCTGTAAGACGCCGGTCTGCCATCAATTCGAATATTGAGAGCAATTTGGGACACCATATCTGAGGAAGGTAGTGCAGGCTCTGGAGAGGATTTTATCCCAGGAATGAGTGAGTTAACATATGTTGTGCATTTGACGGCACTGGGCCTGTATTCGCTGGAGTTTAGAAGAATGAAGGAGGACCTCATTGAAACATACAGAATAGTGAAAGGCTTGGATAGAGTGGATGTGGGGAGGATGTTTCCACTAGTGGGAAAATCCAGGACCAGAGGTCACAGCCTCAGAATTAAATGACATTATTTTAAAAAGGAGAGGAGGAGGGATTTCTTTAGTCAGAGGGCGGAGAACCTGTGGAATTCTTTGCCACAAAAGGCTGTGTCAGTTGATATATTTAAGGCAGAGACAGATAGATTCTTGATTAATATGGGTGTCCGAGGTTATGGGGAGAAGGCAGGAGAATGGGGTTAGGAGGGGGAGATAGATCAGCTATGATTGAATGGCGGAGTTGACTTGATAGTCCGATTAGCCTAATTTTTCTACTCCTATTACTAATGAACTTAATGTGGCGAATGAAAGCAGGAAGCAGCAGCAATGTAGACGATGCAACTGAGAGAGATGTGATGAAGGAGTCTGGCAGCGACTGAATCAAGGAAATATCTATGTATCCACGTTCAACTATGGACTTTAGGACCCGGGGAAGCCCGGAGCGCAGGACCCGCCGCCCGCAGCTGCTGCTGAACCCAATTGTTTCAATCTTTATATTTTCACAAAAGTAATTTCTGTTCCGTTGCCGGACGTGGTTAACGCGTTAAAATGAACGGATCGACAGACAGCTCTGATTTCAATTGCTGTTTAATTCACTCTGCCCACGTTTACATTCCCCCTGGTTTTATTTCCGTGCTCACTGGGGTTTCACGACGCGGAATTTGGGGATAAAATGGGAGCCGTTCAGCGCCGACCTGTTGTCCACCGGGTTTCTGCCCCACAGCCCCTGAGCCCCGCTCCTGACGCCGGTCCCGGGACCCGACCCCTCTACCCATCCGGAGTGGAACCGGAGCAGATTCTCAGCCACTGGACTTCGTCCGAAGGCTCAAATAAAGGATAAAGATTCCCCGTGAATTTATTCCCCGTGAAGGTGTGGAGATGGGACTTGGTGTCCGCGTCGTAAAATGAAACTGTCCCGGATTCGTAACTGAGATAAACTCCCACCCTCCTGGGGATAGGATGGGCGGGAAGACAGGATGGAGGGGAGGTGAATGCATGAAACGCGCCATCCCACCACCTGATGCTCCAGACTCCAGTCTCCGGGGTCAGTGTGACCGTTCTCTTCCTCTCCACAGACTCTGCGGCGACTCCCAGACTCCAGCCCCGACTCCCCGCCACCTCCACCTCCCAGTAATGTCTCCCCGACTTGAATCCCTCCGATCCCAGCACACACGTACTGTATGTAAACCTCTTCCTGGTGTTAGGGAGACTCCTCCGGATCCAGATCTGGGCACATCTCACCCCCTTCCGATCCTGAGACACCTCGAGGAGTGGACTGGCTGTTTCCACATCCATGGTAACGGAGACTGGTGGGGGAATGAATGAATGGATACGTTTATTGGTCATGTATTCACATACAAGGAATTTGCCTTGGTGCTCCGCCCGCGAGTGACACATGACATACAGTGACAGTTAAAAATGATTCGTAAAACATTAAACACTGATAATAAAACATTATAGTTTAAACGTAAAATACCAGAGTCAAAGGAGGCTACAGATTTTTGGTTATTGAATAGAGCTACTGCTCGTGGAAAAAAGCTGTTTTCATGTCTGGCTGTGGCAGCTTTGACAGTCCGGAGTTGCCTTCCTGAATGAAGTGATTCAAAGAAGCAGAGAATCAGAGAATCCCCGGGGGTCGGAGGGGAGACCTGGGCAGCACGGCCCCCGGGACCGGGGGGAGAAGCCGCTCGGCCTTAGGCACAGGTGGGCAAACAACTGAAACCTTGCCCGGGGTTTCACCCCAACAACAGCGGGTGGGACAACGGACATGTTTCCCGGAATTACTCAACCGGGCAGGAGAGGGGGAACTCCACGTGTTATCAGGCACGGGAAGGGGCGGGAGCGTGCGGACGGGGAAAGCGAATGCAGAAAGTGAGCATGAACGAGATATTGCGGGTGAGGATGGAGAAATAAGGCGGGTTTTCAAATATCTTGCCAGTAGATGGCGAGGGAGAGGCGGATTGGAAGATGAGGAGACAGATGTGAGTGGTAATTAGAGGTGGTTAAAGAGGATGTAGATATGCGGGGTGGAGTTGCCGTGATCATACTGAACGGGAGTGGACTGGACGCTCGAGGCAATTTGCTACTGTTTACTTGCTTTCTATAGGGGAGGGTGGATTTGATGCATGTGTACAACCATGAACACTCTGATCTCATTGTGAACCAATATATGAACTTCACTGAGGGACTTGACAATGTTTCGCATGTAAGGCTGGTCCAGAAATCGAAGGCAGGTGGGATCCAAGACGAGGTGGTAAAGTGAACCCGCAATTGGCTTGGTGGTTGGAGGTAGAAGGTGGCAGTAGAAGGATGATTTTTCCGCCTGCAGGTCTGTGACTGGTGGTGTGCAGCAGAGATCGGTGCTGCAACCTTTGCTGTTTACATTATGTTTTCATGGCTTGGATGTGAATGTAGGAGGTGTGACTACTAAGTTTGTGTAGAACAGGTAATGTTGTGGATACCAAGGTAGTCTGTCAAAGTCTGCAGCAGGATATAGCCTGGATCATCAAAACCTTATTGTCATGCAGGGATATCAATACTGGAGGACGCAGTTTTCTTCACGCCAAGAGTTGTCAATAACTGGAATATTTTGCCAGAGGAGGTGGTGGAATGGAATTTGAGTACAGGAGCAGGGAGGTTCTACTTCAGTTGTACAGGGTCTTGGTGAGACCACACCTGGAGTATTGCGTGCGGTTTTGGTCTCCAAATCTGAGGAAGGACATTATTGCCATAGAGGGAGTGCAGAGAAGGTTCACCAGACTGATTCCTGGGATGTCAGGACTGTCTTATGAAGAAAGACTGGATAGACTCGGTTTATACTCTCTGGAATTTAGGAGATTAAGAGGGGATCTTATAGAAACTTACAAAATTCTTAAGGGGTTGGACAGGCTAGATGCAGGAAGATTGTTCCCGATGTTGGGGAAGTCCAGGACAAGGGGTCACAGCTTAAGGATAAGGGGGAAATCCTTTAGACCGAGATGAGAAGAAAGACTTTCTTCACACAGAGAGTGGTGAGTCTCTGGAACTCTCTGCCACAGAGGGTAGTTGAGGCCAGTTCATTGGCTATATTTAAGAGTGAGTTGGATGTGGCCCTTGTGGCTAAGGGGATCAGAGGGTATGGAGAGAAGGCAGGTACGGGATACTGAGTTGGATGATCAGCCATGATCATATTGAATGGCGGTGCAGGCTCGAAGGGCTGAATGGCCTACTCCTGCACCTAATTTCTATGTTTCTATGTTTCTATGTTACAAAATTTTGAGATTTTAAAAATCAAGTCTGCAATTTATCCCATCAGATAAAGCATAAAAAGAAGTTTAATTTGACACCTAATTCACTTTCATATCTTCAGTATTAAAAAGGTTATGGCCATTTTCATACTCGGAAATTAGCATCTTGTTCCCCATTGCCTTTCCATTGACTTAACACAAAAGCTGTGATCGAGGACAGTCGAAAGCCCATAACTTTCTTAAAAATCAAGAGAACTGAATGAAATTTTCAGTTATTATAGGTTGAAGCATTCTGAAACAAATATAAAACATCTTACTTGAATGACCTGAAATTAAAGCATATAATTAGTTAATTACCTAATTGTAGTTAATTACAAAGTTGACCGTTGTGGCGGAAATAGTAATAAACACCCAGACTGACTTGAAAATTCAAAAATGTGATATTCTCAAGATCAGAACTTTAATATTATTGTATTATATGCTGTAAATCCATAACAGATCGGTAAATAAATTACAATTTCTAGCAATAGACCAAGCCTTTATGGAGAAGATCAGTTGCTAGCTGGTACATTGACATATCATAATCAGTAGCATCATCATACTCCTCAGATTGTAACCAATAAGCAACTCTGTACACCTTGTTTTTCCTCAACTTTTCAATTTTGGCATTGAAAACTACAGGTTTTTGCTCTTCAAACCACACATGACATGCCTTTCTGCCCACTACTTTCCAATTAACAGTATCCTATAGATTCAATTTCTTAAGAAAAGGATATTTTTTTAAATAGCCTAAGTATCCAAATAACAAACTAATCCCATTCACACAAGAATTAACAATACAACGTAATTTTTAAATCTCGCTGTCATGAATTTATATGCCAGATGGAAGGAATTTAATGTTTAATTCCCATAAATTAATCTAGAAACATCCACTCAAAATATAATCAAAATTATTATTTTTTTGCACAATACATGGGACAAAAACTGATATTTAGTATAAAAAATTGACTATGGGTAGACAATAAACACAAAATATAGACAATTTAGATGCTCTTATGACATGATTGTCCAAAAAAAGAGCATTTAAATGATCTTGAGAGTGGGTATTTCTGGAACGAGATCGATTGAACTTTGCACTTGCGTGAATTTGAACTCCATATCGCAGGAAAAAACACTGCCGGCTCGTATGGGGCCCCAAATCACTTTTGCATCGTAAAAATTGATTAAAGCCATCCCAAGAAAAACAGTTTATATGTAAAATACACGACCTACATTTTGTTTTTGTCCTGTTCATGTGATCCGTCACGTTGTAGGCGTTGAGGGCGTTAGAAGTCTCTTTTTAGTTTAATGTAATTATTAAATTGTCTCGCGATTAAATAAATTAGGAAATAAATCACCCCCCCCCCCCCCCCCCCGAAAAGGCGCCAAAGTCGCGCACACCGCCAGTGGCAAAACTGCAGCGCTGCTGAAGGGAAGTATTGTAACATCGCTACTAAGCGGCATTACGATTTAGCAAATGAGGTGTAAGAATAATATTGTTCTAATGTGAGCAAATGGGATTTGTGTGGCTGGGAGAAAAGGGTGGACATGGATGCGATGGGCTGAAGGCCTGAGTAATGTACACCATGGCTCTCTGGCTCCAAGAGCACTGAATGACTGGTTATCCACATCCACCAGAGAATTCTAAAGGTTGCCCAGCCTCTACGTGCAGTAATGTCTCCTTGTCTCTGTCCGAAATGTCCCAGCCCACATTCTGAGAGGGTGTCCGCTAGCTCCAGAGCCCTCAACAGGGGAAACATCCTCCCTGCATCCAGCCCACTGAGCCCTGTTAAAGGACTTTGTGTTTCACTAAGATCTCCTCCATTACACCTGAACTCTCGTCTACATAGGCCGAGTCTATGCAATTTCACCCAGCCTCAGCAAACCCATTCTCCCAGGAACAAGGATTTGTTCAAGTGCAAACAAACGTCGCTCTCTGTCCTCCTATGATGCTTCCCCCAGAGTCCATTAATACCATTAATCTTCACATATAAGTATTGCATAAAGATGTCTTTAAAAAGAAACAATGGGAAAGGTGTCAGTTTTTAACCTCGTTTGATGAGATCAGATGTTTCTCTCAATGCCATGTTGAAGAAAATGTCCGATAATAGTTTTCAGTGGCAACGGGCCATATACCACCAACATTGATCTGGTTTCATCTCCAACCTGCAAATATTTAACAGCTGGTTAGTAACTGAACATTAGCTGTTTTCTTTAGCTGTACTATAAAAAACATACATTGTTTCCAGTCAAAAGCATGTCCTACCTCCTTTTGCGACCACTTCCTCCTGAAATAAATAAAAACACAAATCTCAATAGAGTGAGAATGGATCATCATGATCCCAACAGCGGGTATTTCACCAAATTGCTAGACTAAAACCCTCTGATAATTCCCATTTCCCAACTCTTTGCCACTGTCACACAGACAGAAAGTGGATATTGTCGTAGAGACACCGAACATGGGGGAAAAGCATTAGGAATGTGGATGAAAAATAACTGCGAGTACGCAACTTACAATTAAGACCGGGCAGATTGTGGGATTTTATCTGGAGATGTCAGAGATAATAGGATGGAATATTTTAAGATTAGCGGCGGATTTAAATGGGTGGGAGTTGGATATATTATCACTACTTGTGGGGAGAAGAAAAATAAAACCTGAAATGCATGATGGCCTTTAATAAATTCCACAAGAAATGCAGTAAACTGAACCATGGAACTTCACGGAATGACCTGAAGACAATATTGCAGATAAATTTAATTGAAGTGGGATAAATACATGAGGATTAAGAATAAATTCCTGGAATTTGGAGCATTATGTCGGATGTGGTGAGTAGATGGAACCTACGGAACATTGACCCAGTACTGAATTACTGTAAATGCAGCATTTATTTCAGAAAATTAACCCACCATTTTGTGACTGTGAACATTCCCTTCACCAAACTCTAACTGTAAACCCCTCACCTTCAGAAATAACATGCCATCCTCGTGGTCTATCTGTTCCTCTAATTTTGAGAGTTCCTCCTGAATGCAATTTAAATTTCTCTTGAATCTCTTGAAGATTTTGCTCCATTGTTTTTACAATCTTCTCCTCTTCTTCCTGGACGTCTCCGAGTAAGCGCTGCTCTTTCTCAGTGAGAATCTGGTGCAGTTCAGCAAACTGGGATGTGATCAGTGACTGAAGGTTGTGTGACTCTTCCTGTCAGATGAAAGATGAGAATCAATATGTAATGTCACTCTTGAGTGCAGAAATATGTCATTCGGCCCAACATGTCCATGCTGGGCTCTATATGTTTCCACACTAATCCCATTTACATTTACATTCTGAGATATTATGTGAAAGTAATGTACAATCACATCATTCCCATTTCTCCGGTACAATTCCCTGCATCCGATTCCTTTTTTTTTAAAATTTTATTTATTAGAGGTAAATACATCAATGTACTTAACATATATATTGTTACAATCATTGTACCCCATAATTTTATGGCTTTTAAAGAAAAAGAATAGAAAGAAAGAGAGTGAAATAGGTGAAAAGAGTTGTGATACTGAAAGAGCATGCCAAAGGGGAGAAGAAACCATTGGTCAAAGAATTAGAGAAAGGGGGTTAAGAGATAGACCCTAAAAAGAAAAGGAAAAAGGAAAAAAAAAAAAGCCAGTTACTATATGTAAAAGGAATCCACCAACTCGATAGTTTTTGATTCCCCCCTACCAAGGCCCGAGGTACTCCTGCACCCTATCTTTATAGTAATTCTATAAATGCAGACCACGTCTGATAGAAACATTCTGATTTTCCTTTCAGGCGGAGTATCATATCTTCCAGATGTAGTGTTTCAACATAGTTGAAATCCACATATTTAATGTTGGTCTAGGAGCATTTTTCCAGAATTTTAAGATTAGTTTTTTTCCTATTATTAAGCCGTAATCAAATAAATTCTTTTGATACACATTTAATTCCAAAGTACCTTCTGTCATTCCGAAAATAATCCATTCTGGCTTTGGTGTCATTTTTATTTTAAACAGTTTTATGAAAATTCCAAAGATTTCAATCCAAAACCTTTGAATTTTTGTACAAAAGATGAATGAGTGCGCTATAGTAGCTTCTTGACACTGGCATTTATCACAAATTGGTGAAACGTTAGGGAAAAATCTATTTAATTTAGTTTTTGAGTAATATAATTATGTATAATTTTAAATTGTATTAAAATGTGTCTTACGTTAATTGAGCATTTGTGCACATTTAATAAATATTCTTTCCACCTTTCATTGGAAATGTTTATGCTTAGTTCGTTTTCCCACTCACCTCTAATACCTTCCATTGTCGGTATTACTGCATTTAGTATAATATTATATGTATGTGAAATTAAATTTGCTGATTCCGCCTTTGTCTTCATTACTTCATCTAGTAAGTCTAATGGCATTTTGTGAAATTCATGTGCATGTTTTTTTCAAATAATCACGTATTTGGAAATATTTAAAATACTGATTGTTACCCTGATTGTATTTTGGTTGTAATTGTTTAAATGATAATAGTTTTCCCGTATCATACAAATCTCCCAAAGTTTTAATTCCTGCTCTTTCCCATTGTATAAATGCTTTGTCTATAATTGAGGGTTTAAACAGAGGGTTTTTAGCAATAGGAGATAGGAGAGATCAGTTTCTTAATTTTAAATTGTATTTTATTTGTTTCCAAATTCTGATTGTACTATGTATAATTGGGTTTTTGTTGTAGTTTGTATTATTCACCGTCATTGGTGAAAGAAGGATCGCACCAATATTAAAGGGGGAGCAGTCCTCTTTCTCCATATTGATCCATTCCGGTTGAAGAAGAATGAATTTATGAATAGTAACTTTAGTGACTTTCTTCATGCTGGATAATTGGACTAATATTGGATAGAAAGTTCAAGTTTTACTCTGTTATCTTTCATTGAGGATGTCGCGCACTCAGCTATTTCAAGACAGTTTATGCAGAAGAATGGGGTAAGTCAATTTATTTTCTGTACTTTTTATTTTTATTAGATGTTATGAAGGGATAAAAAACAAATATACCAAGCGTTTAGTTCAAAAGTATAGCACGCAGCGCAGCGCAGTGGGCCATACACTCTGCACGCAAACTATGCATACCGTTGCTACAGGCGGCAAATTAACGAGCTTTCCGTACAATGTACAGTCTTGCTCAGCATTGTCGTCTGCGCGTTCGTGGTTCGAATTGAAGCAAATTTCGTGACCGAGTTTTGAGCATGCGCAGTTTTACCAAGGAAGAAATTAGTAAAAAGAGCATGCGCAGTGCTGCCCAGGAGAAAATAGCAAAAAATAATCGGAGCTAGTGCAATTTATTTTTTATTCATCGAATACCGATTGACCAATCACGTTTCTAGAATACTCATGAATATTCATAGAAGGGATATAATTTGCTTTAAACATGTCTTGACATCTTCTAGTAATTTCAATACCTAAGTATTTAAATTTTTCCACAGCTATTTTAAAAGGAAATTGTACGAGATGTGTTGAATCTTTTGGTTTTATTGACATGATTTCACTTTTATTCCAGTTTATTCTATAACCTGAAAATGAACCGAAATCCTCAATTAAATTTAAAATGTTGGGTATAGTGATATGAGGCTTTGTGATGTACAAAAGTACATCATCAGCGTATAATGATATTTTATTGTTTGAATATTTTGTATTATATCCGTGGATATTCGGATGAGTTCTAAATCTTTCTGCTAGTGGCTCAATTATGAGGGCAAATAACAATGGTGAAAATGTGCAACCTTGTCTATTACCCCTTGACAGTTGAAATTTCGTGGATAAAATATTATTAGTTAAAATTCTAGCCATTGGCTTATTATATATTAATTTAATCCATTGAATGAAATTCTCTCCCAGTTGAAATTTTTGCAATACCTTAACCATATACTTCCATTCAACCTGATCGAATGCTTTCTCTGCATCCAGCGAAATAATTGCGAGATTTGGATCTTTAGTTTGGTGTGAGTGCATTATGTTAAGCAGACGTCTCAAATTATTAAATGAATATCTGTTAGGGATAAACTCCGTTTGATCCGGATGTATTACTTACTTAATCTTCTTGCTAATATTTTTGCTAATATTTTTTGATCTGTATTTAACAGCGCAATAGCTCTATAAGATCCAGGTTCTTCCTCATCTTTATCTCTCTTAAGTATTAATATAATCGTAGATTCTGCTAATGTATCTGGTAATATTTGTTCTTTGAAAGCGTGTGTACATTTTCTGTGGACGAGGACTAAATATATCGTAAAATCTTTTATAGAATTCATTACTAAATCTGTCGGGACCTGGTGTTTTCCCATTTTTTAATGAGAATATTGTTTCTTCTATTTCCTTATGTAAGATTTGTGCTCCCAATTCCTCTTGTTTCTGCGATTCTAGTTTGGGAAGATTGCAATTATCCAGAAACTCAGTGACTGTGTTGGTGTCCGTTGTCGTTTTGGATGTATATAAATTCTCATAAAATTGCACAAATCTATTATTAATTTCATTTAGTAATGTTAATACTTCCCCTCTGTCTGATTTAATCTTTGAAATCATGTGTTCCTATTCTCGTTTTTTTAAATTGGCGTGCGAGAAGTTTATGAGGCTTCTCCCCAACTTCAAACTGTTCCTGTCTTGTAATTTGGAATAATCTTATAACTTTCTCTGAAAGTAGTTTATTTAATTTGAATTTTAGTATTAATATTTTATTATGTTTATCCATGGACAGGACTTTAGCATTATCTATATCCAATTGTCTAATTTGTTCCTCTACCTGACGTTGTTCATTCTTATTTTTTTTATTCTGAAAGGCTTGGTATGAGATTATAACACCTCTAATAAAAGCTTTGAAAGATTCCCGTAATAATGTAGGTGATGTGTCTGTCATGTCATTTATTTAAAAAAAAAAGATCATTTTCCTGTCTTAGAATCAAATACACAGGACTAGATGTTAAGAAGTCCCTTGTGCCAGTAGGTGGGGAGCATTTCACGACATTCATTGATTGCTGAGAGTGGTCAACGCTCCAACATCGGGGGGGGGGGGGGGTGGGGCGGGTGGGGGGGGGGGGGGAGTACGTATACGTATATCTTGGCCTGGGTAACCTTCAGGACAGTTGGGCACAGGACACATCATCAGTAGTGTGTGATATACTCCCTTGCGAGTCTTTTAAAATTTGGGGGTTATACCTCCAGAACGATGTATTTTTAGACATACCTTCTATTTTTTTTTAAAGTTAGGGGGAAATGATCTGAAATCGTATTTGTATGGTATTTTGGGTTAAGAGTATAACGGAATTAATTTTGTGTCTACCAGGAAATAATCTATAAGTGAATAAGTCTTTTGTTGGATGAATAAAAAACAAATATTCCTTGCCTGTCGGATTTGCAATCCTCGAAACATCGATAATATTTGTGTTTTTTTATATATTGTTTTAAAAGTTCACTAGTTTTTAGATTTCGTATTACCTCGTTGTTTTTTTGACTGGATTTATCCAAATAAGGATCTCAGATAAAGTCTCCCCCAATTATAACATTCTGGTAATTATAATTCTGCAATTATATTCAAAATGTTATTCAAAAAATGCGGATTATCAAAGTTAGGCGCATATATATTTACCAATGTGATTGGGATTGCATGGATCTCACCGGTAACTATCAAATATCTCCCATCCTTATCTGTTAAGGTATTTTTCTGTTTAAATGGTATACCTTTGTGAATCATGATGGACGTGCCTCTGGATTTTGACGTGCATGACGAATGAAAAGTTTGACCTATCTAGTTGGCCCTCAATCTAACTTGATCTTGAACTTTAAGATGGGTTTCTTGGAGGAAGATAACATCTGACAATGCTTTCAGCTGTGCTAAAATCTTACCCCTTTTAATACGTTCATTAGCCCCCCTAATATTCCAACTGCAAAATGAGATTCCTCCCGATTTATTTTGTTTAGTGTCTTGCATTTTGGCTAGGTTTAGTACCTATGTATCTTGCGGTGCATCCGTACCTCAGGTCTTTAAGCAATGGGGGAACAGTCAACCTACCAAGTTCAATTTGTGGATTCCTTTTGCAATTATCCTTGGATAAAAAAAACACACATGTGATTAATTGTGATAGTAAAAAAAAAAAGTAAAAGTGAAAATACAGTGACCGAGTTTGTCGGCACTGTAATTAGTGGCCCACCTGTTGGTGGAGAAAATATTTATATCGACTTCCGTTGTCGATGTTAATAAACAAATAGCTCCGTTCCCTCAATTAGTCATAACATATCCATACTAGAACCAAACCAATTTCAAATCAACTATATAATACCTAATTGCAGTACATATATCCATTTCATATATATTCCCAAATATATCTAACTGTTTTATCTACAGAGTGTTAAGCATCCGTTTTTTTTTTTTAATTTTGTTTTTTTGTTTTTTTGAATATTTATAGTTAACTTTTATTAGAGGCATGTACATATCCTAGTCCAAACCATTACAAACTTTGTTAAACGGTTACATATTAAAATATTCAGGATTCCCAAGGACTCCACTACCAATGTAGCAGGAGTCTACATTTATCGGTTACATATTAACATTGACTCTAATTATTTCTTATATTTTTTTTATAGATAGAAAAAATAAAGAAAAAGAAAACTTAGAAACATAAAATAAACTATCCATAATACAACTTAGGAGATAGGTCATGTAGGTAAGAAAGCAAAACTATTCGTCTAGTCCTGGGTTTAAACTTCCGTCAAGCCTCAGCGCTGGCCTATTCTACCCCTTCAAATAATCTATGAATGGCGACCATATTCTAATATATAATTCTGGTTTGTCAATTAAGACAAATCTATTTTTTTAGCAGATTTAAGGTCTCCAACATCTCCATAATCCACATTTTAATTGTAGGGGATGCAGGGTTTTTCCAAAATTTTAATATTAGATTTTTCCCAGTTATTATACTATAATCCAGGAAATTTCTTTGGGTTATTGTCAGTTTTAGGTATTGTTCAGATAAATTAATTTAGGATCGGGATCCAGTTGAATATTAACCACTACGGAAATAATTTTAAAAATATCCACCCAAAATGTTTTAATTTTTATGCAATTTACAAAGGTATGGGTTAAATTAGCCTCAGAGTATTGACATTTATCACAGATAGGAGAGATATTAGGAAAAATTCTATTTAATTTTGTTTTAGAATAATGCAATCTGTGTAATATTTTAAATTGTATTAAAGAATGTCTGGCGTTTAAACGAACAATGATGTATATGTTGTAGACTTTCATCCCAAATATCTTTCGTTATGGGTTGAACTAATTCATTTTCCCATGCTTGTCTATGTGATTCCGTCGACGGATTCTCGCTATCTAACAGAATATTATAAATATATGATAATTAATTTGACTGTGTTTGGGATGTTTATTCAAACATTCATCTAGAATCTCTGGCTCTCTAATTCTGTTGGGATTCTTGTGTATGTGATTTAACATAATCTTTCAGTTGTAAATATCTAAAAAAGTTGAATGTAATCCATAATTCTGTTTACCTCCAGAAACGAGAGGAACACACCTTTTCTATAAAGATGTCCCATCTTTTTAATTCCATAGTTTTCCATTTGTGCAAAGCCTTTATCCAATACCGAAGGCTTAAATGAAGGTTTATTTGCAATATGGAGCGAAAGTGATAAATTATCCAATTTAATGACTTTTTTATTTGTTTCCAAATTTGAATACCGCTATATATTATTGGATTTCACTATAGATCTTTTTATTCAATTTTGTAGGGGTTTAGGAAAATTGGGCCAATTTCAAATGGCAGACAATCCTCCTTTTCCATCTTTAAACCAGTCTGGTTGTTGATCCATATCTTCCAACTAGAAATTTAAGTTTTTGACATTGACTGCCCAGAAAATAAAAATAAGGAAATTTGGTAAGACTAATCCTCCATTCGTCTTAGATTTACATAATGTTTTTATTACTTATTCTGTGATTCTTATAATTCCAAATAAAATAGTTACATAGAAACATAGAAACATAAAAATTTGGTGCAGGAGTAGGCCATTCGGCCCTTCGAGCCTGCACCGCCATTCAATATGATCATGGCTGATCATCCAACTCAGTATCCTGTATCCTGTACCTGCCTTCTCTCCATACCCTCTGATCCCCTTAGCCACAAGGGCCACATCTAACTCCCTCTTAAATATAGCCAATGAAACTGGCCTCAACTACCTTCTGTGGCAGAGAGTTCCAGAGACTCACCACTCTCTGTGTGTGAAAAAAAAACTAAAAAGGTCTTTCTCATCTCCGGTCTTTAAAGGATTTAACCCCCCCTTATCCTTAAGCTGTGACCCCTTGTCCTGGACTTCCCCAACATCGGGAACAATCTTTTTTCCTGCATCTGCCTGTCCAAACCCCTTAAGAATTTTGTAAGTTTCTATAAGATCTCCTCTCAATCTCCTAAATTCTAGAGTAATGAACCGAGTCTATCCAGTCTTTTCTCCATAAGACAGTCCTGACATCCCAGGAAATCAGTCTGGTGAACCTTCTCTGTACTGCCTCTATGGCAAGAATGTCTTTCCTCAGATTTTGGAGACCTGGGCGTCCTTGTACACCGGTCCACTGAAAGTTGGCGTGCAGGTACAGAGAGTAAAGAAAGCTAATGGAATGTTGGCCTTCAAAACAAGAGGATTTTCAGTACAGGAGTAAAGAAGGTTCTTCTGCAGTTGTATAGAGCTCTGGTAAGACCACATCTGGAGTATTGCGTACAGTTTTTATCTTCCTAATTTGAGGAAGGACATCCTTGTGATTGAGCAGTGCAGAGAGTTTTGTGAATTTGTGGAATTCCCTGCCACAGAGGGCAGTGGAGGCCAAGTCACTGGATGGATTTAAGAGAGAGTTAGATCGAGCTCTTGGGGCTAGTGGAAAAAAGGGATATGGGAGAAGGCAGGCAAGGGTTGTTAATTGGGGATGATCAGCCATGATCTCAACGAATGGCGAGTGCTAGGCTCGAAGGGACGAATACCCTCCTCCTGCACCTATTTTCTATGTTTCTATGCCCTGTCTGCGCTATTCCCACTTGTCCGTATTTGGCCAAGACAGTTTTTAAAACCTTTCTCTCCACAAATTTGTTTGAATATCTTTTAAATGTTGTTGCGGTACCTCACTCAACTACCTCATCTGGCAGCTCGTTCCATGTACCCAGTACCAAAAGTTGTCCTTCATGTTTGTTTTAAATCTTTTCCCTCTCACCTAAAACCTCCACCCTCACATTTCTCGATCCCCACTACCCAGAGTAAAAGATTTACCATCCAATGTATCATTCCATTTCATAATATTATACACCTTCCACAGACCATTCCTCAGACTGTTGTGCTCCAGGGAGTAAGTCCTTGCTGCTCAACCTCTCCAAGAGTTCTGGCCCTCGACTATTGAGCTCCATAGAGGTGCGAAATTATTGCACACATCACAGGGATGAAATCTGCACTAAAACAAAGCCTCACCTGAACTCCAGAAATGTTATCTTTCTGTTTCTGCACCGTTTTCCCCGGATCTCTGATACATTTCTTGTGAGAGACTCGAAATAAGATTCCACCTGTTCCTGGGGTTGGGTTTCAGATCAGAGAATAAAAGTGTCAGACAATATAGAATAGATGACACAATGATGTGATCAAAAGTGATTTGGTTTTACCTTGTAGAATTCAATTGCTTCTTCTATCAGCATTAAGCTGTGAGTACTTGTGTTCCTGCGCAGTTGCACAATTCAAACAGATCAATTTCTTGTCAGATTTTACAAAACAGCTTCAGTTCTTCCTGATGTTCCTCGCAGTGATGTTTACTTCTCTTCGCTTTGAGATTCAGGCGCAGTGCTCGAGCTTTCTCAGCCAGTCTAACCAGGGCCCGATTCACCCTGAGGCTGCGGTCTGCAGACTCCTCTCTGCATTCCGGGCAGGAGTTACTCGCCTCCCTGTCCCAACTCTGTGTGATGCAGGAGCGGCAGAAGTTGTGCCCGCACTCCAGCGCCACCGGATCGGTGAAGAAATCCTGGCAGAGATGGGACAAAAACTACCTCCTCGGTCCAACTCTCGACCTGGTCTTTCGCAGCCATTTTCACTCAAAATGTTTCTCGCCACATGGAGATGCTGAACCCCCTGCAGTACCGAGAGCGCCCACTGCCGTTCCGGGCAATCAATGCTATTTGGCTGCAAGCGTTCAGTATGACGGTGTCCAAATAACCAGAGAGCGGAAAGGGGAATTGGGCAAGGCAAGTGCCCCTAAGCACAGCTTTAACGAATAATTAAACTGCACCACAAATGGCAACAGAAACGCAGGAGCCAATTTACAGACAGGAACATTGACAAATAGAGTTTTTACAACCGAGCTCTAAAGACCATACAGTTTTGGGGTTTATTTCAAGAGTCAAAGGTGCTTTATTTGTAGCAGCTGAGTTTCTCCAGCCTTTTTTGTACCCCCCCGTGTTTTATTGTCCTATGGACAATGACAATTCTTCCTTGCTGCAGCACACAACAGAATATGTGAATATGTAAACATTAGTACATAACGGGGGGGGGGTAAGGGGGAAAAAATTTACATTTATCAGAGGCCAAATAAACAAATAATAATACATGGTATTATTTCAGTCTGAAGATGGGCTTTCGGCCCGAAAAAAACGTTGTCCTACTTCCTTCGCTCACACTCCACAGAATGCTACTATCACCCGCTGAGTTTCTCAGCATTTTTCGATTTTCAAATCATCTGCAGTTCCTTCTTGAACAAAACAAATAATCTAGTATTTGTGCAGGTTCGTAGCCTCCAGAGTTTTTATTCGTTGTTGTGTTTACCCACATTGGAAGCATCAAGGCAGTTATTTCCGAGATATTAACACAATGTTCTTAATTGATTACTCGTGAATTATGAAACAATATTGGGTTTATTTATATTTACATACTTGAAGCACAAAGGATACCGTACTTCGACTTAAATGACTTATCGATTACATAATAGATTATTGCTTGTGAATTTATGATCATTTTATGCTTTGTCACGTGTTACATGGAAACAGTGAATTTCTTTGTTGCATACAATTTAAACAAAGACGCCGCCACAAAGACGACGATATAAAAGTTCGGTTTAGGGTTTTGGGGTACGAAGGGGAGGGTGGAAAGACTTTGCTTTGCCGTGATATCCAACAACGGTCGGTAATACTAAACTTAAGAAAAATTCACTCAAGTGGCAATATAGTCGAAGTGATGGATAGGCTCTTAAAGATAGCGGAGTCAGGGGGTATGGGGCGAGAAGGCATGGAACGGGGCACTGATTTGGGGTATGATCAGCCATGTCCAAACATTTGAATCGGCAGTGCTGGCTCGAAGGAGGGGGTCCCGACTAGGGCCTATCCTGCACCTATTGTCTATTGTTATTGTCTATCTGTGTTCGATGTCTGAACGACGATATCCACTTTCGGTCTGTGTCTGTGTGGCGGGGTGGACCCCAGGACCTCGCAAGTGCTAGGGAAATGGGAATTATCAGAGGGTATTTATTGTTAGCAATTTTGGTGAAAAATACGGGCCGTTGGAATCATGACCGATTCCATCATTTGTGTTTTATTTATTTCAAGGAGGAAGTTGGTCTCAGGAGGAGGTAGTAGTAACATGCTTTGACTGAAACAAGGTCCTTGTTCTGTAGTCTAGCTCAACCCGATAGGTTCGACGTTCCAGCCGAGCCCCTCCAAAGATTCGCCTGACCAAAATGACGCCCCACTCCAGCACTTGTTTCAAGAAAGGGAAATGCAGATGCTGGGCCAAATCGAAGGTAGAAAAAAATGCTGGAGAAAAACTCAGCGGCGAGGCGCATCTCTGGAGGGACGAAATAGGTTTGGACGCTTCGGGTCGAGTCTGAAGGGAGTGGTCTCGGACCGGAAACGTCGCCTGTTCCTCTCGCTCCATTAGATGCTGCCTCGCACTCCGCTGAGATTCTCCAGCATTGTTTCTCTACATTTACTCCAGCAATTTGTGGTATTCGGGTTTTTTTTTTTTTACAGCAGCGTCAGTAGTTCCTTGTTTTGTCCTGCTGATCATGGTCACCCATCCCTTTCTCCCCCCGCGCCGCCCCCGGACTCCTTTTACATCCCTCCCCACTTCCCCCCCTACTCCCCCCCCCCACCGGCCTTTCTACCACCCCCCACCACGCACCCCTATACGCCCCACCACCCCCACCATTCACCCCTTTTTTTTCCTCATTCCTCCCCTCTCTTTCCTCTTCTCTCCACATCTCTTTCCCTTCCTTCCTCCCCTTACGTCCTCACTTCGCCTCTCCACCCATCTCTACGTACGTCCTCCACCCACTCCCCCCCCCCCGCCCCCACCGCTCTTCCTCTTCTCTCCACTCTCTTTCCCTTCCTTCATCCCCTCTTCTCTCTTCGCTCCTACACCATTCTCAATGGAATCGCTTGGCCTTTAATATACAAATGAGGATTTCAGTACAGGAGTTAAAGAGGTCCTTCTGCAGTTGTACAGGGCTTATGGTGAGACCCAATCTGGAGTATTGTGTACAGCTTTGGTATCCTAATTTGACGGGAAGGGATTTCCTTGTGATTGAGGAAGTGGAGCGTAGGTTCACGAGATTAGATCCATGGGATGGCGGGATCTGTCATATGAGGAAAGATTGATAAGACTAGGCTTGTATTCACTGGAGTTTAGAAGGATGAGGGGGAATCTTATAGGAAACATATAAAAAAATTTATAAAAGGAGCTGGAGAAGCTAGAATCAGGAAAATTTGTTCCAATGTGGGGCGAGTCCTGAAACCCAGAGGCCACTTGTCCTTAGAATTAGGGGGAGGCCATTAGACTGAGGTTTGAGGGGAAAGAAAAAACGTTTTCACCCAGTGGAGTTGTGAATTTGTGGAATTCCCTGCCTCAGAGGCGAGTGGAGGCCAAATCACTGGATCGATTTAGAGAGTCGTTAGATTAGGAGCGTTAGATTGCGGCTGGGTGTGGTGGAATCAGAGGGATATGGGTGAGAGGCAGGCAGGGTTATTAATTGGGGACGATAGCCACTGATCTCAACGAATGGCGGTGCTGGCTCGAAGGGCTTATGGAATACCCTTTCCTGCCTGCACATATTTTATTTGTTCTATGCCCCATCTGCGCTATTCCAATTTCGTCACGTATTTGTCCAAGACAGTTTTTTAAAACGTTTCTCTCCACAAATGTGTTTGAACATCATTATTTGGTGTGGAAATGATGGGATATGGGGGAGAAGGCAGGCAGGGGATTATATTAATTGGGGATGATCAGCCATGATCTCTACGAATTGGCCGCTGCTGGCTCGAAGGGCGAATGACCTCCTCCTGCACATTATTTTCTATGTTTCTATTATGTAAATCTCTTTCGTCCTCAACCCCTCTCCACCCCCACCAACACTCTTCTCTTTGTCCTTCCTCCCCCCTCAGAAGGCCAGGCACCCTTCCACTTCATCCCCTCGCCCCACGAGGTCCATTCTGCCATCAACTCCTCCCCGGCGTCTCGCCGCCCGCCCCATTGGCCGCCCGCCTCGACATTTCCGCCAATCGCCGGCACCCTTCGGCACGCCCATTGGCCGACCGCCTCAGACACTTTCCGCCAATCGAACGCGGCCCTCCGCCCACCCATTGGCGGCGGCCTGGGGAGTCACAATCACCTACGGTCACGGCGTGGGCACAGTGTAAAGGTGGAGCGGCCGCACTTGGGTCATAGAGATAGAGAGGCTGAGGGGGTCCGGCCAAGGGTTGGCTTTGCTGGGCTTTGATTGCTACCGAGTGAATGCGATTGATGGAGACGGAGATGCCAGGATCAAAGGGAAAAGCCATCGGCGTCGACACCTGGGCACCACCTACTCCTGTGTTGCCGTATTCCAGCATGCGAAGGTGCGAGATACATCGCAACGACCAGGGCAACGCCGCACACCCCCAGCTTCGTGGGCCTTCAACGACAGCGAGAGGCCTCATCGGCGAGAAGCGGCACAAGAATCCAGGTGGGCATTGAACACGGAGAACACCGTTCTTTCGACGCCAAGAGGCTGATCGGGAGGGGTACGAACGACACAGTGGTTCCAGGCACGACATGACAGCACTGGCCCTTCCAGGTGGTGAGCGACGCTGGGATGCCATGGTGAAGTGGAGTACAAGGGGGAGAATATAACCTTCTACCCGGAGGAGATCTCCCCATGGTGCTGACCAAGATGAAGGCAGGTGGCCGAGGCTTACCTGGGACAAGTGTCTCCAATGCTGTTATAACGTGCCCGCTTACTTCAAGGACTCCCACGCGGCAGGCAACCAGATGCGGCGGCGCGAAGACTGGGCTTCAATGTCCTCCGCATCAATCAAAGAACCAACTGAGCTGCCATCTGCCTACGGCCCTTGGACGCGAAAAGGCGAATGGAGAGCGCATATGTCATCTTCTTTGACCTGGGTGGAGGCCACCTTCGATGTGTTCATTTCGCACATCTGTATGTCGTTCTCTTAGAAGTGGAAGGCAACGCCGGCGATACCCACCTGGGTTGGAGGGAGAGGATTTGACAATCGCACTATGGTCAATCATTCATTGAGGAGTTCAAACGCAAAAAAAAAACAAGAATGGACATCAGCCAGAACATGCGGGGCGGTGAGGAGGCTGCGAGACAGGCCTGCGATCCACCTGGCAGCAAAGAGGTAACCCTGTCTTCACGAGACCCAGGCCACGTGGAGATCGACTCTTGTGTGAGGGCATTGACTTCTAACACCCAATCACCAGAGCCTCGTTTTGAGGAGGAACTGAACTCCAATCTGGCTCCGAGGCCACTCCTGGATTCCAGTGGAGATTGCACCTGAGAGATGACCAAGTTTGCAAAATCACAGATCCATTGAAATTGTCCTTGGTCGGCGGCTCCACCAGATCCCCAAGATTCAGAAGCTGCCTGCAATATTTTTCAACGGAAGGCGAACTGACAGAGCACACAACCTGACCGAGGACGCCTGGCTACGGGGGCCCGGCTGTCCAAGCGGGCCATTCTGTTGCGCGGACAAGTCGGGTGGAACATCCGTGGTATGCCTTCTCAGGACGGTTGCTGCTCTGTACAATGGGTCTGAGACGGGCGGGCGCGTTGTCTCAGACTACATCATCAAGCGGTTACAAGCACTCCATTCCCCACCAAGCAGACCCCCAGATCTTCGAGCACCACTCACCACAACCAGTAGAGTCGTGTCCTCATTTCAGGTGTACGAAGGGCGAGAGGGCCATGACCATGGAACACAACCTCCTGGGCAAGTTTGACTTTGACCCTGAAATCACACCTGCCCCTCGTCCGAGTGCCCCAGATCGAGTGGGTCGACATTCGACATTCGCGCAAGGCCAATCCTTCTACGTTTCTTTTTGCTGTCGACAAGAGACTGGCAGAAAGATACAAGATCAACCATCCCACCCAACGACATGGGCAGGCCTGAGCAAGGCGGAGATCGACCGAATGGTGCTAGATTGCGAGAAGTACAAGATGAGCGATGAAATGAGAGGGACGAAGGTTGCAGCCAAAAAACTCCCTGGGCCCCCGGTCTATCCTACGTCTACAACATGGAAGGAGCACGCGTAGAGGATGATGAATTTGAAGCAGGACTAAGATCAGGAGGATGACAAGAGAAAGTGGTATTGACCTCTGACGACCTGACAATATCTTTGGCTGGAGAAAGAACCAGTTCGCCGGTAGAGTAGCCAAGATATGGGGGAGCTTCCTGTGCACCAAGACACTCCGGAAACGGAGATGGTAGGAAATCTGACTCCACCCCCCTCCACGCCACCCATCCGTTCCCGCCCACACCATACTGTACCGAGGAGACGCGCCCCACCATCGGGACATCTCCCATCTCGGTGCCACGTTGGGAGTGGACGCCTTCCTGGTACCTACCATTGGAGGAGGTGGAATTAAGAGATTGTGTGTGTCGTAGATTGTATATAGTGCAAATAACTAAGAAACATGCACTTTGGTGGCTCAGCAGATCTTGTCTCAGTTCTTGTATCTGAACTTTTAGTGTTTACTCTCCAGGGGACATCTTCACCGGAAGTTGCCAAGTAGCGTTGGAATTTCCTCGTTGCTCTCCTAACCACATTGGACCTTCATAAATGTAGGATGGCATCAAAAAAATAGATCAAGCACAGGGCATGGTGTCAGTATATTATATTTCCATTTCACCTTGACTGTCCACCCTCTCTTAACTAAGACAATATATTTTGAAATCCGTTCTTCTACACTGAAGTACTTCTCAAACATGAAACACCACTCAACCTATTTTATTAAAAGTGTATATTGGTGGTTTTGCTAACTTTGGATATCCTCATTTTTCAAAATTTGCTTCTTGTGCCTCCACAGTCCCGCGATCATCTTGTCCCAGAGATCCGGGAATCGAGGAGTCCAGAGGACATAGGTTAGTAACGGGTTGAAGACCGCGGATAAAGTATTTAAGTGCGCGAGACCCGAGTCGGTAACTTTTTCAACACAAAAGGGTTGCAGTGTGGTGTATGCCGCCAATACGAGCCCATGACCGAATGGTAGGTCTACACCAATCGTCTTTGCAGGACCTCAGAACACCCCACACCACCCTATAACGGGAACTAAGGCCCTGGAAATGTCGAACAAATTGAACAACATCTTTTTTAGAACTCAAGACAATTGAGAGCCACCGCGAGCCGCCTACATGCCCATCCCCCGCTAGCGCGCGGTCCCCTGCGCCCCTCCCCCTCTACCCCTACGCACCCGGCCCCGATACCTGCACTTATGCGCACCCCAGCAGGGTGCGGCACCGCCAGTCCTAGATGCGGGTACTATCCGTTGGCCTGCGGTGTGGGGCATATCTGCGCCGCCCAGAAAGGCCTGTTTCCACCCCCTACTCGCGATACATTCTCCGCATTCACAGCAATGTCACCTTTATGCACCAAAACGCAAATTCGTCTTCTCCATTTTATTTATTTCTGGTCCAAACCTACGATGGAAATCATTGTGATTTTTTTAATGTATAATCTCGAAAACACAAGGTGTTTTGTTTTACAACCAGAAAAGGAAATGGACTCCCCATGGAATTCGTATCCACATTAAATAACAAAGAACAGCCGCGAATTACAGTAACTTTTCCCATGATAAAAACCATACACTCTCCCACATATTTCTGCTTCTTAACGCCTTCACCTCGCCCTCTTAGTTGTATCACCCAAACATGCAGTTATACCTTACATTCTTCCCTGTGTGTGCCCTCCCATAACAACCGTGAATGATAGCAAATGGTTCATGAGATCCCTCTCCTGTCGATCCCACATACAAAAAGACAGCAGCCCCCCCACATAGTCACCAGCAGTGAACTCTACGCCCTTTACCAGACCCCCCCTCAATATACGCTCTCAAAATCAATCCGTTTTGTCTCAGCCCGTATGACCCGTCTACATTGTGTATGAGAAACCCGCACGCAAACGCATCTTTACATGCAGACTGCTAACCCACGCCCCCACAACGCGTCTCTCGTGCTGTCACACCACGTAATCTAACGCCTATGTAGTCCGTCTCCTGACTGACCTCACACACTTGCCGGGCGCATACAACTCACCTTCCTGCACCCACGTCCTCCTCCTGGTCTCCGACGCTTCCACTGTTTTTTCAGCACTTCGCACCCGGTCCACCGCCGTAATCACCATTACTTTGAAGGGACATGTCAACTTGTGCCCCCCTGCACCACTTTCGAAATACCCATCACAGTACTATTTTAAAACTAATCGTCACACTTATACAGCATGTTGTCTATTGAAGCCAAGCCTACAAGTATATTTACCCACCACAGCACCACTTCGTGCTATCACTCGTTCGCAATCCTCTCGCCCCCCCCTAAACCATATTTCCGGACAACCCCCCGACTACTACCACTCCCTATTCATAATCTCACTCCTTCCACACATAATTCCAGTTTTCCCGCCCCAGAGCGAGGTGACACAAAGGTACCTATATTGCTTAAAAGTCGTCCCCCTGTCTGGAATGTGTACCCCCTCTTCGTTGGTGGAAGGTTGGCCACACAATCTATCACCTTCACTCTGCTGCTCAGGGAAACCCTTTGGTGCGGATGACCCAACCTAGATGTTCCCTTTTTTTTGTTTAAAAACAAATACTTTATTTACAATTCCAACATGATTGAAAAACAAAAAAAAATCTCAAAAAACCGTGATGGCAATCCCACCTCTCATATTACGACAGACGTTCACCCCAAACTATTCTGACATTAAATCCTACCAACAACTACGTTTATCAAGTAAACACCACATTTCCAACAGACACACGGGCTCGGATCAGTAATAGCGGGAAATGGGCAAGCATTGCTTGGCAAAGCCCTCTTCCGCCTGGCGCTGTGACTTGCGGATAGCCAGCTTGACCGTGCCTAGGATCAACCCAACCAGGACATCTCGTCCCACCTGCCCACACTTCCACCTAGATCCCGTCCTCCCAGTCTTCAGTCACTGACACAACCAGAGACGTTCCTCCCTATACCTACAGTCCACCTAGCGTGGAGTGGTGTCAATGATGTCAGTGCCACTCCGGAACATGGCTACAAAAGTCCTTGGCCCTCCGGACACCTAGGCTTCTCAAAGAGTGTAAAACGCACCGAATATACTGGTCCCACTCCCAACCCGCAATCCCCACCACCCCCCCACCCACTACTCCTCCACCCTCCACCAGCCAATCCAACTCTACCCAACTCCCACCTCCCCCCCCCCTCCCGTACCTCACCCACATCCACCTCATACTATCGTCACCTCATGAAAAAGACCAACTCATGCGAGGCGGCGGCAGCGCAAAGGAGAGTTTCCTCCCGTTCCGTTCACAGGAACTCCCCACTGCAACCACCACTGCCAACACAACTCACACCCACGTCCCCCCACCCACAACCTACCACCCCATAAACCACCAAGCCCCAACCCCAAGCCCAATCACTCCCCACCCCCATCCACCACAACACCACCCCTCATCAATCACCACATCCACCCACACCCCACCACAACTCAACACACCACCTCGGATCAACCACACACACCCACCACCACCAGCCCCCTCTCACCCCACCATCCCCACCACCCCCACCCACTCGGCCACCCCCAACAATTACAAACTTTCCAGAAAATTTCCTGACCACATATTTGTTCAGAATGCTTTTCAATCTTACAATAAAGTGAACATTTCATTCATGTTCTCTTATTTTTTTAAGAAAGTTACCGGTGCTTTCTTTTATGTCAATCGACTGTCACTCCGTTTACAGCTTTTGTGTTAAGTTAATGGGAAAAAAGCATATAGGGTATACAACACGTGCTAAATTTCCGAGTTTGGACCAACTGACACCAGAACTTTTTTTAATAATGAAGTATTCAACGTGGAATGTAGGTTTGAAATTAAAATTATTTTTGTGCTTTATCTCGATCGGGTAAATTACAGGCTTGCTTTTTTTTATCTCAAATGTTGTAACCATTTACCACACCCCCCACCCCCAGCCACCCACCACACCCCCCCCACCCCACTACCCCAGCACTCAGCCA
The DNA here is from genome assembly GCA_035221665.1 of Okamejei kenojei. Taxonomy (NCBI): domain Eukaryota; kingdom Metazoa; phylum Chordata; class Chondrichthyes; order Rajiformes; family Rajidae; genus Okamejei; species Okamejei kenojei. The sequence continues at coordinate 11,496,298 of CM069160.1, forward strand.
CCACCCACACACCCACAACCCCTTTCAGCACTTTTCTGGCCACATTTGCACACAAACTTTCTGCCATTTCCCGAACTTTGCAGAACTTCTCCCTCGCCTCAAGTGATAGAGCCGCGCTCCACACAGCAGCTTGCTTCCTCCATTCGCCGATGAGATCTCCGGCCCGCTCTCCCATTGGCCCGCCCCTGCCTCCCAGCGCCCCGCTTGATCGTGGAGGTGGGGGGTTCCAACCCCCGCTCCATTGGCTGACCGGGCCGCCGGTGGTCTTACGCTCATTGGCCGGCAAGACCAGACCATTCCCGGTCCTGGCGCCCGCCCCTTCGCCCTGCGAATGGTCACTTGCATTCAGAACGTTCTCAACGTTATGGGCGGTGGGAACTCACGGCGCCTCCCTCCCAGTGGTCGATGCGAGGGCAGAGCAGAGCAGCCCCACACATGGGGCGCTCTAGGTATATAAGGATGCTGGTGGGCTTGGTTGTGCTAGCAACTTTTGCAGCGGCTCCGGGACGGAGGAAATACAGAAAGAAGGAAAGAACGGTCGGAAAAGAAAGCAGGTGCTGAAGAAGGATTAGTAGGGACAGTGGAAGAGGAGACGGAAGGAAAAAAGGACCAAAGCAACAACTGCGATGAAGACAGGAATCTTAAGACATACTTTTTAGAGAAACAGAGATTGCAGGATCCAATGGGAAAGCCATTCGCATCGACCTGGGAAACCACCTACTCCTTGTGTTGCCGTCTTCCAGCATGGACAGGTGGTGATCATCGCAACGACCAGGGGCAACCGCACCACCCCAGCTACGTGGCACTTCAAACGACAGCGAGAGCTCATCGGCGGACGCGGCAAGAACCAGGTCGGCATTGAACCGTTCCGAACACGTCTTCGACGCCAAGAGGCAGATGGGTGGTGGTTCGACGACCCCGTGGTCCAGGGCCCGACATGAAAGAAACTGGCCATTCCAGGTGGTTGAAGCGACGCTGGATACGCCAGTGTGTTAGGTGGAGTTCCCACCCCAAAGGGGTGAGATTAAAAATTCTACCCGGAGGAGATCTCCTCCTTCGGTTGCTGACCAAGATGAAGGAGGTGGCCGTGGTTACCTGGGCACTAGTGTCACCAATGATCCGTTATCACACGTGCCCCGCTTAACTTCAATGACTCCCAGCGGCAGGACAACCAAAGATGCGGCGTGATCGCTGGGCTCAATGTCTGCGTGTCATCAACGAATCCAACTGCAGGTGCCATTGCCTGACGGCCTGGCAAGGACGGGCTAAGTGGGAGAGCGCAATGTCCTCATCTTTGACCTGGGATGGCGGCACACTTCGATTGTGACATTCTCGCCATCGATGACGGTATCTTGAAGTGAAGTCCACCACGGCGATACCCCACCCCCCCACCCCCCCCACCTGGTTGGGACAGAGGGACTTAGAGTCACACCCTAAATACGCATGGTCAGCCCCCACCTTACTCTTTTCGAGGCGCTCTCAAGCAAGGAAATGCACAGAAGGACCACTTAGACCACGCAATAGAGGGCGGTGAGGAGGGCTGCGGGACAGCTACCGTTCGACTGAGAGCAAGCAGAACCCCTGTCTTCAGCACCCAGGCCCCAGTATTGAGATCGCACTCTCGTGTGTCATGAGCCCGCAGTACTCTGATACATAGACACCGTCCCTACACATACAATCACAGAGCATCGTCCCTTTGAGGCGAAACCTGAACGCTGCTAACTGCTCCGAGGCACCCTCCGACGAGCCCGAGTCGGTGCGAGAAAGCCCTGACGACCGATTCACGACATGCCACGTTGGACAAAGTCTGCCCCAGCGTACCATGAACCTTCCCGTCCTCGGTCGGGCAGGCTTCCACCCGCCAATTCCCCAATGCTTCCAGATGCCTGCTGCAGATCTTCTTCTACGGCACCCATGGAAAAGCGCCCCCCTGAACAAGAGCATCAACCCTGACAGGCGGTGGCCCTTACGGGGCGGCCCCCCCCTGTCCCAAGCACGGCCAATCCTGATGCCCGGGCGACATAAGTTCGCGAGTAACGTACACGGATCTCGCCTTCATCCGCGGACGCCATTGCATGCCTACTGTCATGCGACCCTGTATCTGGAGATGTCCACAGCTGGCATCGAGTCGTATAAATGCACCACTACACTCCTCCACTTCAACACGAGGCCCACCTTAATTAGTACATCACACTTCACTAATTATCCATCATCACACATATGGCAGATCCAGATCTTGGTGGTCAGTCATACAGCCTGCACAACCGTTAGCCTGCGGTGTGCCTGTGTCAATAGGTCGGCCTGTACTCAGATTCAGGCGAAAGAGGTGGCCCTCTCTGACTGTAAGAGACAACCTAGAACTCTCTGAGGGCAAGTCTCGGATCACTTGACCACGGCACATTGTAACAGTGACTACTCGTTGAGAGTGCACACTCACACACGCTCCGCTCCGGCTGACTATCTCGTGCCATTCGACGCACATACCATTGGGCCATCCTCAACAGAGTTTACTAGCCGCATGAAACGCAAGAGCACACTGGACAGAATACATACAAGATCACATCAATTGTTCACAACACAGCTCATATAGGGACACGGAACCTGAGCACAGGAGGAGACATGACCAATCCACCAATAGAACGTGATCTTCGCACTCAAAGAGTGCCACGAGAGAGACGCCTACTCAAGATGTGCTCGGATGAAAATGCACGAGAGCGTGAAGAGTTGAGCCACACTAAGAATCCCCCCCTGGCTCGCTCCAGTGTAACTAGCCCTACATCCGGTGTAAGAGAGCTCATCATCCGCAATTGTGACCGAATGAGTACTACCCCCCCAATTTTTACCTCCACACCCCACCCTCATTTAGGTTGGGAAGTGTAAGTGACAAGCCTCTGCCACTTGTGGGACCTCAAAAAAAAGACAAGGCCCATGCTAGCCCCCGTGGCCCCCTTCGACGCCACTCGCCCCAACCAGCACTCTGAAGATATAAATCGTGATGTCTCGCGTGTACAAGAATCAGAATACGGCCGCCCACGCACAGAGCGCCCTCTGACCGGATCGATGATCTATTTCACAAGCCGGTGAGATGCTAGAATGAGAGACGAATCAAGTCTAGTGCCAGCCCACGTTCCATACGCGTTGACGCCTAACAAACCCCCCTTATCATCTCTCTCGCGTCAAAACGCTCTTATCACAAAGGCCCCATAACGCGCCCGAGACGTCTTGCACACCCGATAGATACTCCCCAGCGCCCGGAGGATCACCCCGCCTGTCTTCCTACCCAAAACTCGCACGAACCCCCCCCCCCCCACCACCTTGAGGCACCGCGGATGACGATTCGCATATCATCCCGCTCACAAACACACAGACCCTCATCCAGAACCACACATCTATGTCCGAGTAACTTATGTGTATACCAAGACTATCAGCGCCGTCACTGACTCCTATCGTATTACCCACGTTCCTGAAGCGATTCAGCTCTACTGTGATACATATCTGGTGTAGCTCTCTTGATTCGTTATGTATAGTGTGAGTACTACACCATTGATTTATGTATTGCTTTATTTTTTTTTTGCCGCGGCACGCTTCGGTGGGGACTCATACCACCCTAGATAGGGCATTCGGGAATCATTGACACTCTGGTTATCGTTGTGTGAGTACTATGCTGCTCTTCTATAATAAAATTATTTGATCTGTATATACTGTTCTACTGGTGTGGATAGATGAGCCGTTTGTTTAATTGTTCGCACACTTAGTAGATCTTATGCTGCTTAATATATATAATGAATTGTGTCTAAGGTCGGCTTCGTTCTTCTCTTTCCCATATACTTCCTAATATATCGCTCTTGTAAGAGAGAGATAACACCCGCTACAGAACGTGTTCCCCCTCTCACACCTAGAACATACGCTGGACACCCTAGCCCAAGATGTAGCTGACTATCAAGTAGTGACCAACAAAATGCTTGGTCAGTATATAAATATGGGCTGTGTTGCTTGCCTCACTACTGGAGAATAACACCTCGGTTGTGTGACAGTTTGTGTACGCGACCTCTAGTTTGTGTGACATTCATTTGTAATTGTCTATCATAACGTCCGTGCAAGCCAAACACCCCCCCCCCTGATGGAAGGTCAGTGGACCCTAATCCCTGCAGAGTGAGGTCAGGCCGATGTATGCACGTCATGGACAGAAAGAGTAGTCTTGGCTTGTTTGTCCTAGTTCCGTTACTCATGGAGCGTTGGAGCACCTTCTCACTTGTATGTAAGTACTCTCATGTCTGCAGATAATCCGTGACTAAAGAGTAAACTTAGTGAGTTGGCTCAGCATGTCACTGACACTGCTGAGCAAGATCTCATGAGACGCATGAGACATTCAGCTCATGTGATGTGTGATTGCGGACGCTCTAATCCAGGTCTTGTTCCAGACGGGATCCCGTACAAATGTGACGTTGTGTAACTGAGGATCTAACGTCGCCACTTTGCTCTTCGCCTCTTTATGTCTTGTGTGCTAGCACTGTCTCCGATGTGCGTGTAATCCCCCAACCTCTCATCCATCTATCTGTAGTCGTGTCAACTTGCCAATCCTCACGACTCAATAGCGCAGCCAACTACACTGCGTGATATTGATGATATAGAATTTGAAGTTTGTTAGAATTCCTGTGGCCGGAAGACCAATTGTGAGCATTTGCAACATACCGCACTGTTGCTACTCACTCAGTTGCTAAACGCAAACCCCAGTGCTCACAGCTCTCGTGGTGCCCCCCGGCTATGTTAATCTCTGCCTGTACAGCCACGAGGCTATGCACTATAGCGCCGCACTCTCCAATTAGATCGCATGATACTCATCGTCTGCATCTCACTATACTATAGCTCTCCCATCCGTTGACTATCACCACTGCCGTCTGACCACACGATCCCGCGCGTGTCGCTCAAACACCTGATACTGAGAGTCCCTCGTTAAGACTCTGATGTGTCTCTGTCTCTGAGCATCTCCATTGTGTGGTCCTCAATGTGACCCTATCACTCTGATACAAAGAACCATTTCAACACTACCTTGAGATCATCCACACGCTCTGTTGTCTATCCCACTACAACATATATGTAACCAAGTTCACTGCGGAACACCCTGCTCTCCCCCTAGATCTCCAAGTTGTCGAATTGATCCGTGGCTCGCTGAACATATGCCCATTACTTCAGCAACCGAATTGACCTCGGCCCGTACTAGAGGTGAGCCATCAAGCAGGCCGCCTTGATGAGGGCAAAAATATATTAGAGAGAAACGCTGCAGTCTCTCCGGGTGATAGTCATATTTCTAATCCCAGGACCCCGCCCGAACACATACTCGAAACTTGCGCAGGGAAGTGGGCTACCACAGCGAGATCTACCTGACTCTAGTTGATGACGCTTCGCCGGCAGAAAGCAAATGTCGCAGACATCGCTCGCGGAATATTGTAAGAGGGTTCCGAATTCCCATCGCCTATAATGCTATAACATTCTCAGTCATTCTCACCCCTACTCAGCACGACACGTTGTCATAGAGAACTCGCGCGTTGATATAATAGACTACAACCAAATACAGTGCGGCCACCTTCTGCACTCTAATCTACATAGAGATAATAATACCTCAGAGAGCGCCAGCTCTACTTGATCACAATATACATAGAACTATTTTTAACAGTATTCTGAAAGAAAAATGAACAACCAATCTCACCTTCTTCGATATACTCTCCTTAGGCATGAATGTACCCCTCTACTAAAGCAGGTGGATAGTCATTAAATGTCACACACCTGATCGGGGAAGAAGAAGCTTACAGTATACCCACCAGATCATAGTAAGTTCTGTCACCTGTCTATCTCTGTGCTTCACTTGAGGTGGGGCTCCTTATTTGTAGACAAAATTGCTGGTGAAACTCGGCTGCTGAGGCAGGCATCTATGCATCGAAGGATAGGTGACGCTTCGAGACCCTTCTTCAGACTGATGTGTGGGTGGGTGCGGGAAGAAGAATGTAAGAGGCGGAGACAGTGGGCTGTGGGAGAGCTGGGAAGGGGAGGGGAAGGAACGGGAAGGCAAGGCCAACAATTGGAGAAAATGTTCATACCACTGGGGTGTAAACTAACCAAGCGAAATGTGAGGTGCTGCTCCTCCAATTCACGGTGGGACTCACTCTGGCCAAGGAGGAGGCCCAGGATAGAAAGGTCGGATTTGGAATGGGAGGGGGAGTTGAACCGCTGAGCCACCGGGAGATCAGGTAGGTCAATGCGAACTGAGCGGAGGTAAGTAAGTAAGTAGCACGTTTAAATCAACTCGAGTCGGAAACCAAGTGCTCTTTGATTAAAAATAAAATAATAAAGTTTCTGTACATCCATTGAAAAATTAAAAAATAAGGAAAAATTGCTGTAACAAGATTATAGAATTCACATGAACGGTCCCCCCATCAACAGAATGAAAAATTTCCACTGTGGGAAAAAAAAGCATCAAAAAGTTAATGTCCTCTTCCTCTGTGAAACCTCTGTGTTGGGGCTAGCTTGGTTCCTGATGTAGGGGCAGTGACACTAGTGCAGGGATGCAATAGATGAGGTTGGAGGAGGTGCAGGTGAACTAGTGTTTCAGTGACGGTGTATTTTTAGATGCAGTGATCACAATTTCCCCCTATTTTAAGATGTTTATGATAAAAATAAGTCTGGACCTTGGGGAGGAGGGCACTAAAAATTGGGTTAAGCTGAGTATACCATAATTAGACACAAAAACTTGCAGCTGTTAAAACACCTTTTGTCGAAGAAAATTCTAAAAGAGAACAAAAAACGTTGTTATTCAATGCCAAAAACTCTAAAACTCTTAATCCCATTGACATGATTGTTTCTGTAAAGCTTTTTCATATAGCTTGAGGCCTTATTAAGAACACAACTATTGTGTTTTAGCCAAACTACCTATATATAGCATGGTGGATGAATTAAATCCTAGAAAATAGGTGCAGGAAGTAGGCCATTCGGCCCTTCGGATCCAGCAATGCCAATCAATATGATCATAGGCTGATCATCCAACTCGTAATCCCTGTACCTGCCTTCTCCTCCATACACCCTGATCCCTTAGCCCTAGTGCCACATCTAGCCCCCCTTAAATATACGCCAATGAACAGCCTCAGACTACCTTCTGTGGCAGAGAATACCGCAGACTCACACAACTCTCTGTGTGAAAAAAGATCTTCTCATCTCGTCCTAAAAAGACTTCCCCCTTCGGCTTACTGTGACTCCTGTTCTGTGTTCCCCAGCATCGGGAACAATCTTCCTGCATCTAGCCCGTCCAACCCCTTAAGAATTTTTGTATTCTCCATAAGATCTCTCACATCGCCTAAATTCCAGCGAGTACAAGCCAAGTCTATCCAGTCTTTCTTCATATGGACAGTCCTCCATCCCAGGAATCAGTCTGGTGAACTTTCTCTGTACTCCCCTCTATGGCAAAAATGTCTTTCCAGATTAGGAGACCAAAACTCGTAACGCAATACTCCAGTGTGGCCTCACCATACCAAGACTGTACAACTGCAGTAGAACCTCCCTGCACTTTGTACTCAAATCCTTTTGCTATGAATGCCAACACACCATTCCATTCGCTTCTTCACAGCCTGCTGCACCTGCATGCCTACTTTCAATGACTGGTGTACCATGACACCCAGGTCTCGTTGCATCTCCCCTTTTCCTAATCGGCCACCATTCAGATAATAATCTACCCCCCTCCTGTTTTTGCCGCCAAAGTTGGATAACCTCACATTTATCCACATTATACTGCATCTGCCATGCATTTGCCCACTCACCCAACCTATCCAAGTCACCTTGCAGCCTCCTGCATCCTCCTCACAGCTAACACTGACCCCCAGCTTCGTGTCCATCCGCAAACGTGGAGAATGTTGCATTCAATTCCCTCATCCAGGTCATTAAATATATTGTAAATAGCTGGGGGTCCCAGCACTGAGCCTTGCGGTACCCCACTAGTCACTGCCTGCCATTCTGAAAATGACCCCTTTACTCCTACTTTTTGCTGTCAAAGTCAAATAGCCATGTCAAATGTCACAAGAGTCAAGATGACATTGCTTACCAACAGCAGCACAACAGGCCTGTACCCAAACAATACTCATAGATAACTAATAAAATAAACCCATAAATAATAACCCCAAAAAGAAAAATAATACTAGTGCAGAAATGTCCAAAGTTTCTTGGTTCAACCATAGACAGTTCATCGTTCAGTTTAATTTTAAGTTTTAGTTTAAAGATACAGCAAGGAAACATGCGTGCGCACTAACCAGCAAACACCCCCAATTCACTAGCTCTATCCTACACACTAGGGACAAACCTGCACATTTTGCAATGTGGGAGGCAAACCGGGAGCACCCAGGATAAACCCACAGTCGCAGGGAGAATGTGCAAACTTGGTTCAGAACAGCACCGGTAGTGAGGATTGAACCTGGGTCTCTAGCTGGAAGGCATCGACTCTAACCACCGCGCCACCCACAGAAATATTTTGCAGTGTTTGAGAACCTAGCTCTGAGAGGGTCGAGAGGAGGTTTACAAGATTGATTCCAGGAACAAGTATGTTAGCCTATGATGAGCGTTTTGTCGGGCACTGGGCCTGTACTCGCTGAAATTTAGAAGAATGAGGGGGGGATCTACTTGATACACCACAGAATTGTGAAAGTCTTGGATAGAGTGGATGTGTAGAGGCTGTTTTCACTAATGGGAGAAGTCTCTAGGGCCTAGATGCCATAGCCTCAGAATTAAAGGACGTTCTGTTGGAAGGAGATGAGAAGTTTATTGAGTCAGAGGGCGGGCGAATCTGTGGAATTCATTGCCACAGAGGGCTGTGGAGGTGGATATTTTTAAGGTAGAGATAGATAGATTCTTGATTAATACGGGTGTCAGAAGTTATGGGGAGAAGGCAGAAGAATGGGGTTAGGAGGGATAGATAGATCAGCCATGACTGAATGGCGGAGTAGACTTGATGGACCAAATGGCCTAATTCAACTCCTGTTCCTACTGACCTTATGAACCTGATGTTTATTTGGGATGTAGCTATTCTTGAACCTGCTGGTGGTGGTTTTCAAATTGCTGCACCTTCTTCCTGATTGTAGAAGTGAAATGAGAGCGTGTCTTTGATAATATCAGCTGCCTTTTTGTGGCATCGCTTCCTCTAGATCCCTTATATCGTGAAGTGGTCAGTGTGATCAACTCAGAGAGCAGCTGCAGGAAGGTTCCCGTGATCTGGATTAACTTGTAACCTCGGGTGGAGTCTGTAATTCATCTTGTAACTGCGTGGGTTTCCTTGCATAACCCTATGGACATGTGGCTTCAATGGATTGGCTGCTATAGAATATTCTCCTTGTATGCACGTGAAGCAGGGCAAGTGATAATAGGCGCAGGAGTAGGCCATTCGGCCCTTCGAGCCAGCGGTGTCGAAAGGAACTGCAGATGCTGGATTATACTGAAGATATATACCAGCCTATACTATTAGTCGGTGGGGGCGCTGCGAGACGGCTGCCCTGCCAGTCAGCATGTCCGTTATTTCGTCCCCTTTTTATTTGTTTTTTGTTAGTGAGATTCAAATTTTGTTTTAGTCTCTCGGTGTGTCTTGTGAGGGGGTAAGTGGTGAACCGCTTTCGGTCGCCTACTCCACGGGAGGCGACTTTTTCCATGTCTGCTCCCTCGCGGCCTAACACCATGGTTTGGTGCGGCCTTTCCCGGAGTCGGGTTCAGAGTTTCAGCCGCGGGCGCAGCGTGGACTTTTCACCGCGGAGCGGGCGAACCTTTGCCGGGATCGCCAGAAGGGGCGCTTCGATCGCTGGCCCGCGGACTGTTACATCCTGAAGCTGCGGTCTCCGGTAAGAAAGTGCCGATTCGGGACATCCAATTAGCGGAGTGCGTTCGAACCGTCCCGACGAGAGGGCTTGAACATCGGGCCATCCGTAGCGGCGACTATGGAGGGTTCATGGCCCCGACCACGGGTGAACAAGGTGGAGGACTGACTGACCTTTGTGCCTTTCAGCCACAGTGAAGAACGCTGTGGTGGATGTTTGTGTTAAATCTTATTGTGTATTGTGTGTTCTTTTCAATTGTACCGCTGCTGGCAAATTCATTTCACTGCACCTTCGGCAGAGATGCCAACCCTAAATTTAGTTCACAGTAACATTCAACCCATTTGTCCGTAACAAATGGGGTTAAATGCATTTCTCTCCGTAACATACTCACTTGGGGTTGTTGCCGGCGGCTATGCGCCTGCGCACTGGTGCAGATCAGCGGGCTGCCGGCGGGCGGGTGCGGCACATGCGTACTTGGCAAGGTTGCCGGCGGGTCTGCGCCTGCGCACTGGGTGGGGGTGGGGGGGAGGCCCGGTGATGGGGCTGCCGCGAGCGGCCGGCTGGCGGCAAGAAAGTGCCGCTGATCGCGCGGGCCGGCGCCGCCCGGGCTCTGGGCCGGGCGTGGCTGCGAGCTGCCGGGCTGGCAAACCGGGGGCACATGGCGCCGGCGTTCACCACGGGAGGAACACCGGCGCGGCGGTGTTCCGTAACAGCATGTTTGGCTGCCGGAACACCGTAAAAAGGTTATTTCGCCGGGACAAAATACGGCGAATCCGGGACATCTCTGCTTCGGGTGTATGTGACGAATAGAATTGACTATTGGCTTTTGAAACAAAAGTATTGAAGTAACTCGAGGGATCAATCTCTGGAAGTGTCCCCAATCGAAATGTTACCCCTGTTTGAAAATGGGTCCCATCCCGAAACGTTGCCCATCATTTTTCTCCAGCGATGCCACCTGACTCGCTGAGTGACGCCAGCACTTTGTGTCTATCTTAAGTGATAGGTGGTTGCAGGGAAGGGATGGGGGGAGGTGGTGATTGACAGCTGCACAAGAGTAAGTGACAAGTTACAATATTACTATTTGTTTTTTTGTTTTTTTTATTTTTATTTATTTATTTTTTTAATAAATTATTTAATTTCTAAGGTTATGTTATGTTGCACCATATGCTTGTAAAAAGTTGATAAAAGGTTGATAAAATCTTTAAGAATTGTTCTACTTTGCCTAGTAGGAGGAATCTCATTTCTTCAAGATGTAGCGTTTCAGACATGCTTCAGATCCACATTTTGAATGTTGGCGTAGGTGCGTTTTTCCAAAATTTAAGTATACGTTTTTTTGCTTTTATTAGACCATAACTAAGAAAAGCTTCTTGAAATACAATTAGTTTACTTCCCTCTTCCATTGATACAAAGATAATCAATTCTGTATTGGGGTTCAATTTTGTGTTAAATAATTTTATAAAAATTCCAAAAGTTTCATTCCAAAATTTATACAGTTTTGTACAAGAGACAAAGGAATGTGCTATAGTGGCATTTTGAGTTTGACATTTGTCGCAGATGGGGGAAACATTTGAAAATATTTTATTTAGTCTTGTTTTCGAATAATATAATCTATGTCAAATTTTTAATTGAATTAGGTTATGTAAACATTTGTTTACATATAATAAATTTTTATCCCATTTATCGTTCGGAATTTTTATCAATAACTTTTGTTCCCAGTCCCTTCTAATTGCCTCTGTCATTGGTGTTTCTATATTTAGAATTATATTATATAAGTAAGATATTAAATTGCTTTATTCTGCCTTTCTATTCATACCTTCCTCCAATAAATCTGGGGTTAAGGTTTGATATCCTTGTATATACTTTTTCAAATAATCTTGAATTTGAAGGTATTTGAAATATTGATTACTTTTCAAATTATATTTTAGTTGTAGTTGTTGGAATGATAAAAAAAATTCCCATTTCATACATATCTCCCATCGTTTTAATTCCTATTCTTTCCCAATGGATAAACGTTTTATCAATAATGGATGGTTTGAATGAGGGATTATTAGCTATTGGAGAAAGAAGCAATAATTTTCTTAATTTTAAAGTTGATTTTATTTGTTTCCAAATTCGTATTATACTATGAATAATTGGATTCTTCTTGTATATTATATTGTTCAGTTTTATCGGGGAAAGAAGGATCACTCCTATATTATAAGGGGAACAATCCTCTTTCTCCATTCTTATCCAATCTACCTGTTGGGCAGAACTGTCCAACCAGTAGATTATATTTTTAATATTCACTGCCCAATAATAATACAATAAGTTAGGGAGTGTCAGTCCCCCTGATACTTTAGATTTACACAAGTGTTTTTTTTTTTAATTCTGTGTGATTTATAATCCCATATGAAATTTATAATATCAGAATCTAATTTTTTAATTAATTTTTTAGGTAAGTATTGGTATTGATTGAAATAGGTACAATATTTGTGGTAAGAAGATAATTTTTATCGCGTTTATTCTGCCTATTACAAACATCGGCAGTGTCTTCCAAAATTTAATCAACCCATTTAATTTAGTTAATAAAGGCATATAGTTTGCATTGAGTAATGATTTATTGTTCCTAGTAATTTGGATGCCCAAATACTTAAATTTTTCTGTTGTAATTCTAAAAGGGAATTTCAACAGATGAGTCGACTCTTGAGGTTTTATCGTCATAATTTTCGCTTTTGTTCCAATTTATTCTATATCCTGAAAAAGAACCAAATTCCTCTATTAAATTTAGTATATTTGGTATGCTAATTTGCAAATTTGTAATATATAATAATATGTCGTCTATTTGTTTTAACGTTACAATAATATTACAGTTCTGATGTTGAGAATATCACATTTTTGAATATTCAAGGCAGTCTGGGTGTTTATTACTATTTCCGTCACAACAGTCAATTTGTAATTATCTACAATTAGGTAACTAATTATATGCTTTAATTTCAGGTCATCCAAGTAAGGTATCATATTTGTTTCAGAAAGCTTCAATCTATAATAACTGAAAATGTCATTCAGTTCTCTTATTTATTCAGCAAGTTATGGGTTTTTATGTCAATAGACTGTCCTCCATCACAGCTTTTGCGTTAAGTTAATAGAAAAGCAATAGGGAACAAGATGCTAATTTCCGAGTTGGAAAATGACCATAACTTTTTTTAATACTGAAGATATTAAAGTGAATTAGGTATCAAATTAAAGTTCTTTTTGTGCTTTATCTGATGGGATAAATTACAGGCTTGCTTTTTTTAAATCTCAAAATGTTGTAACATTCTTACACCCCCCCACCCCCAGCCACCCACCACCACCCCACCCCCACCACCAGCACCACCACCCACACAACAACTTTCCAGCACTTTCTGGCCACTTTGCACAACTTTCTGCCACTTTCCCGAACTTTGCAGAACTTTCTCGCTCAAAGTGAAGCCGCCGCTCCCAGCAGCTTCCTCCATTCGCCGATGAGATCACCGGCCCGCTCTCCCATTGGCCGCCAGCGCCGTCGATCGAGGAGTGGGCGGGTCTTGGGCGGGTCCAACCCCCGCCATTGGCTGGCGGGCCGGGGGTCTCACCTCATTGGCCGGCAGCCCCGGCCAATCCCCGGCCCTGCCGCCGCCCCCTCGCCCCTGCGATTGGTCACTTGCTTCAGAACGTTCTCCAACGTTCTGGCGGTGACTCACCGGCGCCTCCTCCCATTGGTCGAGCCGAGGGCAGAGCAGCCCACACATGGGGCGCTCAAGGTATATAAGGAGCTGGTGGCTGGTTGTACGAGCAACTTGCAGCGGCTCCGGGACGGAGAAATACAGAAAGAAGGAAAGAACTGTCGGAAAGAAAGCAGGAGCTGAAGAAGGAAGAGAGGAAGTGGAAAGAGGAGAGGAAGGAAAAGAAAAAAGCAACAACTGCGACTGAAGACAGGAATCTTAAGACAAACTTTGTAGAGAAACAGAGATGCCAGGATCCAAGGGAACAGCCATCGGCATCGACCTGGGCACCACCTACTCCTGTGTTGCCGTCTTCCAGCATGGCAAGGTGGAGATCATCGCCAACGACCAGGGCAACCGCACCACCCCCAGCTACGTGGCCTTCAACGACAGCGAGAGGCTCATCGGCGACGCGGCCAAGAACCAGGTGGCATTGAACCCGTCCAACACCGTCTTCGACGCCAAGAGGCTGATCGGGAGGAGGTTCGACGACCCCGTGGTCCAGGCCGACATGAAGCACTGGCCCTTCCAGGTGGTGAGCGACGCTGGGAAGCCCAAGGTGAAGGTGGAGTACAAGGGGGAGAATAAAACCTTCTACCCGGAGGAGATCTCCTCCATGGTGCTGACCAAGATGAAGGAGGTGGCCGAGGCTTACCTGGGCACTAGTGTCACCAATGCTGTTATCACCGTGCCCGCTTACTTCAATGACTCCCAGCGGCAGGCAACCAAAGATGCCGGCGTGATCGCTGGGCTCAATGTCCTGCGTGTCATCAACGAACCAACTGCAGGTGCCATTGCCTACGGCCTGGACAAGAAGGGCAGTGGAGAGCGCAATGTCCTCATCTTTGACCTGGGTGGCGGCACCTTCGATGTGTCCATTCTCGCCATCGATGACGGGATCTTTGAAGTGAAGTCCACCACCGGCGATACCCACCTGGGTGGAGAGGACTTTGACAATCGCATGGTCAGCCACTTCATTGAGGAGTTCAAGCGGAAATGCAAGAAGGACATTAGCCCGAATAAGAGGGCGGTGAGGAGGCTGCGGACAGCCTGTGAGAGAGCAAAGAGAACCCTGTCTTCCAGCACCCAGGCCAGTATTGAGATCGACTCTCTGTTTGAGGGCATTGACTTCTACACCTCAATCACCAGAGCTCGTTTTGAGGAACTGAACGCTGACCTGCTCCGAGGCACCCTGGAACCGGTGGAGAAAGCCCTGAGAGATGCCAAGTTGGACAAGTCTCAGGTCCATGAAATTGTCCTGGTCGGCGGCTCCACCCGCATCCCCAAGATCCAGAAGCTGCTGCAAGATTTCTTCAACGGCAAGGAGCTGAACAAGAGCATCAACCCTGACGAGGCGGTGGCCTACGGGGCGGCTGTCCAAGCGGCCATTCTGATGGGGGACAAGTCGGAGAACGTCCAGGATCTGCTTCTCCTGGACGTTGCTGCTCTGTCCATGGGTCTGGAGACGGCGGGCGGTGTCATGACCACACTCATCAAGCGGAACACCACCATTCCCACCAAGCAGACCCAGATCTTCAGCACCTACTCTGACAACCAGCCTGGTGTCCTCATTCAGGTGTACGAAGGCGAGAGGGCCATGACCAAGGACAACAACCTCCTGGGCAAGTTTGACTTGACCGGCATCCCACCTGCCCCTCGTGGAGTGCCCCAGATCGAGGTGACCTTCGACATCGACGCCAATGGCATCCTCAACGTTTCTGCCGCTGACAAGAGCACTGGCAGAACAAACAAGATCACCATCACCAACGACAAGGGCAGGCTGAGCAAGGAGGAAATTGACCGGATGGTGCAAGATGCCGAGAAGTACAAGAATGAGGATGAAATGCAGAGGGAGAAGGTTGCAGCCAAGAACTCCCTGGAGTCCTACGCCTACAACGTGAAGAGCACGATGGCCGATGAGAAGGTGGCGAGTAAGGTCAGCGATGAGGACAAGAGGGCGGTGGTTGACCGCTGCAACCAGACGATATCGTGGCTGGAGAAGAATCAGACGGCGGAGGTCGAGGAGTTTCAGCACCAGCAGAAAGAGCTGGAGAAAGTCTGCCAGCCCGTCGTTGCCAAACTTTACCAAGGAGCGGCCCCGGGAGAGTCATGCCGAGATCAGGCCCGGAACACCGCTTCCTCAGGACCCACCATTGAGGAGGTGGATTGAAAGCCAACACACATCATCAGAACATATTGAACTTAAACTAATGGCACTGACCTCCTAGTTTCCTGACGACTTTCCTGAACTCGTTTATTATTCGTTTGTAAATGTTTACACATTTTTATTTTTTTATTTTTTGGCTGGGGTGGTGGGGATATCCCATCAGGGCTTTTGGTATCTTCTTGGATTACTGTTGTATATGTTTCCTTCTATAAAATAAAATTATTTTTAATTGTTCTACTTGGTGGTTTTACTTGATATAGCTTTGTTTAAATATAATGTTTTCTAAGGTGGCTTTTTTAACAATAAACAGCCTCTTGAAATTTAACGCTGTAGTGGTGTTTCTACTAGTGGTGTTTCTACAAGGAACTGCAGATGGTAGTTGACAATCATAGAGACACAAAATGCTGGAGTAACTCAATGGGTTGTGCAGCATCTCTGGAGAACCCGGTTAGGTGACATTTTGGTTACGGACTCATCTGAACTCTTTGTATGCATATCTAATCCGTGAGAGATGCAGAGGTCTGGTAACCTAGTGGGTTGGGCAGCACGTCTGGAGAACATGGTTTGGTGCCATTTTGGGTTGGGACCCTTCTTTAGACACTTCATATGCATGTGTACTAAAGTAACTTAGTGAGTTGCAGCATCACTGATGAACATGGATGTCATAGTCCTGAGCTGAAACGTCGCCTATCCATGTTCTCCAGACAGGCCGCATGACTTGCTGAGATACTCGGCACTTTGCTTCCTTTTATGTCTTGTTGCTACTGTAGGCGCTTCCCCCACCCTCATCTCTATTCTCCTCCCAGCAGCCTCTGGATATTAACATTAGAATTTGAGTTTGTTAATTCTATGGGGAATAATGGTATGAAAACTCTTTGCTACAATTCTAATGCAAACCAACGTCAGCTCTCGTGTGCTGAATATTCTGCCTGTCAGCACAGGTATGCCTGGCCCATTGTGATGACTATCTTGAACCAAGACCTTTTGACCCAGATCTTGTTAAAACAACCAGTTCTTTAGACTATGATCTGATCTCATGGCCCATTGTGATGACTAACTTGAACCAAGACCATTTCAACCTTTTGACCCAGATTTTGTTAAAACAACCAGTTCTTGGGGACCATGATCTGATCTCATGGTTATTGTCGTGGGTCACTTTAACTTCAGCAATATTCACTGGGACTTGGTGCAAAAGGGCTTGATGAGGCAAAATGTATTTAGTAAAGTGCGTATGGGGATAGTCCAATTCCAGGAGCGACCATACTGAGCCTTGCGCAGGGAAGTGGGCCAGGACAAATGACAGATGTTTCAGAAAGAATTGCAGATACAGGGAAAATTGAGGGTAGTAAGTAAGTAAATTTCATTTATATAGCACGTTTGAATCAACTCGCGTTGAAACCAAAGTGCTTTACATAGAAGAAATAATTAGGTTTCTGTACATCCATAGAAAATTTAAAAAAAAAGAAAAATTACACAACAAATTATAGAATTTAACATGAATGTCCCCCCCACAGCAGAATCAAAAATGTCCACTGTGGGGAAAGGCACTAGTAAGTTCTGTCCTCTTCCTCTGTGATCACCCGAGGTCGGGGCCTATTTGTAGACAAAATTGCTGGAGAAACTCGGCGGGTGAGGCAGCATCTATGCAGCGAAGGAATAGGAGACGCTTCAAGACCCTTCTTCAGACTGATGTGCGGGTGGGTGCGGGAAGAGGAATGGAAGAGGCGGCGACAGTGGGCTGTAGGAGAGCTGGGAAGGGGAAGGAAGAAGAAAGCTTGGAGCAGTGTTCCATACCGCTAGGATGTAAACTAACCAAGCAAAATATGAGGTGCTCCTCCAATTTACGGTGGGACTCACTCTGGCCAAGGAGGAGGCCCAGGACAGAAAGGTCGGATTTGGAATGGGAGGGGGAGTTGAATTGCTGAGCCACCGGGAGATCAGGTTGGTTAATGTGAACTGAGCGGAGGTAAGTAAGTAAGTACATTTTATTTATATAGCACGTTTAAATCAACTCGAGTCGAAACCAAAGTGCTTTTGATAAAATAAATAATAAAGTTTCTGTACATCCATAGAAAAATTAAAAATAAGAAAACTGACGTAACAAATTATAGAATTCAACATGAACGTCCCCCCACAACAGAATGAAACATTTCCACTGTGGGGAAAGGCATCAAAAAGTTAAGTCCTCTTCCTCTGTGAAACCTCTGTGTTGGGCCTACGCTTGGTCTCACTGATGTAGGGCAGTTGACACCTAGAGCAGCGGATGCAATAGATGAGGTTGGAGGAGGTGCAGGTGAACTAGTGTTTCAGTGACGGAGTATTTTAGATGCAGTGATCACAATTTCCCCTATTTTAAGATGTTTATGAATAAAAATAAGTCTGGACCTTGGGGAGGAGGCACTAAAATTGGGTTAAGGCTGAATATACCATAATTAGACACAAAAAACTTGCAGCTGTAAAACCACCTTTTGTCGAAAATCCTAAAAGAGAACAAAAAACGTTGTTATTCAATGCCAAAAACTCCCAAACTCCTTAATCCCCATTGACATGATTGTTTCTATAAAGCATTTTTCATATAGCTTGAGGCTTCTTAAGAACACAACTATTGTGTTTTAGCCAAACTACCTATATATAGCATGGTGGATCAATAGAATCATAGAAAATAGGTGCTGGAGTAGGCCATTCGGCCCTTCGAGCCTGCACCGCCATTCAATATGATCATCTCTGATCATCCAACTCAGTATCCTGTACCTGCCTTCTCTCCGTACCCCCTGATTCCTTTAGCCACAAGGGTCACATCTAGCTCCCTCTTAAATATAGCCAATGAACTGGCCTGAACTACCTTCTGTGGCAGAGAATTCCACAGACTCACCAGTCTCTGTGTGAAAAAAGATCTTCTCATCTCGGTCCTAAAAGACTTCCCCCTTATCCTTAAACTGGGACCCCTTGTTCTGGAGTTCCCCAACATTGGGAACAATCTTCCTGCATCTAGCCTGTCCAACCCCTTAAGAATTTTGTAAACCTCTATAAGATCCCCCCTCAATCTCCTAAATTCCAGCGAGTACAAGCCAAGTCTATCCAGTCTTTCTTCATATGGAAGTCCTGCCATCCCAGGAATCAGTCTGGTGAACTTTCTCTGTACTCCCCCTATGGCAAGAATGTCTTTCCTCAGATTAGGAGACCAAAACTGTACGCAATACTCCAGGTGTGGCCTCACCAAGACCCTGTACAACTGCAGTAGAACCTCCCTGCTCCTGTACTCAAATCCTTTTGCTATGAATGCCAACACACCATTCGCTTTCTTCACAGCCTGCTGCACCTGCATGCCTACTTTCAATGACTGGTGTACCATGACACCCAGGTCTCGTTGCATCTCCCCTTTTCCTAATCGGCCACCATTCAGATAATAATCTACCCCCCTGTTTTTGCCGCCAAAGTGGATAACCTCACATTTATCCACATTATACTGCATCTGCCATGCATTTGCCCACTCACCCAACCTATCCAAGTCACCTTGCAGCCTCCTGGCATCCTCCTCACAGCTAACACTGACCCCCAGCTTCGTGTCATCCGCAAACGTGGAGATGTTGCATTCAATTCCCTCATCCAGGT
This sequence comes from Okamejei kenojei, assembly GCA_035221665.1. Lineage (NCBI taxonomy): Eukaryota > Metazoa > Chordata > Chondrichthyes > Rajiformes > Rajidae > Okamejei > Okamejei kenojei. The sequence continues at coordinate 11,515,638 of CM069160.1, forward strand.
CATTAATATATATTGTAAATAGTTGGGGTCCCAGCACTGAGCCTTGCGGTACCCCACTAGTCACTGCCTGCCATTCTGAAAATGACCCGTTTACTCCTACTTTTTGCTGTCATGTCAAATAGCCATGTCAAATGTCACAAGAGTCAAGATGACATTCTTACCAACAGCAGCACAACAGGCCTGTACCCACAATACTCATAGATAACATAATAAAATAAACAATAAATAATAACCCCAAAAAGAAAAATAATACTAGTGCAGAAATGTCCAAAGTTCTTGGTTCAACCATAGACAGTTCATCGTTCAGTTAATTTTAAGTTTTAGTTTAAAGATACAGCAAGGAAACACTAACCAGCAAACACCCCCATTCACTAGCTCTATCCTACACACTAGGGACAAACCTGCACATTTTGCAATGTGGGAGGAAACCGGAGCACCCAGGATAAACCCACAGTCGCAGGGAGAATGTGCAAGCTTGGTTCAGACAGCACCCATAGTGAGGATTGAACCTGGGTCTCTAGCTGGAAGGCATCGACTCTACCACCGCGCCACCCACAGAAATATTTTGCAGTGTTCGAGAACCTAGCTCTGGAGAAGGTCGAGAGGAGGTTTACAAGATTGATTCCAGGAACAAGTATGTTAGCCTATGATGAGCGTTTGTCGGCACTGGGCCTGTCCTCGCTGAAATTTAGAAGAATGAGGGGGGATCTACTTGATACACACAGAATTGTGAAAGTTTTGGATAGAGTGGATGTGGAGAGGCTGTTTTCACTAATGGGAGAGTCTAGGACCAGATGCCATAGCCTCAGAATTAAAGGACGTTCTGTTGGAAGGAGATGAGAAGTTTATTGAGTCAGAGGGCGGCGAATCTGTGGAATTCATTGCCGCAGAGGGCTGTGGAGGTCAAGTCCGTGGATATTTTTAAGGTAGAGATAGATAGATTCTTGATTAATACGGGTGTCAGAAGTTATGGGGAGAAGGCAGAAGAATGGGGTTAGGAGGGATAGATAGATCAGCCATGACTGAATGGCGGAGTAGACTTGATGGACCAAATGGCCTAATTCAACTCCTGTTCCTACTGACCTTATGAACCTGATGTTTATTTGGGATGTAGCTATTCTTGAACCTGCTGGTGGTGGTTTTCAAATTGCTGCACCTTCTTCCTGATTGTAGAAGTGAAATGAGAGTGTGTCTTTGATAATATCAGCTGCCTTTTTGAGGCAGAGCTTCCTCTAGATCCCTTATATCGTGGGGAGGTCAGTGTGATCAACTCAGAGAGCAGCTGCAGGAAGGTTCCCGTGATCTGGATTAACTTGTAACCTCGGGTGGAGTCTGTAATTCATCTTGTAACTGCGTGGGATTCCTTGCATAACCCATGGACATGTGGCTTCAATGGATTGGCTGCTATAGAATATTCTCCTTGTATGCAGGTGAAGCAGGGCAAGTGATAATAGGCAATAGGTGCAGGAGTAGGCCATTCGGCCCTTCGAGTCAGTGGTGTCGAAAGGAACTGCAAATGCTGGATTATACTGAAGATATATACCAGCCTATACTATTAGTCGGTGGGGGCGCTGCGAGACGGCTGCCCTGCCAGCAACATGTTCATTATTTCGTCCTTTTATTTGTTTTTGTTAGTGAGTTCAAATGGTTGTTTTAGTGTCTCTCGGTGTGTCTTGTGAGGGGGGTAAGGGGTGAACCGCTTTCGGTCGCCTACTCCATGGGAGGCGACTTTGTCTGCTCCCTCACGGCCTAACACGATGGTTTGGTGCGGCCTTTCCCGGAGTCGGGTTCAGAGTTTCAGCCGCGGGCGCAGCGTGGACTTTTCACCGCGGAGCGGGCGAACCTTTGCCGGGATCGCCAGAAGGGAGCGCTTCGATCGCTGGCCCGCGGACTGTTACATCCTGAAGCTGCGGTCTCCGGTAAGAAAGTGCCGATTCGGGACCTCCAAGTGGCGGAGTGCGTTCAACCGTCCCGACGAGAGGGCTTGAACATCGGGCCATCCGTAGCGGCGACTATGGAGGGTTCATGGCCCCGACCACGGGTGAACAAGGAGGACTGACTGAACTTTCTGCCTTTCACCACAGTGAAGAACGCTGTAGTGGATGTTTGTGTTAAATATTATTGTGTATTGTGTATTGTGTGTTCTTTTCAATTGTACCGCTGCTGGCAAATTCATTTCACTGCACCTTCGGGTGTATGTGATGAATAAAATTGACTATTGGCTTTTGAAACAAAAGTATTGGAGTAACTCAAGGGATCAATCTCTGGAAGAGTCCCCAATCGAAATGTTACCCCTGTTTGAAAATGGGTCCCATCCCGAAACGTTGCCCATCATTTTTCTCCAGCAATGCCACCTGACCCGCTGAGTGACGCCATCACTTTGTGTCTATCTTAAGTGATAGGTGGTTGCAGGGAAGGGATGGGGGGAGGTGGTGATTGACAGCTGCACAAGAGTAAGTGACAAGTGACAATATTACTATTTGTTTTTTTGTTTTTTTTATTTTTATTTATTTATTTTTTTAATTTATTTTTTTTAAAGAACAGTGAGAGAAAAAAGAAATAAAGCGTGTCGGAATTGATAGACAAGCGAGTAGAAACAGAAAGCAAAAGAAATAAAGGACAGAGATTAGAAGTTAAAAGATTGAAAGAAAAGGAGAAAGTAAAGAAAAGAGAGATTAGGAGAGATCTACCTATCTCGTATTTTTGCCCATCCGTCACCCAGTTCTAAACCATTTAATTTCTAAGGTTATGTTATGTTGCACCATATGCTTGTAAAAAGTTGATAAAAGGAGACCAAATCTTTAAGAATTGGTCTACTTTGCCTAGTAGGAGGAATCTCATTTCTTCAAGATGTAGCGTTTCAGACATGCTTGAGATCCACATTTTGAATGTTGGCGTAGGTGCGTTTTTCCAAAATTTAAGAATAAGTTTTTTTGCTGTTATTAGACCATAACTAAGAAAAGCTTCTTGGAATATAGTTAGTTAACTTCCCTCTTCCATTGATCCAAAGATAATCAATTCTGTATTGGGGTTCAATGTTGTGTTAAATAGTTTTATAAAAATTCCAAAAATTTCATTCCAAAATTTATACAGTTTTGTACAAGAGACAAAGGAATGTGCTATAGTGGCATTTTGAGTTCGACATTTGTCGCAGATGGGGGAAACATTTGAATATATTTTATTCAGTTTGTTTTCGAATAATATAATCTATGTAAAATTTTAAATTGAATTAGGTTATGTAAACATTTGTTTACATATAATAAATTTTAACCCATCTATCGTTCGGAATTTTTATCAATAACTTTTGTTCCCAGTCTCTTCTAATTGCCTCTGTCGTTGGTGTTTCTATATTTAGAATAATATTATATAAGTGAGATATTAAATTGCTTTATTCTGCCTTTGTATTCATTCCTTCCTCCAATAAATCTGGGGTTAAGGTTTGATATCCTTGTATATACTTTTTCAAATAATCTTGAATTTGAAGGTATTTGAAATATTGATTACTTTTCAAATTATATTTTAGTTGTAGTTGTTGGAATGATAAAATTCCCATTTCATACATATCTCCCATCGTTTTAATTCCTATTCTTTCCCAATGAATAAACGTTTTATCAATGATGGATGGTTTGAATGAGGGATTATTAGCTATTGGAGAAAGAAGCGATAATTTTCTTAATTTTAAAGTTAATTATATTTGTTTCCAAATTCGTATTATACTATGAATAATTGGATTCTTCTTGTATATTATATTGTTCAGTTTTATCGGAGAAAGAAGGATCGCTCCTATATTATAAGGGGAACAATCCTCTTTCTCCATTCTTATCCAATCTACCTGTTGGGCAGAACTGTCCAACCAGTAGATTATATTTTTAATATTCACTGTCCAATAATAATACAATAAGTTAGGGAGTGTCAGTCCCCCTGATTCTTTAGATTTACACAAGTGTTTTTTTTTTTTAATTCTGTGTGATATATAATCCCATATGAAATATATAATATCAGAATCTAATTTTATAATTATTTTTTTAGGTAAGTATATTGGTATTGATTGAAATAGGTACGATATTTGTGATAAGAAGATCATTTTTATTGTGTTTATTATGCCTATTAAAGACATCGGCAGTGTCTTCCAAAATTTAATCAACCCATTTAATTAAGTTAATAAAGGCATATAGTTTGCGTTGAGTAATGATTTATAGTTCCTAGTAATTTGGATGCCCAAATACTTAAATTTTTCTGTTGTAATTCTAAAAGGGAATTTCAACAGATGAGTCGACTCTTGAGGTATTATCGTCATAATTTCGCTATTGTTCCAATGTATTCTATATCCTGAAAAAGAACCAAAATCCTCTATAAAATTTAGTATATTTGGTATGCTAATTTGCGAATTTGTAATATAATAATATGTCGTCTATTTGTTTTAACGTTACAATAATATTACAGTTCTGATGTTGAGAATATCACATTTTTGAATATTCAAGGCAAAAATCTGGGTGTTTACTACTATTTCCGTCACAACAGTCAATTTGTAATTATCTACAATTAGGTAACTAACTAATGACATGCTTTAATTTCAGGTCATCCAAGTAAGGTATCATATTTGTTTCAGATAGCTTCAATCTATAATAACTGAAAATTTCATTCAGTTTCTCTTATTTATTCAGAAAACTTATGGGTTTTTATAGACTGTCCTCCATCACAGCTTTTGTGTTAAGTTAATAGAAAAGCAATAGGGAACAAGATGTTAATTTCCGAGTATGGAAATGACCATAACTTTTTTAATACTGAAGATATTAAAGTGAATTAGGTATTAAATTAAATTTCTTTTTGTGCTTTATCTGATGGGATAAATTACAGGCTTGCTTTTTTTAAATCTCAAAATGTTGTAACATTCCTACACCCCCCCACCCCCAGCCACCCACCACCACCCCCACCCCCACCACCAGCACCACCACCCACACAACAACTTTCCAGCACTTTCTGGCCACTTTGCACAACTTTCTGCCACTTTCCCGAACTTTGCAGAACTTTCTCGCTCAAAGTGAAGCCGCCGCTCCCAGCAGCTTCCTCCATTCGCCGATGAGATCACCGGCCCGCTCTCCCATTGGCCGCCAGCGCCGTCGATCGAGGAGTGGGCGGGTCCAACCCCCGCCATTGGCTGGCGGGCCGGGGGGTCTCACCTCATTGGCCGGCAGCCCCGACCAATCCCCGGCCCTGGCGCCGCCCCCTCGCCCCTGCGATTGGTCACTTGCTTCAGAACGTTCTCCAACGTTCTGGCGGTGACTCACCGGCGCCTCCTCCCATTGGTCGAGCCGAGGGCAGAGCAGCCCACACATGGGGCGCTCAAGGTATATAAGGAGCTGGTGGCTGGTTGTACGAGCAACTTGCAGCGGCTCCGGGACGGAGAAATACAGAAAGAAGGAAAGAACTGTCGGAAAGAAAGCAGGAGCTGAAGAAGGAAGAGAGGAAGTGGAAAGAGGAGAGGAAGGAAAAGGACAAAGCAACAACTGCGACTGAAGACAGGAATCTTAAGACAAACTTTGTAGAGAAACAGAGATGCCAGGATCCAAGGGAACAGCCATCGGCATCGACCTGGGCACCACCTACTCCTGTGTTGCCGTCTTCCAGCATGGCAAGGTGGAGATCATCGCCAACGACCAGGGCAACCGCACCACCCCCAGCTACGTGGCCTTCAACGACAGCGAGAGGCTCATCGGCGACGCGGCCAAGAACCAGGTGGCATTGAACCCGTCCAACACCGTCTTCGACGCCAAGAGGCTGATCGGGAGGAGGTTCGACGACCCCGTGGTCCAGGCCGACATGAAGCACTGGCCCTTCCAGGTGGTGAGCGACGCTGGGAAGCCCAAGGTGAAGGTGGAGTACAAGGGGGAGAATAAAACCTTCTACCCGGAGGAGATCTCCTCCATGGTGCTGACCAAGATGAAGGAGGTGGCCGAGGCTTACCTGGGCACTAGTGTCACCAATGCTGTTATCACCGTGCCCGCTTACTTCAATGACTCCCAGCGGCAGGCAACCAAAGATGCCGGCGTGATCGCTGGGCTCAATGTCCTGCGTGTCATCAACGAACCAACTGCAGGTGCCATTGCCTACGGCCTGGACAAGAAGGGCAGTGGAGAGCGCAATGTCCTCATCTTTGACCTGGGTGGCGGCACCTTCGATGTGTCCATTCTCGCCATCGATGACGGGATCTTTGAAGTGAAGTCCACCACCGGCGATACCCACCTGGGTGGAGAGGACTTTGACAATCGCATGGTCAGCCACTTCATTGAGGAGTTCAAGCGGAAATGCAAGAAGGACATTAGCCCGAATAAGAGGGCGGTGAGGAGGCTGCGGACAGCCTGTGAGAGAGCAAAGAGAACCCTGTCTTCCAGCACCCAGGCCAGTATTGAGATCGACTCTCTGTTTAAGGGTATTGACTTCTACACCTCAATCACCAGAGCTCGTTTTGAGGAACTGAACGCTGACCTGCTCCGAGGCACCCTGGAGCCGGTGGAGAAAGCCCTGAGAGATGCCAAGTTGGACAAGTCTCAGGTCCATGAAATTGTCCTGGTCGGCGGCTCCACCCGCATCCCCAAGATCCAGAAGCTGCTGCAAGATTTCTTCAACGGCAAGGAGCTGAACAAGAGCATCAACCCTGACGAGGCGGTGGCCTACGGGGCGGCTGTCCAAGCGGCCATTCTGATGGGGGACAAGTCGGAGAACGTCCAGGATCTGCTTCTCCTGGACGTTGCTGCTCTGTCCATGGGTCTGGAGACGGCGGGCGGTGTCATGACCGCACTCATCAAGCGGAACACCACCATTCCCACCAAGCAGACCCAGATCTTCAGCACATACTCTGACAACCAGCCTGGTGTCCTCATTCAGGTGTACGAAGGCGAGAGGGCCATGACCAAGGACAACAACCTCCTGGGCAAGTTTGACTTGACCGGCATCCCACCTGCCCCTCGTGGAGTGCCCCAGATCGAGGTGACCTTCGACATCGACGCCAATGGCATCCTCAACGTTTCTGCCGCTGACAAGAGCACTGGCAGAACTAACAAGATCACCATCACCAACGACAAGGGCAGGCTGAGCAAGGAGGAAATTGACCGAATGGTGCAAGATGCCGAGAAGTACAAGAATGAGGATGAAATGCAGAGGGAGAAGGTTGCAGCCAAGAACTCCCTGGAGTCCTACGCCTACAACGTGAAGAGCACGATGGCCGATGAGAAGGTGGCGAGTAAGGTCAGCGATGAGGACAAGAGGGCGGTGGTTGACCGCTGCAACCAGACGATATCGTGGCTGGAGAAGAATCAGACGGCGGAGGTCGAGGAGTTTCAGCACCAGCAGAAAGAGCTGGAGAAAGTCTGCCAGCCCGTCGTTGCCAAACTTTACCAAGGAGCGGCCCCGGGAGAGTCATGCCGAGATCAGGCCCGGAACACCGCTTCCTCAGGACCCACCATTGAGGAGGTGGATTGAAAGCCAACACACATCATCAGAACATATTGAACTTAAACTAATGGCACTGACCTCCTATTTTCCTGAGGACTTTCCTGAACTTGTTTCTTATTCGTTTGTAAATGTTTACAAATTTTTATGTTTTTATTTTTTTGGCTGGAGTGGTGGGGATATCCCATCAGGGCTTTTGGTATCTTCTTGGATTATTGTTGTATATGTTGCCTTCTATAAAATAAATTATTTTTAATTGTTCTACTTGGTGGTTTTACTTCGTATAGCTTTGTTTAAATATAATGATTTCTAAGGTGGCTTTTTTTTACCAATAAACAGCCTCTTGAAGTTTAACCGTACTGGTGTTTCTACTAGACACATGCTGGAGTAACTCAATGGGTTGTGCAGCATCTCTGGAGAACCCGGTTAGGTGACATTTTGGTTACGGACTCATCTGAACTCTTTGTATGCATATCTAATCCGTGAGAGATGCAGAGGTCTGGTAACCTAGTGGGTTGGGCAGCACGTCTGGAGAACCAGGTGGCATTGAACCCGTCCAACACCGTCTTCGACGCCAAGAGGCTGATCGGGAGGAGGTTCGACGACCCCGTGGTCCAGGCCGACATGAAGCACTGGCCCTTCCAGGTGGTGAGCGACGCTGGGAAGCCCAAGGTGAAGGTGGAGTACAAGGGGGAGAATAAAACCTTCTACCCGGAGGAGATCTCCTCCATGGTGCTGACCAAGATGAAGGAGGTGGCCGAGGCTTACCTGGGCACTAGTGTCACCAATGCTGTTATCACCGTGCCCGCTTACTTCAATGACTCCCAGCGGCAGGCAACCAAAGATGCCGGCGTGATCGCTGGGCTCAATGTCCTGCGTGTCATCAACGAACCAACTGCAGGTGCCATTGCCTACGGCCTGGACAAGAAGGGCAGTGGAGAGCGCAATGTCCTCATCTTTGACCTGGGTGGCGGCACCTTCGATGTGTCCATTCTCGCCATCGATGACGGGATCTTTGAAGTGAAGTCCACCACCGGCGATACCCACCTGGGTGGAGAGGACTTTGACAATCGCATGGTCAGCCACTTCATTGAGGAGTTCAAGCGGAAATGCAAGAAGGACATTAGCCCGAATAAGAGGGCGGTGAGGAGCTGCGGACAGCCTGTGAGAGAGCAAAGAGAACCCTGTCTTCCAGCACCCAGGCCAGTATTGAGATCGACTCTCTGTTTGAGGGTATTGACTTCTACACCTCAATCACCAGAGCTCGTTTTGAGGAACTGAACGCTGACCTGCTCCGAGGCACCCTGGAGCCGGTGGAGAAAGCCCTGAGAGATGCCAAGTTGGACAAGTCTCAGGTCCATGAAATTGTCCTGGTCGGCGGCTCCACCCGCATCCCCAAGATCCAGAAGCTGCTGCAAGATTTCTTCAACGGCAAGGAGCTGAACAAGAGCATCAACCCTGACGAGGCGGTGGCCTACGGGCGGCTGTCCAAGCGGCCATTCTGATGGGGGACAAGTCGGAGAACGTCCAGGATCTGCTTCTCCTGGACGTTGCTGCTCTGTCCATGGGTCTGGAGACGGCGGGCGGTGTCATGACCGCACTCATCAAGCGGAACACCACCATTCCCACCAAGCAGACCCAGATCTTCAGCACCTACTGTGACAACCAGCCTGGTGTCCTCATTCAGGTGTACGAAGGCGAGAGGGCCATGACCAAGGACAACAACCTCCTGGGCAAGTTTGACTTGACCGGCATCCCACCTGCCCCTCGTGGAGTGCCCCAGATCGAGGTGACCTTCGACATCGACGCCAATGGCATCCTCAACGTTTCTGCCGCTGACAAGAGCACTGGCAGAACTAACAAGATCACCATCACCAACGACAAGGGCAGGCTGAGCAAGGAGGAAATTGACCGAATGGTGCAAGATGCCGAGAAGTACAAGAATGAGGATGAAATGCAGAGGGAGAAGGTTGCAGCCAAGAACTCCCTGGAGTCCTACGCCTACAACGTGAAGAGCACGATGGCCGATGAGAAGGTGGCGAGTAAGGTCAGCGATGAGGACAAGAGGGCGGTGGTTGACCGCTGCAACCAGACGATATCGTGGCTGGAGAAGAATCAGACGGCGGAGGTCGAGGAGTTTCAGCACCAGCAGAAAGAGCTGGAGAAAGTCTGCCAGCCCGTCGTTGCCAAACTTTGCCAAGGAGCGGCCCCGGGAGAGTCATGCCGAGATCAGGCCCGGAACACCGCTTCCTCAGGACCCACCATTGAGGAGGTGGATTGAAAGCCAACACACATCATCAGAACATATTGAACTTAAACTAATGGCACTGACCTCCTATTTTCCTGAGGACTTTCCTGAACTTGTTTCTTATTCGTTTGTAAATGTTTACAAATTTTTATGTTTTTATTTTTTTGGCTGGAGTGTGGGGATATCCCATCAGGGCTTTTGGTATCTTCTTGGATTATTGTTGTATATGTTGCCTTCTATAAAATAAATTATTTTTAATTGTTCTACTTGGTGGTTTTACTTCGTATAGCTTTGTTTAAATATAATGATTTCTAAGGTGGCTTTTTTTTTACCAATAAACAGCCTCTTGAAGTTTAAACCGTACTGGTGTTTCTACTAGACACATGCTGGAGTAACTCAATGGGTTGTGCAGCATCTCTGGAGAACCCGGTTAGGTGACATTTTGGTTACGGACTCATCTGAACTCTTTGTATGCATATCTAATCCGTGAGAGATGCAGAGGTCTGGTAACCTAGTGGGTTGGGCAGCACGTCTGGAGAACATGGTTTGGTGCCATTTTGGGTTGGGACCCTTCTTTAGATACTTCATATGCATATGTACTAAAGTAACTTAGTGAGTTGCAGCATCACTGATGAACATGGATGTCATAGTCCTGAGCTGAAAGGTCGCCTATCCATGTTCTCCAGACAGGCCGCATGACTTGCTGAGATACTCGGCACTTTGCTTCCTTTTATGTCTTGTTGCTACTGTAGGCGCTTCCCCCATCCTCATCTCTGTTCTCCTCCCAGCAGCCTCTGGCTATTAACATTAGAATTTGAGTTTGTTAATTCTATGGGGAATAATGGTATGAAAACTCTTTGCTACAATTCTAACGCAGTGTGCTGAATATTCTGCCTATCAGCACAGGTATGCCTGGCCCATTGTGATGACTGTCTTGAACCAAGACCTTTTGACCCAGATCTTGTTAAAACAACCAGTTCTTTAGACCATGATCTGATCTCATGGCCCATTGTGATGACTATCTTGAACCAAGACCATTTCAATCTTTTGACCCAGATTTTGTTAAAACAACCAGTTCTTGGGGACCATGATCTGATCTCATGGTTATTGTCGTGGGCCACTTTAACTTCAGCAATATTGACTGGGACTTGGTGCAAAAGGGCTTGATGAGGCAAAATATATTTAGTAAAGTGCGTATGGGGATGGTCCAACTCCAGGAGCGACCATACTGGGCCTTGCGCAGGGAAGTAGGCCTGGACAGATGACAGATGTTTCAGAAAGAATTGCAGATGCAGGAAAAATCGAAGGTAGTAAGTAAGTAAATTTTATTTATATAGCACGTTTGAATCAACTCGCGTTGAAACCAAAGTGCTTTACATAGAAGAAATAATTAGGTTTCTGTACATCCATAGAAAATTTAAAAAAAAAAGAAAAATGACACAACACATTATAGAATTTAACATGAATGTCCCCCCACAGCAGAATCAAAAATGTCCACTGTGGGGAAAGGCACTAGTAAGTTCTGTCCTCTTCCTCTGTGATCACCCGAGGTCGGGGCCTATTTGTAGACAAAATTGCTGGAGAAACTCGGCGGGTGAGGCAGCATCTATGCAGCGAAGGAATAGGAGACGCTTCAAGACCCTTCTTCAGACTGATGTGCGGGTGGGTGTGTGAAGAGGAATGGAAGAGGCGGCGACAGTGGGCTGTAGGAGAGCTGGGAAGGGGAAGGAAGAAGAAAGCTTGGAGCAGTGTTCCATACCGCTAGGATGTAAACTAACCAAGCAAAATATGAGGTGCTCCTCCTCCAATTTACGGTGGGACTCACTCTGGCCAAGGAGGAGGCCCAGGACAGAAAGGTCGGATTTGGAATGGGAGGGGGAGTTGAATTGCTGAGCCACCGGGAGATCAGGTTGGTTAATGTGAACTGAGCGGAGGTAAGTAAGTAAGTACATTTTATTTATATAGCACGTTTAAATCAACTCGAGTCGAAACCAAAGTGCTTTAGATAAAATAAATAATAAAGTTTCCGTACATCCATAGAAAAATTAAAAATAAGAAAACTGACGTAACACATTATAGAATTCAACATGAACGTCCCCCCACAACAGAATCAAAGTTTTCCACTGTGGGGAAAGGCATCAAAAAGTTAAGTCCTCTTCCTCTGTGAAATCTCTGTGTTGGGCGTACGCTTGGTCTCACTGATGTAGGGCAGTTGACACCTAGAGCAGCGGATGCAATAGATGCGGTTGGACGAGGTGCAGGTGAACTAGTGTTTCAGTGTCGGAGTATTTTAGACGCAGTGATCACAATTGCCTCTATTTTAAGATGTTTATGAATAAGAATAAGTCTGGACCTTGGGGAGGAGGCACTAAAATTGGGTTAAGGCAGAGTATACCATAATTAGACTTAAACTTGCAGCTGTAAATCCACCTTTTGTCGAATATCCTAAAAGAGAACAAAAAACGTTGTTATTCAATGCCAAAAACTCCCTAACTCCTTAATCCCCACTGACAGGATTGTTTCTATAAAGCATTTTTCCTATAAGTTGAGGCATCTTAAGAACACAAGTATTGCATTTTAGCCAAACTACCTATATATAGCATGGTGGATGAATAGAATCATAGAAAATAGGTGGCAGGAGTAGGCATTCTGCCCTTCGAGCCTGCACCGCCATTCAATATGATCATGGCTGATCATCCAACTCGGTATCCTGTACCTGCCTAGTTACCACTAGTAAGTCCTGTCCTCTTCCTCTGTGATCACTTGAGGTCGGGGCCTATTTGTAGACAAAATTGCTGGAGAAACTCGGCTGCTGAGGCAGCATCTATGCAGCGAAGGAATAGGAGACGCTTCAAGACCCTTCTTCAGACTGATGTGCGGGTGGGTATGTGAAGAGGAATGGAAGAGGCGGAGACAGTGGGTTGTGGGAGGGCTGGGAAGGGAAGGGGAGGGGAAGGAAGAAGAAAGCAAGGCCAAAAATTGGAGAAGTCAATGTTCATACCGCTAGGGTGTAAACTAACCAAGCGAAATATGAGGTGCTCCTCCTCCAATTTACGGTGGGACTCACTCTGGCCAAGGAGGAGGCCCAGGACAGAAAAGTCGGATTTGGAATGGGAGGGGGAGTTGAATTGCTGAGCCACCAGGCGATCAGGTTGGTTAATACGAACTGAGCAGAGGTAAGTAAGTAAGTATATTTTATTTACGTAGCACGTTTAAATCAACTCTAGTCAAAACCAAAGTGCTTTAGATAAAATAAATAATAAAGTTTCCGTACATCCATTGAAAAATTAAAAATAAGAAAGCTGACGTAACACATTATAGAATTCAACATGAACGTCCCCCCACAAAAATTTCCACTGTGGGGAAAGGCATCAAAAAGTTAAGTCCTCTTCCTCTGTGAAACCTCTGTGTTGGGCCTACGCTTGGTCTCACTGATGTAGGGCAGTTGACACCTAGAGCAGCGGATGCAATAGATGAGGTTGGAGGAGGTGCAGGTGAACTAGTGTTTCAGTGTCGGAGTATTTTAGACGCAGTGCTCACTATTTTAAGATGTTTATGAATGTGGAGAAGTCTGGACCTTGGGGAGGAAGCACTAAAATTGGGTTAAGGCAGAGTATACCATAATTAGACACTAAAAACTTGAAGCTATTAAACTACCTTTTGTCAAAAATCCTAAAAGTAGACAAAAACCATTGTTATTCAATGCCAAAAACTCCCTAACTCCTTAATCCCCATTGATATGATTGTTTTTATAAAGCATTTTTCCTATAGCTTGAGGCTTCTTAAGAACACAACTATTGCGTTTTAGCCAAACTACCTATATATAGCATAGTGGATCAATAGTCATGTCAAATGTCACATGAGTCAAGATGACATTCTTACCAACAGCAGCATAACAGGCCTGCAACCACAAAACTCATAGATAACATAATAAAAAAAAACAATAAATAATAACCCCAAAAAGAAAGAAAAATACTGGTGCAGGAATGTCCAAAGTTCTTTGTTCAAACATAGACAGTTCATTGTTCAGTTAATTTTAAGTTTTAGTTTAAAGATACAGCAGGGAAACAGGCGTGCGCACTGACCAGCAAACACCCCCATTCACTAGCTCTATCCTACACACTAGGGAAAAACCTGCACATCTTTGCAATGTGGGAGGCAACCGGAGCACCTAGAAAACACCCACAGTTGCAGGAAGATCATGCAAACTTGGTTCAGACAGCACCGGTAGTGAGGATTGAACCTGGGTCTCTAGCTGGAAGGCATCGACTCTACCACTGCGCCACCCACAGAAATATTTTGCAGTGTTTGAGAACCTAGCTCTGGAGAGGGTTGAGAGGAGGTTTACAAGATTGATTCCAGGAACAAGGAGGTTAGCCTATGATGAGCGTTTGTCGGCACTGGGCCTGTACGGTTACGGACTCATCTGAACTCTTTGTATGCATATCTAATCCGTGCGAGATGCAGAGGTCTGGTAACCTAGTGGGTTGGGCAGCACGTCTGGAGAACATGGTTTGGTGCCATTTTGGGTTGGGACCCTTCTTTAGACACTTCATATGCATATGTACTAAAGTAACTTAGTGAGTTGCAGCATCACTGATGAACATGGATGTCATAGTCCTGAGCTGAAACGTCGCCTATCCATGTTCTCCAGACAGGCCGCATGACTTGCTGAGATACTCGGCACTTTGCTTCCTTTTATGTCTTGTTGCTACTGTTGGCGCTTTCCCCCACCCCCATCTCTATTCTCCTCCCAGCAGCCTCTGGGTATTAACATTAGAATTTGAGTTTGTTAATTCTATGGGGAATAATGGTATGAAAACTCTTTGCTACAATTCTAATGAAAACCAACGTCAGCTCTCGTGAGCTGAATATTCTGCCTGTCAGCACAGGTATGCCTGGCCCATTGTGATGACTATCTTGAACCAAGACCATTTCAACCTTTTGACCCAGATTTTGTTAAAACAACCAGTTCTTGGGGACTATAATCTGATCTCATGGTTATTGTCGTGGGCTACTTTAACTTCAGCAATATTGACTGGGACTTGGTGCAAAAGGGCAAAATGTATTTTGTAAAGTGCGTATGGGGATAATCCAACTCCAGGAGCGACCATACTAAGCCTTGCGCAGGGAAGTGGGCCTGGACAGATGATGGTTTACAATCAAAGAGACACAAAATGCTGGAGTAACTCACTGGGTTGGGCAGCATCTCTGGAGAAATCTTTAGACACTTCACTTCACACAACCAATGTCAGCTCTCGTAAACTGAATATTCTGCCTATTGGCAAAGGTATGCCTGGCTAACTCGAACCAAGACCATGTCAACCTTTTCACCCAGATTTTGTTAAAACAACCAATTCTTGGGGACCATAGAAATATAGAAAATAGGTGCAGGGGGAGGCCATTCGGCCCTTCGAGGCAGCACCGCCATTCATTGTGATCACGGCTGATCTGATCTCATGGTTATTTTCGTGGGCTACTTTAACTTCTTCAATATTGACTGGGGCTTGGGGCAAAAGAGGTTGATGGGGCAAAATTTGGCTGGTAAAGTCAGTCTGGGGATAGTCCAACTCTAGGAGGGACCATACTGAGCCTTGAGCAGGGAAGTGGGCCTGGGCAGATGACTGGTCTTTCAGAGAGAACTGATGGGAGAATCGAAGGGAGACGAAAATTCTGGAGAAACTCAGCGGGTGAGGCAGCATCTATGGAGTGAGGTGACGTTTCGTGTCGAGACCCTTGTTCTTTCCGATGTGGGGGGCGGAAAAGGAGGGATAAAGCAAGGACTACCTGAAATTGGAGAAGGCAATGTTCATACCGCTGGGGTGTAAACTACCCAAGCGAAATATGAGGTACTGCTCCTCCAATGTGCGGTGGTCCTCACTCTGGCCATGGAGGACGCCCAGAACAGAAAGGTCGGATTCGGAATGGGAGTGGGAGTTGAAGTGCTGGGCCACCGGGAGATCAGGTTGTTTAATGCGAACTGAGCGGAGATGTTGGGCCAAGTGATCGCCAAGCCTGCGCTTGGTCTCACCGATGTAGAGCAGTTGACACCTAGAGCAGCGGATGCAATGGATGAGGTTGGAGGAGGTGCAGGTGAACTAGTGTTTGGTCAGAGTGTTTTAGATGCAGTGATCACAAAATTGCCTAAATTTTAATATGTTTATGAATAAGGATAAGTCTGGACCTTGTGGAGGAGGCACTAAAATTGTGTTAAGGCAGAGCTTACCATAATTAGACACAAAAATCTTGCAGCTATTAAACTCTTGTCGAAAATCCTGAAGGTGGACGAAAAACTTTATAATTCAAACCCAAAAACTCCCTCACCTGTAACTCCTTAATCACCATTGATATGATTGTTTTTATAAAGCATTTTTCCTATAGCTTGAGGCTTGTTAAGAACACAACTATTGCGTTTTAGCCAAACTATATATATGTGGCCTGGTGGATCAATAGTCATGTCAAATGTCTTGTCACAAGAGTCAAGATGACATTCTTACCAACAACAGCATAACAGGCCTGTAAGCACAATAATCATAGATAACATAATTATATATATATATAAAACAACCAAGAAAAGAGAAAAAATACTAGTACAGAAACGTCCAAAGTTCTTTGTTCAACCATAGACAGTTCATAGTTTAGTTAACTTTTTAAGTTTTAGTTTAAAGATACAGCGGGGAAACAGGCGTGCAGATGCTGGTCTCCAGAATCAGAGATGCTGCTTGACCCGCTGAGTTAACCCAGCATTTTGTGTCTATCTTCGCTGATCATACTGTTGGGTTGCAAGCAAGTCAGGCGGAATAAGATGTGATGCACTCTGCTCTGGAATTAACTGAAACATAGAAAATAGGTGCAGGAGGAGGCCATTCGGCCCTTCGAGACAGCACCACCATTCATTGTGATCATGGCTGACCATCCCCAATCAATAACCCGTGCCTGCCTTCTCCCCATATCTCTTGATTCCACTAACCCTTAGAGCTCTATCTAACTCTCTCTTAAATCCATCCAGTGACTTGACCTCCACTGCCCTCTGTGGCAGGGAATTCCACAAATTCACAACTCTCTGGGTGAAAAGGTTTTTTTCTCACCTCGGTCTTAAATGGCTTCCCCTTTATTCTAAGACTGTGGCCCCTGGTTGTGGGCTTGCCCAACATTGGAAACATTTTTCCTGCATCTAGCTTGTCCAGTCCTTTTATAATTTTATATGTTTCTATAAGAGATCCTTCTAAACTGTCTGAAGAAGGGTCTCGACCAGAAATGTCGCCTATCTCCTTCGCTCCTTAGATGCTGCTGCACCCGCTGAGTTTCTCCAGCCTTTTGTGTACCCTCCAGTGAATACAAGCCTAGTCTTTTCAATCTTTCCTCATATGGCAGTCCCACCATCCCATGGATCAATTTTGTGAACCTACGGTGCACTGCCACAATCACAAGGATGTCCTTCCTCAAATTAGGTGACCAAAACTGTACACAATACTCCAGATGTGGTCTCACCAGAGCTCTATACAACTGCAGAAGAACCTCTCTACTCCTATACTGAAATCCTCTTGTTATGAAGGCCACCATTCCATTAGCTTTCTTCACTGCCTGCTGATAGTTGAGATAGAGTCATACAGTGTGGAAACAGGCCCTTCGGACCAACTTGCCCACACCGGCCAACATTTCCCAGCTACACTAGTCCCACCTGCCTGCATTTGATCCATATCCCTCCAAACCTGTCCTATCCATGTACGTAACTAACTGTTTCTTAAACGTTGGGATAATACCTGCCTCAACTACCTCACCTGGCTGCTTGTTCCATACACCCCAGAAGATGATGGATAACAGCATCTGTCTGCATAGTTTGCAGGAGGAAGGGAGGTGGAGAGGAGAGGGGTAAAGGAGTGAAGGAGGGGGGGGGGGGGTTCTGGCAGCTCCTGTTTTGATTTGAGGCATTTAATGCAGCCATTCGGGGTGTCGGTTCCTGACCTCCCCACCATCGAAGTGAATTACAGGAGACATTGCCTCAAAGAGGCAGCCAGCATCACCACCCAGTCACACTCTCATTTAACCCCTGCCATTGGAAAGAAGGTGCGGAAGCCCGAAAACTCTGAAGTCCAGGTTGAGGAACAGCTTATTCCCTACAGCTGTTAGGCTATTAAACACAGTAACCCCAAATAAGCTCTGAGCTGCATAGACAATGATTGTTATTAAAACACTATTACCACAGCACCTCATATTCCGCTTGGGGAGTCTGCATCCTTTGGGCTTGAATATTGAATTTTCTCAATTCTGTTAACCCTTGCTGTCTCCTCCCCTTCCCACCTCTCCCTCAGCCCTCGGGCCCTGGCATTCCCTCTATCTCTATCTCCCTCCCCCACCCCAGTCGCACCAGCTTCTCATTTTCACACCACAAACAGCTTACAATGGCTTGTTCCCTTTATCACCGATACGTTTTTGCATATCTTTCACTCATTGTTCCTTATCTCTCCACATCACCGTCTATATCTCTCGTTTCCCTGATCCCTGACCAGTCTGAAGAAGGGTCTCGACCCGAAACGTCGCCTATCTCCTTCGCTCCTTAGATGCTGCTGCACCCGCTGAGTTTCTCCAGCTTTTTGTGTACCCACTATTATCATGTGTTTTGTTATGTGTATGTATGTGTTCGTGTGTGTGTGTTTGTGTATGCGTATGTTATATATATATGTGTGTGTGTGTATAGACATACAGAAGATGGACATAAAATGCTGGAGTAACTCAGTGGGACAGGCAGCATCTCTGGAGAGAAGGAATGGTTGTGTTTTGGGTCAAGACCCTACTTCAGGCTGATAGTCGGGAGAGGGAGACACAGAGACAAGGAAGAGGAAGGTGTGAAAAGGGACATCAGGGGAGATGCTATCAAGGAAATGTAAAATAGATCATTGTTAGCTAGGAGAAGGTGACAACAGACACAAGTAAATTTAAAGTAGTTCTTTTACCAAACCAGGTGCAACTGAAGGTAGCTATTTTTTCCCCCAAAAAACTTTTTTTGCTTAAGTCTACACTCCACCACCTCCAGTTTCAATTTTGGAGTATTTTTGAACAAGAACAAAGCAAACAGAGATCAAACGGAATGTTGAAGAAGGAACTGCAGATGCTGGAGAATCGAGGGTTACACAAAAAGCTGGAGAAACTCAGCGGGTGCAGCAGCATCTAAGGAGCGAAGGAGATAGGCGACGTTTCGGGTCGAGACCCTTCTTCAGACTGGTCAGGGATCAGGGAAACGAGAGATATAGACGGTGATGTGGAGAGATAAGGAACATTGAATGAAAGATATGCAAAAAAGTATCGATGATAAAGGGAACAAGCCGTTGTAAGCTGTTTGTGGTGTGAAAATGAGAAGCTGGTGTGACTGGGGTGGGGGAGGGAGATAGAGATAGAGGGAATGCCAGGGCCCGAGGGCTGAGGGAGAGGTGGGAAGGGGAGGAGACAGCAAGGGTTAACAGAATTGAGAAAATTCAATGTTCAAGCCCAAAGGATGCAGACTCCCCAAGCGGAATATGAGGTGCTGTTCCTCCAGCTTGCGGTGTTGCTCACTCTGGCCGTGGAGGAGGCCCAGGACCGAGAGGTCGGATGTGGAATGGGAGGGGGAGTTGAAGTGCTGAGCCACCGGGAGGTCGGGTTGGTTATTGCGGACCGAGCGGAGGTGTTCGGCGAAGCGATCGCCAAGCCTCCGCTTGGTCTCACCGATATAGATCATCTGGCATCTGGAGCAGCGGATGCAGTAGATGAGGTTGGAGGAGGTGCAGGTGAACCTCTGTCGGACCTGGAAGGACTGCTTGGGTTACTTGAAGTTTGGGGTCAATACTGAAGTACACACACTGAACTTTTTTTTAATGGTTTCTTATACCACTTACAGTGCACTATGTTTACATATTCTGTTGTGCTGCTGCAAGTAAGACTCACATTGTTCTATCTGGGACACAATAAAAACACTCTCTGACTCTCTTACCTCCCCTCCTCAAGAGCGGACCAAACACAACCAGCCCACTCCCCTCCCCAACTCAAAATCCATCCCCATTTCCTGCTCATCGTTCTGTCTCGATCGCTTTAAACGGATCATGGTTTCACTGCCAGGGAATCGCTTCTCGGACATGCTGGTCCCCATGCTCATCTTTCTATCCCTGGGGCTTTCGTACACAGGTAAGGCAGGGATAATACCCGCTGCGCATCAAATGTACGTCTGTTTATTGCATGCCCCGTCTGCAGCCAATTTCAATCACAAAATGATTGCAACATTAGATCTGAAATGGACAGACCAGGAATTCTAAATATTATTCGGTTTGAGCAAATGCGTGCCCGGTCGAGCTGAAATTGCAATGTAGACCCTGGCGTGCAGCAAATAGCTTTATATTCTTGCAATAATGAAACAAACCAGTGATATTTTAGTTTATTAGCAAGGTTCAGAATAGCAAGGGCCCTGGGGGATTTATTCTCGCGACTGCAAGTAAGATTTATGAATCTAAGTAGAAGAGTGTTTTTGAATCTTGGATGAAAAATCTCATATTATGTTTCTCTTAGCTTGTCAATTTGTGCAGATGTTCTAGGGATCCTCTGCGTTTAATCCCTTGTTTTAAGTGCGACTGAAACATTCTCCGCCTACCTGTGGCTTCATGTAAGATATGGTTCTCTCTTGGCGCTGCGGTAGAGTTGCTGCCTTACAGCGCCAGAGACCCGGGTTCGATCCTGACCACCGGCGCCTGTACCTCATGTGACCGCGAGGGTTTTCTCCGGCTGCTCCTGCTTTCCACACGCAAACGTTTGATTGGCTTCTGAAAATTGTGTGTGGGATAGTGCTAGTGGGCGTCGTGGACTCGGTGGGCCGAAGGGCCTGTTTCCACGCCGTTTCTCTAAAGAGTATCTAAATAAATGTATAGAAGTCCCTGCCACAGAGGGTAGTGAAGGCCAAATCACTGGATGGATTTAAGAGAGAGTTGGATATAGCTCTAGGGGCTGGTGGTCAAGGGATATGGGTTACCGGTTATTGATAGCGGATGATCAGCCATGAATGGCGGTGCTGGCTCGAAGGGCTGAATGGCCTCCTCCTGCACCTATTGTCTATGTTTCTATGTAAAGTCGAAAGACGCGAATGTGAGGATGGTTTTAGGTTGCAAGCCGCTAAGTGCTGGGGAGGGTGTGTATGCAATCTCCGCCCCCGACACTGGGTGGCGTTTTGGACTAACTGGTCTGTAATTCCCCGTTCTCTCTCTCCCTCCCTTTTAAAAAAAGTGGGGTTATATTAGCTACCCTCATGGCTGATCTATCTCTCCCTCCTAACCCCATTCTCCTGCCTTCTCTGCATAACCCCAGACACTAATCAAGTCCTAGCAACGAAGGCCAGTGGTGAAGGATACATAAGATAATCTTATAAGATAGTCTGAAGAAGGGTCCCGACCCGAAACGTTACATATTCCTTTGCACCATAGATGCTGCCTCATCCGCTGAGTTTCTCCAGCATTTTTATCTAACTAAAATAATCTTCCATTAGTTAAGAAGTGTACTACAGATTTTAGTATTTGGAGAAACAGAATAGGTTGTGGTTCAGATCGCAAGTTCACGGAGTACAATTAGGCCATTTGGCCCATTGTGTACTCGGCGATTCAATCATGGCTGATCTCTGCCTCCTTATCCCATTTTCCTGCCATCTCCCCATAACCAAACGGGATGGCGGGACTGTCATATGTTGGGAGAATGGAGCGGCTGGGCTTGTGTACTCTGGATGTTAAAAGGATGAGAGGGGATCTTATTGAAACATAAGATTATTAAGGGTTGGACACAGTAGATGCAGGAAACATGTTCCCGATGTTGAGGGGAAAACGCTTTTTCACACAGAGGGTTGTGAGTCTGTGGAATTCTCTGCCTCAGAGGGCGGTGGAGGCCGGTTCTCTGGATACTTTCAAGAGAGAGCTGGATAGGGCTCTTAAAGATAGCAGAGTCAGGGGATATGGGGAGAAGGCAGGAACGGGTTACTGATTGGGGATGATCAGCCATGATCACATTGAATGGCGGTGCTGGCTCGAAGGACCGAATGTTCTACTCCTGAACCTATTGTATATTGTCCATTGTTTATTGTCTATTGTCTAACCCTTGACACCCGTTCTAATCAAGAATTTGTCTATCTCTGCCTTAAAAATATCTGCTGACTTGGCCTCCACAGCCCCCTGTGGCAATGAGTTCCACAGATTAGAAACATAGAAAACATAGAAAACATAGGCGCAGGAGGAGGCCATTCGGCCCTTCGAGCCAGCACCGCCATTCATTGTGATCATGGCTGATCGTCCCCTATCAACAACCCGTGCCTGCCTTCTCCCCATATCCCTTGACTCCACTAGCCCCTAGAGCTCTATCTGATTATCGCTTAAATCCATCCAGTGACTTGGCCTCCACTGCCCTCTGTGGCAGGGTGGGTGAAAAGGTTTTTTGCTCACCTCAGTCTTAAATGACCTCCCCTTTATTCTAAGACTGTGACTGTGATTAGATTAACTCTCTGACTGAAGAAGTTCCTTATCATCTCCTTTCTGAAAGAGCGACCTTAAAATTCCGAGGCTGGGACCTGTGGTCCACAAGTGGAAAAGGTTCCCGAGACCCTTCTTCAGACTTCTTCAGAAGGACCTGTTTCCATGCTGCATCTTTCAATAAATCAAGTAGCCTTGATCCCACACTCAGTCTTTAATCTAAATATTGACACTGCTTGGATGGAGCAGACACAGACGTAATGAAGAAATTGCAATCGTCATTCGGTATCCATGGTTACTGCGGTGGACACAAAAGCCATCCTGTTTCAATTCATTAGGAGATTGCTTTTCTTTTGCTTCCCTATGAAATCCCTCTAAGGCAAAACTGAATCTGTGCAAGTTGTTCTATTGAGACACCAAAATAACATAGATTGCTTTCCAAAGGAGTGTCCGGACCCATTCCTTTTCTCCAGAGGTGCAGTCTGACCTGAGTTATTCCAGCTTTTGGTGACTATCTTAGATCACTTTTCCCTTTTGCTGCATTGATCAACGCAGCACAGAAACAGGCCCTTCGGCCCACAATATCTGTGCTGGCCCTGGTGTCACATTAAACTGTATGTTTGCCTCCATCAAAAAAAAGACACAAAGTGCTGGAGTAACTCAGCAGGTCAGGCAACATCTCTGGAGAAGGATCACAGGAATGAGTGGGTTAACTACAGTTGCTGGGTAATACAATAGACAATAGACAATAGGTGCAGGAGTAGGCCATTCGGCCCTTTGAGACAGCACCACCATTCAATGTGATCAGGGCTGATCATCCCCAATCAGTACCCCGTTCCTGCCTTTTCTCCCCATATCCCCTGACTCCGCTATCTTTAAGAGCCCTATCTAGCTCTCTCTTGAAAGTATCCAGAGAACCGGCCTCCACCGCCCTCTGAGGCAGAGAATTCCACAGACTCACAACTCTCTGTGTGAAAAAGGGTTTCCTCGTCTCCGTTCTAAATGGCTTACCCCTTATTCTTAAACTGTGGCCCCTGGTTCTGGGCTCCCCCAACATCGGGAACATGTTTTCTGCCTCTAGTGTGTCCAAAGCCTTAATAATCTTATATGTTTCAATAAGATCCCCTCTCATCCTTCTCAACTCCAGAGTGTACAAGCCCAGCCCCTCTAATCTCTCAGCATATGACAGTCCCGCCATCCCGGGAATTAACCTGGTGAACCTACGCTGCACTCCCTCAATAGCAAGAATGACACAGCTGGTCAGACAGCACCTCTGGAGAACATGGACAGACAATGTTTTGGGCTGGGACCCTTACATAGAAACATAGAAACATAGAAAATCGGTGCAGGAGTAGACCACTTGGCCCTTTGAGCCTGCAACGCCATTCAATATGATCATGGCTGATCATCCAACTCAGTATCCTGTACCTGCCTTCTCTCCATATCCCCTGATCCCTTCAACCACAAGGGCCACATCTAACTCCCTCTTAAATATAGCCAATGAACTGTCCTCAACTACCTTCTGTGGCAGAGAATTCCAGAGACTCACCACTCTCTGTGTGAAAAATGTCTTCCTCATCTCGGTCCTAAAGGAATTCCCCATTATCCTTAGACTGTGACCCCTTGTTCTGGATCTCCCCAACATCGGGAACAATCTTCCGGCATCTAGCCTGTCCAACCCCTTAAGAATTTTGTAAGTCTCTAAAAGATCCCCCCTCAGTCTTCTAAATTCTAGCGAGTACAAGCCAAGTCTATTCAGTTGTTCCTCATATGAAAGTCCTGACATCCCAGGAATCAGTCTGGTAAACCTACTCTGTACCCCCTCTATGGCAAGAATGTTCTTGCTCAGATTTGGAGACCAAAACTGTACGCAATACTCCAGGTGTGGTCTCACCAAGACCCTGTACAACTGCAGTAGAACCTCCCTGCTCTTGTACTCAAATCCTTTCGCTATGAATGCTGACATACCATTTGCTTTCTTCACTGCCTGCTGCACCTGCATGCCTACTTTCAATGATTGGTGTACCATGACACCCAGGTCTCGTTGCATCTCCTCTTCTGGGCTGGGGGAAGGGAAAGGTGGAAGAGAGGTGGGGGGCAGGATAAAACCAGGCAAGTGGTAGGTGGATACAGGTGGAGGGGGTGGGAGGGGTTGATTGGCAGATGGCTGTATGAAGGCCAGATGGGAAGAAGTCAAAAGGCAGTGAGATAGGGAGAGACACCAAATGTGAAGCCAGAAGACTGGATAGATTGATTGTTTTTATGTACAGTTTTATCTGATTTGATGGGATATACCGCAGGCCGGCCCGCAGCCCACAACACCTTGAAGGACTGACTTACTTACCATCTGGAGCGGGATCCCTCACCGGGAATCCCTGGAGAAGAGCTCCGACCGCCGGCCTGTGGCCTACGCCATCCTGAAGCCGCGGTCTCCGGTAGGGAAGCATCGATTCGGGACTTGCCTTCCAGACGAGAGGGCCTGTCATCTGGCCGCCTGCAGCGTCGACTGCGGAGGTTATGGCCCCACCACAAGGGAAAATGGAGGAGGACTGACTATACTTTGTGCCTTCCACCACAGTGAAGAACGCTGTGGAGGATGTTTGTGTTAGATTTTTATTGTGTATTTTGTGTTTTTTTTTGATTGACCGCTGCTGGCAAATTCATTTCACTGCACTTTATTGTGTATGCGATGAATAAATATGATTGAGTGATTGGTTAGAAACATAGAAAATAGGTGCAGGAGGAGGCCATTCGGCCCTTCGAGCCAGCACCGCCATTCATTGTGATCATGGCTGATCGTCCCCTATCAATAACCCGTGCCTGCCTTCTCCCCATATCCCTTGACTCCACTAGCCCCTAGAGCACTATCTAACTCTCTCTTAAATCCATCCAGTGACTTGGCCTCCACTGCCCTGCGTGACAGGGAATACCATAAATTCACAACTCTCTGGGTGAAAAAGTTTTTTTCTCACCTCAGTCTTAAATGACCTTCCCTTTATTCTAAGACTGTGTGGCCCCTGGTTCTGGACTTGCCCAACATTGGGAACATTTTTCCTGCGTCTAGCTTGTCCAGTCCTTTTATAATTATATATGTTTCTATAAGAAGTGCTCTGAGTGCAGGTAGATGGGACTAGGGGAAAACAAATGGTCGGCACGGACTGGAAGGGCCGAGAGGGCCTGTCTCCGTGCTGTAATTGTTATATGGTTATATGGTTATAAGAAGGTTGATTGAGTGATACCTGACAATAAAAAGAGCAAAACCTGGATATGGCCCTAATCTGCGCAAGGTGAGAAGGGGGAAATTTGATAGGAACCTGAGGTGCACCATTTTACAATACGATACGTTAGAACTTTACTTATGCCAGGAGGAAATTTGATCTGCCAACAGTTATAAAACATGAGATACATGAAATATGAAATTAAAGTGAGGATTGGAAAGGACTGGAGATGTGCAAATATTTTTGGAGGGGAGGCGTCAGTTTACCCCACGACAGAAGGGGGAGGAGTTGTACACTTTGATAGCCACGGGGAAGAAGGATCTCCTGTGGCGTTCTGTGCCGCATCTTGGTGGAACCAGTCTGTTGCTGAAGGCGCTCCTCAGGTTGACCAGTCTGTCATAGAGGGGGTGAGCTGTATTGTCCACCGGGTGCTCTGCTGTTTGAGGAGCATCCTCCCGTTCCAAGACCACCCCCGGAGAATCCAACTCCAACTCCAACGCCGCCCCCAGGGCAGAGCCGGCCTTCCTGATGAGTTTGCAGATCCTGTTGGCGTCCGCGGCCTTCGCCCTGCTGCCCCAGCACACACGACAGCAAAGAAGATGGGTGCTGGCTACCACCGGTAGGTAGAACATCTGCAGCACCTTGCTGTTCACACAGAGGGTGGTGAGTGTATGGAACGAGCTGCCAGAGCTGGTAGTTAGGCAGGTACAATAACAACATGCAAAAGACATGTGGACAGATATACGGATAGGAAGGGGTTAAATGGATACTAGACTAAGTGGGACCTGTTGGGTCCCTTTGTCAGGAAGAGAAAAAAAAAAGTTCAATAAATAAGAAATGCAGTGCAATAATAATTTAGTCTTTTGCAGTTCAGAGCTCAGAGCTTATTCGAAGTTGTGTTTAATAGCCTGATGGCTGTGGGGAAGCAGCTGTTCCTGAACCTGGACGTTACAGTTTTCAGGCTCCCTGTAACTTCTTCCCGATGGCAATGGTGAGATGAGTATGTGGCCAGGATGGTGTGGGTCCTTGATGATGTTGGCTGCCTTTTCGGGGCAGCGTCTACGATAGATCCCTTCGACGGAGGGGAGGTCAAAGCCGGTGATGGGCTGGGCAGTGGTCATATCTTGTCGTAGTCTTTTGGATGTCCACGTTGCCGAACCAAGCCACGATGCAACCAGTCAGAATGCGCTCTACCGTGCACCTGTAGAGGTTTAGGAGAATCCTCTTTGACATGCCGAATCTCCGTGGTCTTCTCAGGAAGTAGAGTCGCTGTTGTGCCTTCTTGATAATTGCATTGGTGTGCTGGGTCCAGGAAAGGTCTTCGGAAATATGCCCGCCCAGGAATTTGACGTTTTTGACCTTCTCCACCGTTGAAGATAGATAGATAGATGGGCCAATCACAAGTAGACGGGCCTAGTGTAGATGGAGCATCTTTGGATGGCACACCGATAGGAATAGATGGGGTAAATGCTCAGAGTCTCCTTTGAGGAATTGAGAACCAGAGGACATTGCTTTAAGGTGAGGGGGGAAAGATTTAATAGGAACCTGAAGGGCAACTTTTTTTACACAAAGGGTGGTGGGTGTATGGAACGAGCTGCCGGAGGAGGTAGTTGATGCACGATGTGTAAACAAATCATTCGACCAGGTGCATGGATAGGACAGGTTTAGAGGAAAGATAGATACAAAATGCTGGAGTAACTCAGCAGGACAGGCAGCATCTCTGGAGAGCAGGAATGGGTGATGTTTTCGGGTCGAGACCTTTCTTCAGCCTGGAGGGTGTCGACCCGAAAAGTCATCCATACCTTCGGCCCAGAGATGCTGCCTGTCCCGCTGAGTTACTCCAGCGTTTGGTGGGCAGACAAAAAGCTGGAGAATCGCAGCGGGTGAGGCGGCATCTATGGAGCGAAGGAATACGTGACGTTTCGGGTCGAGACCCTTCTTCAGACTGATGTGGGGAGGGGGTGGGAGGGGCGGAAGAAGAAAGGAAGAGGCGGAGACAGCGGGCTGTGGGAGAGCTGGGAAGGGGAGGGGAAGGAGGGAGAAAGCAAGGACTACCTGAAATTGGAGAAGTCAATGTTCATACCGCTGGGGTGAAAACTACCCAAGCGAAATATGAGATGCTGCTCCTCCAATTTGCGGTGAGACTCATTCTGGCCATGGAGGAGGCCCAGGATAGAAAGGACGGATTCGGAATGGGAGGGGGAGTTGAAGTGCTGGGCCACCGGGAGATCAGGTGGTGTTTGGCGCCGGTCATCGAGCACCAGCCGAAATGGGGACGTTTATGGAAGATGGGAAGGTGGCTTTGGTGCTGGCCGGTGGCTAAGCTGGACGCAGAGGTGTCATTGTAAAGAACATTGACGATGGAACCTCCAATCGGCCTTGCAGTCATGTCCTCGTTACTGGTATTGATCGCGACTCTCGAAAAGTGACGGCCAAAATGGGTAAGAAGAAGGAGTACAAGAGTTCAAGAGAGTTTATTCTCATGTGTCCCAGATAGGACAATGAAATTCTTGCTTTGCTTCAGCACAACAGAATATTGTAGGCATAAATAAATACAGAATAGATCAGTGTGTCCATATACCATTGAATATATATACATATCCACACATAAATAAGCAGATAAAGTGCAATAGGCTATTAAAGTTCAGATTTTTGTTTGAGTTTAGTTTAGTAGCCTGATGACTGTGGGGAAGTAGCTGTTCCTGAACCAGGACGTTGCAGTCTTCAGGCTCCTGTGCCCTTCTACCTGAAGGCAGCGGGGAGATGAGTATGTGGCCAGGGTGGTGGTGTGGGTCCTTGATGATGCTGCCAGCCTTTTTTGAGGCAGTGACTGTGGTAGATCCCCTCGATGGTGGGGAGGTCAGAGCCGATGATGGACTGGGCAGTGTTTACAACTTTTTGCAATCTTTTCCGCTCCAGGGCGCTCAAGTTGCCGAACCAAACCACGATGCTACTGGTCAGCAAGCTCTCTACTGTGCACCTGTAGAGGTTCGAGAGAGTCCTCCTTGACATACCGACTCTCCGTAATCTTCTCAGGAAGTAGAGGCGCTGATGTGCTTTCTTTTTAATTGCATCCGTTTTCTGGGACCAGGAGAGATCTTCAGAGATGTGCACGCCCAGGAATTTGAAGCTCTTGACCCTTTTCACCATCGACCCGTTGATATAAACTGTGGGTCCCCATCCTACCCCTTCAAAAGGGCCAAGAGTTCCAAGATCAAGTCCTTTATCTGCAGCGAATCGTCCGATCAGCCGAGAAGGTTATTGGCTGCAACCTTACCCCCATTGATGAACTGTACACTGCAAGGGGCAGGAAGCGAGCGGGCAAGATCATCTCTGACCCCTCTCACCCTGGCCACAAACTCTTTGAATCACTTCCCCCTGGAAGGCGCCTCCAGACTGTCAAAGCTGCCACAGCCGGACATAAAAACAGTTTTTATCCACGAGTAGTTGCTCTACTCAACAGCCAACAATCTGTAGCCTCCCTTTGATCTGGTATTTTGTTGGTTCACATGCTGGATCAATGGTGTTTTATCATTAATGTTTTATCATTATTAATGTTCAGTGTTTTCTGAGTCATTCGTAACTGTCACTGCATGTCATGTTGTTACTTGCGGGTGGAGCACCAAGGCAAATTCCTTGTATGTGAATACTTGGCCAATAAACTTACTGACTTGCTTATGAAAGTATACAACTACAACCATTCGATGCCAACCAGGTATCCAGTTGACATTCCCTTGGGTAAGACCATCGTGAACAAGGATGTTTTTAGGGATGCTACTTTGAAACGCAAAGCTGGATAAGAAGCCAAAGTAAAATTGAAGAAAGGTACAAAACTGAGAAAAATAAATGGTTCTTTCAGAAGCTCCGATTCTAAGTTGTGTATCAATATAAATAAATGAAAGAATAAATAAAAATCCTGCTTTTTGTGTCTATGGTTTAAACCAGCATCTGCAGTTCCTTCCTATGCCGGTTTTTAGGGGATGTGGGCCAAACGCAGGGAGGTGGGACTGGCGTAGATGGGGCATGTTGGCCGGCAAGGCCTGTTTCCACGCTGTGTGACTCTGGCTCTCTAAACCTCGCTCTCTTGTCCTTCCTGCGTCAGGTGAGGCTTCCTGGTGCCCCAGTCATCTGGACTGCGCCCTTCTCCGTCGCAATCCCTGCATCGCTGGGTCGCAGGACTGCGGCCCCTGCTTACCCGGATACCAAGAGGACAGTGTATGAGAAGTGCATCCTCAATGGGCTTCAGAGGCAGGGTGAGTAGAGGAGACCTTGGTTTAGTCTTGTTTATTGTCACGTGTACGGTGAAAACAGTACGGTGATAAAAACTTTTAGTAGACAAAAAATGCTGGAGAAACTCATGGGTGAGGCAGCATCTATGGAGAAAAGGAGTAGCATTCTTGCTATTGAGGGAGTGCAGCGTAGGTTTACAGGTTAATTCCCGGGATGGTGGGACTGTCATATGCTGAGAGAATGGAGCGGCTGGGCTTGTACACTCTGGAGTTTAGAAGGATGAGAGGTGATCTTATTGAAACATATAAGATTATTCAGGGTTTGGACACGCTAGAGGCAGGAAAACATGTTCCCCGATGTTGGGGGAGTTAAGGGGGGGGGGACCAGATCCAGGGCCACAGATTAAGAATAAGAGGTAAGCCATTGTTAGAAACAGAGACGAGGAAACACTTTTTCTCACAGAGAGTGGTGAGTCGGTGGAATTCTCTGCCTCAGAGGGGGGTGGAGGCAGATTCTCTGGATACTTTCAAGAGAGAGATAGATAGGGCTCTTAAAGATAGCAGAGTCAGGGGATATGGGGAAAAGGCAGGAACGGGATACTGATTGGGTATGATCAATATGATCACATTGAATGCGGGTGCTGGCTCGAAGGGCCGAATGGCCTACACCTGCACCTAATGTTTATTGTGATACGTTTCGGTGAGTGAGACCCTTCTTCTTCAGACCGATCTGCAGTTCCTTCCTGCACGAGTGAATGAAAAAGGTGGGATTACATGGGACTAGTGTCGATAGCCAGCATGGACTCGGTGGGCCGAATGGCATGATTCCACCGGTATTTCTAGACTATACTAAACATTACATGTGTGGTTTATTTTCTGTTCCAGCAACTCTCCTTGCGCATGGCCTGAAAACATGCACCGCTCCAACTTCAGCCCCCGCTCTTCGAGTTGCCCACCAGAGCACGGAGGTACCTCTGGGCCATGGCAAAAGACCACCCCGGTGCACCCGCCCGCCCGAGGGGGGGGCGAGAGCAAGAAGCTTTCCTGTCTGCTAAATGACGTGGTGTCGCTGAGTTTAGGTAACGGGAGGCCGGAGTCCCCGGGACCTGTCGCGACAGTGGAAGTCTTGGAGCGAACGCAGCGCGCCAGAAGGACTCATGGGTCAGCCAGCGTCGGTGGAGGGACACGGGCAGATCATGTTTCGGGTCAGGTCTGAAGTGGAGTCCTGTCCATTTCCCCCCACAGATGCTGCCCCAACCCGCTGAGTTCCTCCCGTGGTTTGTGTTTCTGTTAACGGGAAGCCCGTAGTTGGATTAAGCAGGGGTGGGGAAAAGGGGAGAGCGGTGGGGGCAAGGAGTGGGGGAGAGATTGGTTACAGGGAGAGAAAAAGTGGGGGAGCTGGGAGTTTGAGGGAAAGATGGAGAGGTGTGGAGAGAGGGAAGGGAGGGAGAGACAATAGACAATAGACCATAGGTGCCAGAGGAGCCCGATTCGGCCCTTCGAACCAGCGCGCCATTCAATGTGATCATGGCTGATCGTCCCAATCAGTACCCCGTTCCTGCCTTCTCCCCATATCCCCTGACTCCGGAATCTTTAAGAGCGCCTCTCTAGCTCCCTTTGAAACGTATCCAGAGAACCGGCCTCCAATGCCCTCAGAAGCAGGAAATTCCACACTCACAACTCTCTGTTAGAAAAAGTGTTTACACATCTCCGTTCTAAATGTCTTACTCCCTTATTCTTAAACTGTTGGGGGGGTGAGGCCCACTGGTTCTAGACGCCCCCAATATCGGGAAATTGCTTCCTGCCTCTAGTGTGTCAAACCCGTAATATCTTATATGTTTCAACCCGGGGGGGAGGGGGTGGTGGGTTGACACACGTCCCTCCCATGACACTTCACTCCCTCCCATGCTCCCATGGTGGGGGACAATCCTCCCATTATGTAATCCGGACTTTATAAGACGCTCTCTAAGGGGCTAAATTGCCTGTCGCGGGGCTTTCCAGCGCCCTGCGAGAAGCTTAAAATCAAACCTGCGCATCGAGGCGATCGAGGCCCTGATGTTGAAGCCCCCGCCGGGCGATGAAAGCCCATGAACAGGCCGATTCCAAGCCCCACGATTTTGGGGCGGACGAAGCTGTAGTTACATAGAAATATAGAAAATTAGGTTTGCAGGAGCAGGCCATTCCGCCCTTCGACCTGCACCGCCAATTCAATATGATCATGGCTGATCATCCAACTCAATACCTGTACCTGCCTCCTCTCCATACCCACTGATCCCTTCAGCCACAAGGGTCACATCCAACCCCTCTTAAATATAGCCAACGAACTGGCCTCAACACCTTCTGTGGCATGAAATTCCACAGATTCACCACTGGTGAAAAACGTTTTCCTCATCTCGGACCCTAAAAAGACTTCCCCCTTATCCTTACACATGTGACCCCTTATCCTGGACTTCCCCAACATCGTAACAATCTTCCTGCATCTAAGCCTGTCCAACCCCTTAAGAATTTTGTAAGTCTCTATGAATCACCCCTCAATCTTCCGAAATTCCAGGTCGAGTACATGCCGAGTCTATCCAGTCTTTCTTCATATGAAAGTCGTTGCCATCCCAGAAATAAGTCCTGTTGAACCTTCCTCTGTACCCCTCTATGGCAAGAATAGTCTTTCCTCAGATTAGGAGACCAAAACTGTACTCAAACTCCAGGTGTGCCTCACCAAGACCCTGTACAACTGCAGTAGAACCTCCCCTGCTCTTGTACTCAAATCCTTTTGCTATGAAAGTCAACATACATTCGCTTACTTCACACCTGCTTCACCTGTAGCCTACTTTCAATGACTGGTGTACCAAGACAAACCCAGGTCTCGCTGCAATCTCCCCTTTTCCTAATCGGTCACCATTCAAAATAATAGTCTACATCCCAATTTTTGCCCCCAAGTGGGGGGGGAAACAAAAAAAAAAAATACACCTCACATTTATCCAATTAAACTGCATCTGCCATGCATTTGGCCCACTCACCCAGTCTATCCAATCATCCTGCAGCCTCCTAGCATCCTCCTCACATCTAACACTGCCCCCAGCTTCGTGTCATCCGCAACTTCGAATGTTGCATTTAATTCCCTCGTCCAAAACATTAATGTATAATTTAAATAGACTGGTGTCCCCCAGCACTGAGCCTTGCGGCAACCCCACTAGTCACTGCCTGCCATTCTGAAAAGGACCGTTCACTCCTACTCTTTGCTTCCTGTCTGCCAGCCAGTTCTCTATCCACATCAATACTGAAACCACTCATACCGTGTGCTTTAAGTTGGAAACCAATCTCTTGTGTGGACCTTGTCGAAAGCCTTCTGAAGTCCATATACATCACATCCACTGCTTCTCCTTGATCCTCTCTACGAGTTACATCCTCAAAAAATTCAATAAGGTCGTCAGACATGATTTTACCCTTCGTAAATCCATGCTGACTTTGTCAATGAATCACCACTTTCCAAATGCTGCTGCTATCCCATCTTTAAAAATTGACTCTAGCAGTTTCTCCACTGTTCTGTAACTGGTCTGTATTCCCCTTTATCTCCTCTCCCCCCCTTTTTAAAAAGTGGGGTTACATTAGCTACCCTCCAATCCTCAGGAACTACTCCAGAATCTAAAGATTTTGAAAAATTTATCACAAGGCATCTGCTATTCTGGGCTACTCCCTTAAAGTACCCTGGGGATGCAGCCTATCAGGCCCTGGGGATTTATCGGCCTTATCCATTCAATTTACCCCACACACTTTCCGGCTAAACATGGTATTTCACTCATTCCTCCATCTTCATTTGACCCGCCGATCCCCTGCCTAATTCCGGCAAAATTTATTATGTCATCCTTATGAAGACAGAACCAAAGTAGTTATTCAATGGTCTGCCAGTCCTTGTCCCCATGATCAATTCACCCGTTTTCTGACCTGCAAGGGACCACATTTGTTTTAACTAATCTTTTGCGCTCACATATCGTAAAACACGTTTGCAGTCATTTTTTTATGTTTCCTGTCAGTTTTCATTCATACTCCATTTTCCCTTTCCTACTTAAGCCCTTTGTCCTCCTCTGTTGGTCTCTGAATTTCTCCCATCCTCTGGTAGGATGCTTTTTCTGGCTAATTTGTACGCTTCATCTTTTCTATAGATACTATCCCTGATTTTCCCTCGTTAACCAGGGATGCGCACCTTCCCCTGATTTATTATTTTGCCATACTGGGATGAACAATAGTTGTAGTTCATCCATGCAGATCTTTAAATGCCTCCTAGCATATCCACCGTCAACCCTTCAAGAATCAAATTGCCATTCGATCTTTGGGCCAATTTCACGTCTCATACCCTCAAAGTTACTTTCTTTCTTTAAGTTCATGACCCGTGTTTCTGAATTAACAATGTCGCCCTCTATCCTAATGAGAACCTAATACTATCTCTCTATGA
>CM069160.1:11550198-11667698 GCA_035221665.1 Okamejei kenojei
AATTTTTGGAGTGGGATTGGTATTTTAAGAGTGGGTGTTTTAGTAAATGAGTTTGTGTGGGAGGATAAGAATTGGGTATGGGGGTACTAAACTGGCAAGGAGAGGCAAGGGAAATGGTAGGTTTGGGTTGGGGATGGGTGTGTGGATGTGATGTGCCACCGGGAGATCAGTTGGTTAATGCGTAATGAGCGGCATAGGGAAAGTAAGTACATTTTATTTATATGAGCACATTTAAATCAACTGGAGTCGAAACCAAAGTACTTTAATAAAATATATATAATAAAAGTTTCCGTACATCCATAGAAAAATTAAAAATAAGAAAACTGACATGACACAGTATAGAATTCAACATGAACGTCCCCCCACAACAGAATCAACAGTTTCCAACTTGGGAAAGGCAATCAATCAAAAGGTTAAGTCCTCTTCCTCTGTGAAATCTCATGTGTTTGGGCCTAAACGCTTGGTCTCACTGAAGTAAGCAGTTGACACCTAGAGCAGCGGAATGCAAGAGATGAAGGTGGAGAGGTGCATGTGAACTAAGTGTTTTCAGGGTCGCGAATATTTTAGACGCAGTGATCACATTGGTTCTCTATTTTAAGATGTTTATGAATATGGATGTCTGGACCTTGGAGGGAGGCACTAAAATTGGTTAAGGCAGAGTATACCATAATTAGACACTAAAAACTTTGAAGCTATTAAATAACTACCTTTTGTCAAAAATCCTAAAAGTAGAACAAAAAAAACCATTGTTATTCAATGCCAAAAACTCCCTAACATCCTTAATCCCCCTTGATATGATTGTTTTTATAAAGCTTTTTTCCTATAGCTGAGGCTTCTTAAGAACACAACTATTGCCGTTTTAACCAAACTACCTATATATAGCATAGAGGATCAATATCAAGTCAAATGTCACATGAGTCCAAGAGGACAGTCTTACCCAACAGCAGCATAACAGCCTGCACAACCACAATACTCATAGATAACATAATTAAAAAACCCAATAAAATAATACCCCAAAAAGAAAGAAAAATACTGGTGCAGAATGTCCAAAGTTCTTTGTTCAAACATAGACAGTTCATTGCACATTGTTCAGCTTAATATTAATTTCTAGTTTAAAGATACAGCAGGGAAAACAGTAGCGTGCGCACTGACCATCAACACCCCCATTCACTAGCTCAATCCTACACACGAGGGAAAAACCTGCACATTCTTATGCAATGTGGGAGAAACCGGAGCACCTAGAAAAAACCCACAGTTGCAGGAAGACATGCTAACTTGGTTCGAGACAGCACCGTAATGAGGATTGAACCTTGTGGTCTCTAGCGAAGGCATCGACTCTACCACCCACTGCGCCACCCACAAGAAATATTTTGCAAGTGTTAGAAGAACCTAGCTCTGAGAAGGTTCGAGAGGATTACAAGATTGATTCAGGAACAAGTAATGTTAGCCTATGAGGAGCGTTTGTCGCACTGGGCCTGTACCTCTTCGCTGAAATTTAGAAAATGGGGGGATCTACTTGAACACACAGAATGTGAAAGTCTTGGATAGAGTGGATGTTAAGGCTGTTTTCACTAATGGAAGTCTAGGCCAGACGCCATAGCCTCAGAATTAAAGGACGATCTGTTTGGAAGGAGAAGAGAAGTTTATTATCAAGGGCGGCGTATCTGTGGAATTCATTGCCAACAAGAGGGCGGTGGAGGTCAAGTCCGTGATATTTTTAAGGTAGAGATAGAAAGATTCTTGATTAATACGGGTGTCAGAAGTTTGGGGAGAAGGCAGAAGAATGGTGTTAGTAGGATAGATTATATCAGCCCATGAATGAATGGCGAGTAGACTTGATGACCAAATGGGCCTAAATTCCAAACTCCTGTTTCCTACAGACCTTAGAACCTGATGTTTATTTGGGATGTAGCTATTCTTGAACCTGCTGTGGTTTGTGTATCATATTGCTGCACCTTCTTCCTGATTGTAGATGTGAAATGAAGCGTGTCTTTGATAATATCAGCTGCCTTTTTTGTGCATCGCTTACCTCTAGATCCCTTATAGCGTGAAGTTGTCAGTGTGATCAACTCAGAGAGCAGCTCAGGATGGTTCCCGTGATCTGGATTAACTTGTCACCACGGTGGAGTCTGTAATTCAACTTGTAACTGCGTGGGATTCCTTGCCATAACCCATGGAACATGTGGCTTCAATGGATTGGCTGCTATAAATAATCTCCTGTATGCACGTGAAGCAGGGCAATATGATAATATGCGCAGGAGTAGGCCATTCGGCCCTTCAGCCAGCGGGTGTCGAAAGGAACTGCAAAATGCTGGATTATACTGAGATATATACCAGCCTATACTATTAGTCGGTGGGGTCGCAGCGAGAACGGCTGCCCTGCCAGTAGCATGTTCCTTATTTTCGTCTTTTATTTGTTTTTGTTAGTGAGTTCAAATGTTTGTAATTTAGTCCTCTCGGTGTGTCCCCTTGTGAGGGAGGGTAAGTGGTGAACCGCTTTCTCGGTCCGCCTACGTCTCCACTGGAGGCGACTTTTTCCATTCTGCTTCCCCTCGCGCGGCCTAACACCAAGGTTTGGTGCGCCTTTCCCGAGTCGGGTTCAGAGTTTCAGCCGCGGGGCGCAGCGTGGACTTTTTCACCGCGGAGCGGGGCGAGCCTTTGCCGGGATCGCCAGAAGGGAGCGCTACGATTCGCTGGCCGCTCGGACTGTTTACAATCCTGAAGCTGCGGTCTCCCGTAAGAAAGTGCCGTTTCGGACTTCCAATTAGCGGAGTTGCGTTCGACCGACCCGACGAGAGGTGCGGGCGGGCGGGGCCCGGGTGCGGCACACTGCGCACTTGGCAAAATGTTGCCGTCGGGGTCTGCGCCTGCTCCACAGGTGGGGGTGGGGGGGAGGCCCGGTTATGGGGCTTGCCGCAGCGGAACCGGCTGGCGCAAGAAAAGTGCCGCTGATCGCGCGGGCCGGCGCCGCCCGTGCTCTGCCGGGCCGGTTGGCTGCGAGCTGCCGGGCTTGGCAAAAAACCGGGGGCACATGTCGCGGCGTTCACCACGGGAGGAACACCGCGCGCGGTTTCCGTAACAGCATGTTTGGCTGCCGGAACACCAGTAAAAAGGTTTATTTCGCCGGGAAAAATACGGCGAATCCTGACATCTCTGCTTCGGTGTATGTGACGAATAGAATTGACTATTGGCTTTTTGAAACAAATGTATTGGAATAACTCACGGATCCAATCTCTGGAAGTGTCCCCAATCGAAATGTTTACCCCTGTTTGAAAATGGTCCCATCCCGAAACGTTGCCCATCATTTTTCTCCAGCGATGCCACCTGACTCGCTGAGTACGCCAGCGACTTTTGTGTCTATCTTAAGTGATAGGTGGTTGCAGGAAGGATTGGGGGAGGTGGTGATTGAACACTTCAACAAGATACGTGACAAGTTACTATATTACTATTTTGTTTTTTTGTTTTTTTTTTTAATTTTTTTATTTATTTATTTAATTTCAAAGGTTATGTTATGTTGCACCATAACTTGTAAAAAGTTGATAAAAAGGTTGGATAAAATCTTTAAGAATTGTTCTACTTTGCCTAGTAGGAAGAATACTCATTTCTTCAAGATGTAGCGTTTCAGACATCTTCAGAATCCACATTTTGAATGTTGGCGTAGGTGCGTTTTTCCAAAAGTTTAAGTATAAACGTTTTATTTTTTTGCTTTTATTAGACCATAACTAAGAAAAGCTTCTTGAAATAACAATTAGTTTACTTCCCTCTTCCATTGATACAAAGATAATCAATTCCTGATTGGGTTCAATTTTGTGTTAAATAATTTTATAAAAATTTCCAAAAGTTTCATTCCAAAATTTATAACAGTTTTGTACAGAGACAATGAATGTGCTATAGTGGCATTTTGAGATTTGAACATATGTCGCAGATGGGGGAAACATTAGAAAATAATTTATTTAGTCTTGTTTTCGATAATATAAATCTAATGTCAAATTTTAATTGAATTAGGTTATGTAAACATTTTGTTTACAAATAATAAAATTTTTATCTCCATTTTAATCGTTCGGAATTTTTATCAATAACTTTTGTTCCCAAAGTCCCCTTATAATAATATGCCCTCTTGTCCATTGTGTTTCTATATTAGAATTATATTATAAAGTAAGATATTAATTGCTTTATTCCGCTTTCTATTCATAACCTTTCCTCCAATAAATCTGGGTTAAGTTGATTCCTTGGATATACTTTTTCAAATAATACTTGAATTTGAAGGTATTTGAAATAATGATTACTTTTTCAAATTATATTTAGTTGTAAGTTGTTGAGAATGATAAAAACAATTCGCCAATTTTCA
Organism: Okamejei kenojei; assembly: GCA_035221665.1. Taxonomy (NCBI): domain Eukaryota; kingdom Metazoa; phylum Chordata; class Chondrichthyes; order Rajiformes; family Rajidae; genus Okamejei; species Okamejei kenojei. The sequence goes on from CM069160.1 coordinate 11,554,547, forward strand.
TACATATCTCCCATCGATTTAATTCCTATTCTTTCCCAATGGATAAACATTTATCAATAATGGATGGTTGAATGAGGGATTATTAAGCTATTGTAGAAAGAAGGCAATAATTTTCTTAATTTAAAGTTGTTTTTATTTGTTTCCAAATTCGTAATTTTACTATGAATAATTGATTCTTCTTGTATATTATATTGTTCAGTTTTATCGGGAAAGAAGATCGCTCCTATATTATAAGGGAACAATCCACTTTCACTATTCTTATCCAATCAACCTGTTTACAGAACTGTCCCAACCAGTAGATTAAATTTTTAATATCACTGCCCAATAATAATACAATAAGTTAGGGAGTGCAGTCCCCCCTGATACATTAGATTTACAACAAGTGTTTTTTTTTTTAAATTCTGTGTGAATTTATAATCCCATATGAAAATTTATAGATATCAGAATCTAATTTTTTTAATTAATTTTTTAGGCAAATATTGGTATTATTGAAATAAGGTACAATATTTGTGGTATGAAGATTATTTTTATCGCGTTATTCTGCCTAAATATACAGACATCCGCAGTGTCCTTCCAAAATTTAAAATCAACCCATTTATTTAGTTAATAAAGGCATATATTTTGCATTGATTAATGATTTATTGTTTCCTAGTAATATTGGGATGCCCAAATACTATAAAATTTGTTTCTGTTGTAATTCTAAAAGGAATTTCAACAGAATGAGTCGACTCTTGAGTTTAAACGACATAATTTTGCTTTTGTTCCAATTTATTCTATATCCTGAAAAAGGAACCCAAAAATCCTCTATTAAAATTTAGTATATTTTGGTATGGCTAATTTGCAAATTTGGTAATAATATAAATAATATGTCGTCTATTTGTTTAACGTTACAGGGGTATAAATATTACAGTCTGATGTTGAGAATATCACATTTTGAATATTCAAGGCAGTCTAGGTGTTTTATTACTAATTTCCGTCACACACAGTCAATTTTCTAAATTATCAACAATTAGGTAACTAATTATGATGCTTTAATTTCAGATCACCAAGTAAGGTATCATATTTGTTTTCAGAAAGCTTCAATCTATAATAACTGAAAATGTCATTCAGTTCTCTTATTATTCAGCAAGTTATGGGTTTTTTATGTCAATAGACTGTCCTCCATCACAGCTTTTGCGTTAAGTTTAATAGAAAAGCAATAGGAACAAGATGCTAATTTCCGAGTTGGAAAATGACCATAACTTTTTTAATACTGAAGATATTAAAGTGAATTAGGTATCAAATTAAAGTTCCTTTTTGTGCTTTATCTGATGGGATAAATTACAGGCTTGCTTTTTTTAAATCTCAAAATGTTTGTAACATTCTTACAAACCCCCCCACCCCCCACCCCCCCCACACCACCACCACCCCCCCACCCCCACCACACAGCACCACACCACCCACACAACAACTTTCCAGCACTTTCTGGCCACTTCACAACTTTCCTGCCCCACTTTTCCCGAACTTTGCAGAACTTTCTCGCTCAAAGTGAAGCGACCGCCGCTCCCAGCAGCTTCCTCCATTCGCCGATGAGATCACCGCCCCGCTCTCCCCATTGGCCGCCAGCGCCGTCGATCGAGGAGTAGGCGGGTTCTTGGGCGGGACCAACCCCCGCCATTGGCTGGCTGGCCGGGGGTCTCACCTCATTGGCCGGCAGCCCCGACCAATCCCCCCTGCCTGGCCGCCCATCCCCCCCCTGCGATTGGTCATTGTCTTATCTAAACTTTGCTTCAGAACGTTCTCCAACGTTCTGGCGGTGACCTCACCGCGCCTCAACCCATTGGTCGACGCCGAGGGCAGAGCAGCCCACACAAATGGGGCGCTCAAGGTATAATAAGGAGCTGGTGGCTGGTTGTACGAGCACTTGCAGCGGCTCCGGGACGGAGAAATACAGAAAGAAGGAAAGAACTGTCGGAAGAAAGCAGAGCTGAAGATGGAAAGAGGAATGGAAAGAAGAGGAAGGAAAAAAGGGACAAAGCAACAACTGCGACTGAAGACAGGAATCTTAAGGACAAACTTTTGTAAGAGAAACAGAGATCCAGGATCCAAGGGAACAGCCATCGGCATCGACCTGGGCACCACCTACTCCTGTGTTGCCGTCTTCCAGCATGGCAAGGTGGATCATCGCCAACGACCCAGGGCAACCGCACCACCCCCAGCTACGTGGCCTTCAACGACAGCGAGAGGCTCATCGGCGACGCGGCCAAGAACCAGGTGGCATTGAACCCGTTCCAACAACCGTCTTCGACGCAAGAGGCTGATCGGGAGGAGGTTCGACGACCCCGTTGGTCCAGGCCGACATGAAGCACTGGCCCTTCCAGGTGGTGAGCGACGCGGGAAGCCCAAGTGAAGGTGGAGTACAAGGGGGAGAATAAAACCTTCTAACCCGGAGGAGATCTCCTCCATGGTGCTGACCAAGATGAAGGAGGTGGCCGAGGCTTACCTGGGCGCTAGTGTCACCAATGCTGTTATCACCGTGCCCGCTTACTTCAATGACTCCCAGCGGCAGGCAACCAAAGATTGCCGGCGTATCGCTGGGCTCAATGTCCTGCGTGTCATCAACGAACCAACTGCAGGTGCCATTGCCTACGGCCTGGACAAGAAGGGCAGTGGAGAGCGCAATGTCCTCATCTTTGACCTGGGTGCGGCACCTTCGATGTGTCCATTCTCGCCATCGATGACGGTATCTTTGAAGTGAAGTCCACCACCGGCGATACCCACCTGGGTGGAGAGGACTTTGACAATCGCATGGTCAGCCACTTCATTGAGGAGTTCAAGCGAAATGCAAGAAGGACATTAGCCCGAATAAGAGGGCGTGAGGAGGCTGCGGACAGCCTGTGAGAGAGCAAAGAGAACCCTGTCTTCCAGCACCCAGGCCATATTGAGATCGACTCTCTGTTTGAGGGCATTTGACTTCTACACCTCAATCACCAGAGCTCGTTTTGAGGAACTGAACGCTGACCTGCTCCGAGGCACCCTGGAGCCGGTGGAGAAAGCCCTGAGAGATGCCAAGTTGGACAAGTCTCAGGTCCATGAAATTGTCCTGGTCGGCGGCTCCACCCGCATCCCCAAGATCCAGAAGCTGCTGCAAGATTTCTTCAACGGCAAGGAGCTGAACAAGAGCATCAACCCTGACGAGGCGGTGGCCTACGGGCGGCTGTCCAAGCGGCCATTCTGATGGGGGACAAGTCGGAGAACGTCCAGGATCTGCTTCTCCTGGACGTTGCTGCTCTGTCCATGGGTCTGGAGACGGCGGGCGGTGTCATGACCACACTCATCAAGCGGAACACCACCATTCCCACCAAGCAGACCCAGATCTTCAGCACCTACTGTGACAACCAGCCTGGTGTCCTCATTCAGGTGTACGAAGGCGAGAGGGCCATGACCAAGGACAACAACCTCCTGGGCAAGTTTGACTTGACCGGCATCCCACCTGCCCCTCGTGGAGTGCCCCAGATCGAGGTGACCTTCGACATCGACGCCAATGGCATCCTCAACGTTTCTGCCGCTGACAAGAGCACTGGCAGAACAAACAAGATCACCATCACCAACGACAAGGGCAGGCTGAGCAAGGAGGAAATTGACCGAATGGTGCAAGATGCCGAGAAGTACAAGAATGAGGATGAAATGCAGAGGGAGAAGGTTGCAGCCAAGAACTCCCTGGAGTCCTACGCCTACAACGTGAAGAGCACGATGGCCGATGAGAAGGTGGCGAGTAAGGTCAGCGATGAGGACAAGAGGGCGGTGGTTGACCGCTGCAACCAGACGATATCGTGGCTGGAGAAGAATCAGACGGCGGAGGTCGAGGAGTTTCAGCACCAGCAGAAAGAGCTGGAGAAAGTCTGCCAGCCCGTCGTTGCCAAACTTTACCAAGGAGCGGCCCCGGGAGAGTCCCATGCCGAGATCAGGCCCGGAACACCGCTTCCTCAGGACCCACCATTGAGGAGGTGGATTGAAAGCCAACACACATCATCAGAACATATTGAACTAAACTAATGGCACTGACCTCCTAGTTTCCTGAGGACTTTCCTGAACGTGTTTTTTATTCGTTTGTAAATGTTTACAAATTTTTTATTTTTTTTGGCTGGGAGTGGTGGGGGATCCCATCAGGGCTTTTGGTATCTTCTTGGATTATTGTTGTATATGTTGCCTTCTATAAAATAAATTATATGTAATTGTTCTACTTGGTGGTTTTACTTGGTATAAAGCTTTGTTTAAATATAATATTTTCTAAGGTGGCTTTTTTTACCAATAAACAGCCTCTTGAAGTTTAACCCTGTAGTGGTGTTTCTACTAGACACAAGGAACTGTAGATGGTGGTTGACAATCATAGAGACACAAAATGCTGGAGTAACTCAATGGGTTGTGCAGCATCTCTGGAGAACCCAGTTAGGTGACATTTTGGTTACGGACTCATCTGAACTCTTTGTATGCATATCTAATCCGTGCGAGATGCAGAGGTCTGGTAACCTAGTGGGTTGGGCAGCACGTCTGGAGAACATGGTTTGGTGCCATTTTGGGTTGGGACCCTTCTTTAGACACTTCATATGCATGTGTGCTAAAGTAACTTAGTGAGTTGCAGCATCACTGATGAACATGGATGTCATAGTCCTGAGCTGAAACGTCGCCTATCCATGTTCTCCAGACAGGCCGCATGACTTGCTGAGATACTCGGCACTTTGCTTCCTTTTATGTCTTGTTGCTACTGTAGGCGCTTCCCCCACCCCCATCTCTATTCTCCTCCCAGCAGCCTCTGGCTATTAACATTAGAATTTGAGTTTGTTAATTCTATGGGGAATAATGGTATGAAAACTCTTTGCTACAATTCTAACGCAAACCAGTCAGCTCTCGTGAGCTGAATATTCTGCCTGTCAGCACAGGTATGCCTGGCCCATTGTGATGACTATCTTGAACCAAGACCATTTCAACCTTTTGACCCAGATTTTGTTAAAACAACCAGTTCTTGGGGACCATGATCTGATCTCATGGTTATTGTCGTGGGCCACTTTAACTTCAGCAATATTCACTGGGACTTGGTGCAAAAGGGCTTGATGAGGCAAAAATGTAATTTAGTAAAGTGCGTATGGGGATGGTCCAACTCCAGGAGCGACCATACTGAGCCTTGCGCAGGGAAGTGGGCCAGGACAAATGACAGATGTTTCAGAAAGAATTGCAGATGCAGGAAAAATTGAGGGTAGTAAGTAAGTAAATTTCATTTATATAGCACGTTTGAATCAACTCGCGTTGAAACCGAAAGTGCTTTACATAGAAGAAAATAATTAGGTTTCTGTACATCCATAGAAAATTTTTAAAAAAAAGAAAAAATTACACAACAAATTATAGAATTTAACATGAATGTCCCCCCCACAGCAGAATCAAAAATGTCCACTGTGGGGAAAGGCACTAGTAAGTTCTGTCCTCTTCCTCTGTGATCACCCGAGGTCGGGGCCTATTTGTAGACAAAATTGCTGGAGAAAACTCGGAGGCTGAGGCAGCATCTATGCAGCGAAGGAATAGGAGACGCTTCAAGACCCTTCTTCAGACTGATGTGCGGGTGGTGGGTGTGTGGAAGAGGAATGGAAGAGGCGGCGACAGTGGGCTGTGGGAGGGCTGGGAAGGGGGAAGGAAGAAGAAAGCTTGGAGCAGTGTTCCATACCGCTAGGGTGTAAACTAACCAAGCAAAATATGAGGTGCTCCTCCTCCAATTTACGGTGGGACTCACTCTGGCCAAGGAGGAGGCCCAGGACAGAAAGGTCGGATTTGGAATGGGGAGGGTGAGTTGAATTGCTGAGCCACCGGGAGATCAGGTTGGTTAATGTGAACTGAGCGGAGGTAAGTAAGTAAGTACATTTTATTTATATAGCACGTTTAAATCAACTCGAGTCGAAACCAAAGTGCTTTAGATAAAATAAATAATAAAGTTTCCGTACATCCATAGAAAAATTAAAAATAAGAAAACTGACGTAACACATTATAGAATTCAACATGAACGTCCCCCCACAACAGAATCAAAGTTTTCCACTGTGGGGAAAGGCATCAAAAAGTTAAGTCCTCTTCCTCTGTGAAATCTCTGTGTTGGGCGTACGCTTGGTCTCACTGATGTAGGGCAGTTGACACCTAGAGCAGCGGATGCAATAGATGAGGTTGGACGAGGTGCAGGTGAACTAGTGTTTCAGTGTCGGAGTATTTTAGACGCAGTGATCACAATTGCCTCTATTTTAAGATGTTTATGAATAAGAATAAGTCTGGACCTTGGGGAGGAGGCACTAAAATTGGGTTAAGGCAGAGTATACCATAATTAGACTTAAACTTGCAGCTGTAAATCCACCTTTTGTCGAATATCCTAAAAGAGAACAAAAAACGTTGTTATTCAATGCCAAAAACTCCCTAACTCCTTAATCCCCACTGACAGGATTGTTTCTATAAAGCATTTTTCCTATAAGTTGAGGCATCTTAAGAACACAAGTATTGCATTTTAGCCAAACTACCTATATATAGCATGGTGGATGAATAGAATCATAGAAAATAGGTGCAGGAGTAGGCCATTCTGCCCTTCGAGCCTGCACCGCCATTCAATATGATCATGGCTGATCATCCAACTCGGTATCCTGTACCTGCCTTCTCTCCATACCCCCTGATCCCTTTAGCCACAAGGGCCACATCTAGTTCCCTCTTAAATATAGCCAATGAAGTGGCCTCAACTACCTTCTGTGGCAGAGAATTCCACATACTCACCACTCTCTGTGGTGAGTATGTGGAATTCGAGATCTTCTCATCTCGGTCCTAAAAGACTTCCCCCTTATCCTTAAACTGTGACACCTTGTTCTGGTGTTCCCCAACATTGGGAACAATCTTCCTGCATCTAGCCCGTCCAACCCCTTAAGAATTTTGTAAGTCTCCATAAGATCCCCCCTCAATCTCCTAAATTCCAGCGAGTACAAGCCGAGTCTATCCAGTCTTTCTTCATATGGAAGTCCTGCCATCCCAGGAATCAGTCTGGTGAAACTTCTCTGTACTACCTCTATGGCAAGAATGTCTTTCCTCAGATTAGGAGACCAAAACTGCACGCAATACTCCAGGTGTGGCCTCACCAAGACCCTGTACAACTGCAGTAGAACCTCCCTGCTCTTGTACTCAAATCCTTTTGCTATGAATTCCAACACACCATTCGCTTTCTTCACAGCCTGTTGCACCTGCATGCCTACTTTCAATGACTGGTGTACCATGACACCCAGGTCTCGTTGCATTTCCCCTTTTCCTAATCGGCCACCATTCAGATAATCTCCCCTCCTGTTTTTGCCGCCAAAGTGGATTACCTCACATTTATCCACATTATACTGCATCTGCCATGCATTTGCCCACTCACCCAACCTATCCAAGTCACCTTGCAGCCTCCTAGCATCCTCCTCACAGCTAACACTGACCCCCAGCTTCGTGTCATCCGCAAACGTGGAGATGTTGCATTCAATTCCCTCATCCAGGTCATTAATATATATTGTAAATAGCTGGGGTCCCAGCACTGAGCCTTGCGGTACCCCCACTAGTCACTGCCTGCCATTCTGAAAATGACCCGTTTACTCCTACTTTTTGCTGTCATGTCAAATAGCCATGTCAAATGTCACAAGAGTCAAGATGACATTCTTACCAACAGCAGCACAACAGGCCTGTACCCACAATACTCATAGATAACATAATAAAATAAACAATAAATAATAACCCCAAAAAGAAAAATAATACTAGTGCAGAAATGTCCAAAGTTCTTGGTTCAACCATAGACAGTTCATCGTTCAGTTAATTTTAAGTTTTAGTTTAAAGATACAGCAAGGAAACAGGCGTGCGCACTAACCAGCAAACACCCCCATTCACTAGCTCTATCCTACACACTAGGGACAAACCTGCACATTTTGCAATGTGGGAGGAAACCGGAGCACCCAGGATAAACCCACAGTCGCAGGGAGAATGTGCAAGCTTGGTTCAGACAGCACCCATAGTGAGGATTGAACCTGGGTCTCTAGCTGGAAGGCATCGACTCTACCACCGCGCCACCCACAGAAATATTTTGCAGTGTTTGAGAACCTAGCTCTGAAGAAGGTCGAGAGGAGGTTTACAAGATTGATTCCAGGAACAAGTATGTTAGCCTATGATGAGCGTTTGTCGGCACTGGGCCTGTCCTCGCTGAAATTTAGAAGAATGAGGGGGGATCTACTTGATACACACAGAATTGTGAAAGTCTTGGATAGAGTGGATGTGGAGAGGCTGTTTTCACTAATGGGAGAGTCTAGGACCAGATGCCATAGCCTCAGAATTAAAGGACGTTCTGTTGGAAGGAGATGAGAAGTTTATTGAGTCAGAGGGCGGCGAATCTGTGGAATTCATTGCCGCAGAGGGCTGTGGAGGTCAAGTCCGTGGATATTTTTAAGGTAGAGATAGATAGATTCTTGATTAATACGGGTGTCAGAAGTTATGGGGAGAAGGCAGAAGAATGGGGTTAGGAGGGATAGATAGATCAGCGATGACTGAATGGCGGAGTAGACTTGATGGACCAAATGGCCTAATTCAACTCCTGTTCCTACTGACCTTATGAACCTGATGTTTATTTGGGATGTAGCTATTCTTGAACCTGCTGGTGGTGGTTTTCAAATTGCTGCACCTTCTTCCTGATTGTAGAAGTGAAATGAGAGTGTGTCTTTGATAATATCAGCTGCCTTTTTGAGGCAGAGCTTCCTCTAGATCCCTTATATCGTGGGGAGGTCAGTGTGATCAACTCAGAGAGCAGCTGCAGGAAGGTTCCCGTGATCTGGATTAACTTGTAACCTCGGGTGGAGTCTGTAATTCACCTTGTAACTGCGTGGGTTTCCTTGCATAACCCATGGACATGTGGCTTCAATGGATTGGCTGCTATAGAATATTCTCCTTGTATGCAGGTGAAGCAGGGCAAGTGATAATAGGCAATAGGTGCATGAGTAGGCCATTCGGCCCTTCGAGCCAGTAGTGTCGAAAGGAACTGCAGATGCTGGATTATACTGAAGATATATACCAACCTATACTATTAGTCGGTGGGGGCGCTGGGAGACGGCTGCCCTGCCAGCAGCATTTCCGTTATTTCGTCTTTTTATTTGTTTTTGTTAGTGAGTTCAAATGTTTGTTTTAGTCTCTCGGTGTGTCTTCTGAGGGGGGTAAGGGGTGAACCGCTTTTGGTCCCCTACTCCACGGGAGGCGACTTTTTCCATGTCTCCTCCCTCGCGGCCTAACACCATGGTTTGGTGCGGCCTTTCCCGGAGTCGGGTTCAGAGTTTCAGCCGCGGGCGCAGCGTGGACGTTTCACCGCGGAGCGGGCGAACCTTTGCCGGGATCGCCAGAAGGGAGCGCTTCGATCGCTGGCCCGCGGACTGTTACATCCTGAAGCTGCGGTCTCCGGTAAGAAAGTGCCGATTGGGACATCCAATTAGCGGAGTGCGTTCGACCGTCCCGACGAGAGGGCTTGAACATCGGGCCATCCGTAGCGGCGACTACGGAGGGTTCATGGCCCCGACCACGGGTGAACAAGGAGGAGGACTGACTGACCTTTGTGCATTTCACCACAGTGAAGAACGCTGTGGTGGATGTTTGTGTTAAACCTTATTGTGTATTGTGTGTTCTTTTCAATTGTACCGCTGCTGGCAAATTCATTTCACTGCACCTTCGGGTGCATGTGACAAATAAAATGGACTATTGGCTTTTGAAACAAAAGTATTGGAGTAACTCAAGGGATCAATCTCTGGAAGAGTCCCCAATCGAAATGTTACCCCTGTTTGAAAATGGGTCCCATCCCGAAACGTTGCCCATCATTTTTCTCCAGCAATGCCACCTGACCCGCTGAGTGACGCCAGCACTTTGTGTCTATCTTAAGTGATAGGTGGTTGCAGGGAAGGGATGGGGGGAGGTGGTGATTGACAGCTGCACAAGAGTAAGTGACAAGTGACAATATTACTATTTGTTTTTTTTTTTTTAATTTTATTTTTTGTTTAATTTATTTTTTTTAAAGAACAGTGAAAGAAAAAAGAAATAAAGAGTGTCGGAATTGATAGACAAGCGGGGAAACATTTGAAAATATTTTTATTCAGTCTTGTTTTCGAATAATATAATCTATGTAAAATTTTAAATTGAATTAGGTTATGTAAACATTTGTTTACATATAATAATTTTTTATCCCATCTATCGTTCGGAATTTTTATCAATAACTTTTGTTCCCAGTCTCTTCTAATTGCCTCTGTCGTTGGTGTTTCTATATTTAGAATTATATTATATAAGTAAGATATTATATTGCTTGATTCGGGCCTTTCTATTCATACCTTCCTCCAATAAATCTGGGGTTAAGGTTTGATATCCTTGTATATACTTTTTCAAATAATGAAGGTATTTGAAATATTGATTACTTTTCAAATTGTATTTTAGTTGTAGTTGTTGGAATGATTAAAAAAAAATCCCATTTCATACATATCTCCCATCGTTTTAATTCCTTTTCTTTCCCAATGGATAAACGTTTTATCAATAATGGATGGTTTGAATGAGGGATTATTAGCTATTGGAGAAAGAAGCAATAATTTTCTTAATTTTAAAGTTAATTTTATTTATTTCCAAATTCGTATTATACTATGAATAATTGGATTCTTCTTGTATATTATATTGTTCAGTTTTATCAGGGAAAGAAGGATCGCTCCTATATTATAAGGGGACCAATCCTCTTTCTCCATTCTTATCCAATCTACCTGTTGGGCAGAACTGTCCAACCAGTAGATTATATTTTTAATATTCACTGCCCAATAATAATACAATAAGTTAGGGAGTGTCAGTCCCCCTGATTCTTTAGATTTACACAAGTGTTTTTTTTTAAATTCTGTGTGATTTATAATCCCATATGAAATTTATAATATCAGAATCTAATTTTTTAATAATTTTTTAGGTAAGTATATTGGTATTGATTGAAATAGGTACGATATTTGTGGTGAGAAGATCATTTTTATCGCGTTTATTCTGCCTATTAAAGACATCGGCAGTGTCTTCCAAAATTTAATCAACCCATTTAATTTTGTTAATAAAGGCATATAGTTTGCGTTGAGTAATGATTTATAGTTCCTAGTAATTTGGATGCCCAAATACTTAAATTTTTCTGTTGTAATTCTGAAAGGGATTTTCAACAGATGAGTCGACTTTTGAGGTTTTATCATCATAATTTCGCTTTTGTTCCAATTTATTCTATATCCTGAAAAAGAACCAAATTCCCCTATTAAATTTAGTATATTTGGTATGCTAATTTGCGAATTTGTAATATATAATAATATGTCGTCTATTTGTTTTAACGTTACAATAATATTACAGTTCTGATGTTGAGAATATCACATTTTTGAATATTCAAGGCAAAAATCTGGGTGTTTACGTCACAACAGTCAATTTGTAATTATCTACAATTAGGTAACTAACTAATGACATGCTTTAATTTCAGGTCATCCAAGTAAGGTATCATATTTGTTTCAGAAAGCTTCAATCTATAATAACTGAAAATTTCATTCAGTTCTCTTATTTATTCAGAAACTTATGGGTTTTTATAGACTGTCCTCCATCACAGCTTTTGTGTTAAGTTAATAGAAAAGCAATAGGGAACAAGATGTTAATTTCCGAGTATGGAAATGACCATAACTTTTTTAATACTGAAGATATTAAAGTGAATTAGGTATTAAATTAAATTTCTTTTTGTGCTTTATCTGATGGGATAAATTACAGGCTTGCTTTTTTTAAATCTCAAAATGTTGTAACATTCCTACACCCCCCCACCCCCAGCCACCCACCACCACCCCCCCAGCCCCACCACCAGCACCACCACCCACACTACAACTTTCCAGCACTTTCTGGCCACTTTGCACAACTTTCTGCCACTTTCCCGAACTTTGCAGAACTTTCTCGCTCAAAGTGAAGCCGCCGCTCCCAGCAGCTTCCTCCATTCGCCGATGAGATCACCGGCCCCCGCTCTCCCATTGGCCGCCAGCGCCGTCGATCGAGGGGTGGGCGGGTCCAACCCCGCCATTGGCTGGCGGGCCGGGGGGTCTCACCTCATTGGCCGGAAGCCCCGGCCAATCCCCGGCCCTGGCGCCGCCCCCTCGCCCCTGCGATTGGTCACTTGCTTCAGAACGTTCTCCAACGTTCTGGCGGTGACTCACCGGCGCCTCCTCCCATTGGTCGAGCCGAGGGCAGAGCAGCCCACACATGGGGCGCTCAAGGTATATAAGGAGCTGGTGGCTGGTTGTACGAGCAACTTGCAGCGGCTCCGGGACAGAGAAATACAGAAAGAAGGAAAGAACTGTCGGAAAGAAAGCAGGAGCTGAAGAAGGAAGAGAGGAAGTGGAAAGAGGAGAGGAAGGAAAAGAAAAAAAGCAACAACTGCGACTGAAGACAGGAATCTTAAGACAAACTTTGTAGAGAAACAGAGATGCCAGGATCCAAGGGAACAGCCATCGGCATCGACCTGGGCACCACCTACTCCTGTGTTGCCGTCTTCCAGCATGGCAAGGTGGAGATCATCGCCAACGACCAGGGCAACCGCACCACCCCCAGCTACGTGGCCTTCAACGACAGCGAGAGGCTCATCGGCGACGCGGCCAAGAACCAGGTGGCATTGAACCCGTCCAACACCGTCTTCGACGCCAAGAGGCTGATCGGGAGGAGGTTCGACGACCCCGTGGTCCAGGCCGACATGAAGCACTGGCCCTTCCAGGTGGTGAGCGACGCTGGGAAGCCCAAGGTGAAGGTGGAGTACAAGGGGGAGAATAAAACCTTCTACCCGGAGGAGATCTCCTCCATGGTGCTGACCAAGATGAAGGAGGTGGCCGAGGCTTACCTGGGCACTAGTGTCACCAATGCTGTCATCACCGTGCCCGCTTACTTCAATGACTCCCAGCGGCAGGCAACCAAAGATGCCGGCGTGATCGCTGGGCTCAATGTCCTGCGTGTCATCAACGAACCAACTGCAGGTGCCATTGCCTACGGCCTGGACAAGAAGGGCAGTGGAGAGCGCAATGTCCTCATCTTTGACCTGGGTGGCGGCACCTTCGATGTGTCCATTCTCGCCATCGATGACGGTATCTTTGAAGTGAAGTCCACCACCGGCGATACCCACCTGGGTGGAGAGGACTTTGACAATCGCATGGTCAGCCACTTCATTGAGGAGTTCAAGAGGAAATACAAGAAGGACATTAGCCTGAATAAGAGGGCGGTGAGGAGGCTGCGGACAGCCTGCGAGAGAGCAAAGAGAACCCTGTCTTCCAGCACCCAGGCCAGTATTGAGATCGACTCTCTGTTTAAGGGTATTGACTTCTACACCTCAATCACCAGAGCTCGTTTTGAGGAACTGAACGCTGACCTGCTCCGAGGCACCCTGGAACCGGTGGAGAAAGCCCTGAGAGATGCCAAATTGGACAAGTCTCAGGTCCATGAAATTGTCCTGGTCGGCGGCTCCACCCGCATCCCCAAGATCCAGAAGCTGCTGCAAGATTTCTTCAACGGCAAGGAGCTGAACAAGAGCATCAACCCTGACGAGGCGGTGGCCTACGGGGCGGTGTCCAAGCGGCCATTCTGATGGGGGACAAGTCGGAGAACGTCCAGGATCTGCTTCTCCTGGACGTTGCTGCTCTGTCCATGGGTCTGGAGACGGCGGGCGGTGTCATGACCACACTCATCAAGCGGAACACCACCATTCCCACCAAGCAGACCCAGATCTTCAGCACCTACTGTGACAACCAGCCTGGTGTCCTCATTCAGGTGTACGAAGGCGAGAGGGCCATGACCAAGGACAACAACCTCCTGGGCAAGTTTGACTTGACCGGCATCCCACCTGCCCCTCGTGGAGTGCCCCAGATCGAGGTGACCTTCGACATCGACGCCAATGGCATCCTCAACGTTTCTGCCGCTGACAAAGAGCACTGGCAGAACAAACAAGATCACCGTCACCAACGACAAGGGCAGGCTGAGCAAGGAGGAAATTGACCGGATGGTGCAAGATGCCGAGAAGTACAAGAATGAGGATGAAATGCAGAGGGAGAAGGTTGCAGCCAAGAACTCCCTGGAGTCCTACGCCTACAACGTGAAGAGCACGATGGCCGATGAGAAGGTGGCGAGTAAGGTCAGCGATGAGGACAAGAGGGCGGTGGTTGACCGCTGCAACCAGACGATATCGTGGCTGGAGAAGAATCAGACAGCGGAGGTCGAGGAGTTTCAGCACCAGCAGAAAGAGTTGGAGAAAGTCTGCCAGCCCGTCGTTGCCAAACTTTACCAAGGAGCGGCCCCGGGAGAGTCATGCCGAGATCAGGCCCGGAACACCGCTTCCTCAGGACCCACCATTGAGGAGGTGGATTGAAATCCAACAAACATCATCAGAAGATATTGAACTGAAACTAATGGCACTGACCTCCTAGTTTCCTGACGACTTTCCTGAACTTGTTTCTTATTCGTTTGTAAATGTTTACAAATTTTTATGTTTTTATTTTTTTGGCTGGGGTGGTGGGGATATCCCATCAGGGCTTTTGGTATCTTCTTGGATTATTGTTGTATATGTTGCCTTCTATAAAATAAATTATTTTTAATTGTTCTACTTGGTGGTTTTACTTGGTATAGCTTTGTTTAAATATAATGATTTCTAAGGTGGCTTTTTTACCAATAAACAGCCTCTTGAAGTTTAACCCTGTAGTGGTGTTTCTACTAGACACAAGGAACTGTAGGTGGTGGTTGACAATCAAAGAGAGACAAAATGCTGGAGTAACTCATGGTTTGGGCAGCATCTCCGGAGAACCCGGTTAGGTGACATTTTGGTTACGGACTCATCTGAACTCTTTGTATGCATATCTAATCCGTGCGAGATGCAGAGGTCTGGTAACCTAGTGGGTTGGGCAGCACGTCTGGAGAACATGGTTTGGTGCCATTTTGGGTTGGGACCCTTCTTTAGACACTTCATATGCATGTGTGCTAAAGTAACTTAGTGAGTTGCAGCATCACTGATGAACATGGATGTCATAGTCCTGAGCTGAAACGTCGCCTATCCATGTTCTCCAGACAGGCCGCATGACTTGCTGAGATACTCGGCACTTTGCTTCCTTTTATGTCTTGTTGCTACTGTAGGCGCTTCCCCCACCCCCTTCTCTATTCTCCTCCCAGCAGCCTCTGGCTATTAATATTCGAATTTGAGTTTGTTAATTCTATGGGGAATAATGGTATGAAAACTCTTTGCTACAATTCTAACGCAAACCAGTGTCAGCTCTCGTGTGCTGAATATTCTGCCTGTCAGCACAGGTATTCCTGGCCCATTGTGATGACTATCTTGAACCAAGACCATTTCAACCTTTTGACCCAGATTTTGTTAAAACAACCAGTTCTTGGGGACCATGATCTGATCTCATGGTTATTGTCGTGGGCCACTTTAACTTCAGCAATATTCACTGGGACTTGGTGCAAATGGGCTTGATGAGGCAAAATGTATTTTGTAAAGTGCGTATGGGGATAGTCCAACTCCAGGAGCGACCATACTGAGCCTTGCGCAGGGAAGTGGCCTGGATAGTTGACAGATGTTTCAGAAAGAATTGCAGATGCAGGAAAAATTGAGGGTAGTAAGTAAGTAAATTTCATTTATATAGCACGTTTGAATCAACTCGCGTTGAAACCAAAGAACTTAGAAGAAATAATTAAGTTTCATACATCCATAGAAAATTAAAAAAAAAAGAAAAATGACACAACAAATTATAGAATTTAACATGCATGTCCCCCCACAGCAGAATCAAAAATGTCCACTGTGGGGAAAGGCACTAGTAAGTTCTGTCCTCTTCCTCTGTGATCACCCGAGGTCGGGGCCTATTTGTAGACAAAAATGCTGGAGAAACTCGGCGGCTGAGGCAGCATCTATGCAGCGAAGGAATAGGAGACGCTTCAAGACCCTTCTTCAGACTGATGTGTGGGTGGGTGCGGGAAGAAGAATGTAAGAGGCGGAGACAGTGGGCTGTGGGAGAGCTGGGGAGGGGAGGGGAAGGAAGAAGAAAGCAAGGCCAAAAATTGGAGAAGTCAATGTTCATACCGCTAGGGTGTAAACTAACCAAGCGAAATATGAGGTGCTGCTCCTCCAATTTACGGTGGGACTCACTCTGGCCAAGGAGGAGGCCCAGGACAGAAAGGTCAGATTTCGAATGGGAGGGGGAGTTGAATTGCTGAGCCACCGGGAGATCAGGTTGGTTAATGTGAACTGAGCGGAGGTAAGTAAGTAAGTACATTTTATTTATATAGCACGTTTAAATCAACTCGTCGAAACCAAAGTGCTTTAGATAAAATAAATAATAAAGTTTCCGTACATCCATAAAAAAAAAATATATAAGAAAACTGACATGACACATTATAGAATTCAACATGAACATCCCCCCACAACAGAATCAAAAATTTCCACTGTGGGGAAAGGCATCAAAAAGTTAAGTCCTCTTCCTCTGTGAAACCTCTGTGTTGGGCCCACGCTTGGTCTCACTGATGTAGAGCAGTTGACACCTAGAGCAGCGGATGCAATAGATGAGGTTGGAGGAGGTGCAGGTGAACTAGTGTTTCAGTGTCTGAGTATTTTAGATGCAGTGATCACAATTGCCTCTATTTTAAGATGTTTATGAATATGGAGAAGTCTGGACCTTGGGGAGGAGGCACTAAAATTGGGTTAAGGCAGAGTATACCATAATTAGACACTAAAAACTTGCAGCTATTAAACTATCTTTTGTCCAATATCCTAAGCCAAACTACATATATATAGCATGGTGGATGAATAGAATCATAGAAAATAGGTGCAGGAGTAGGCCATTCGGCCCTTCGAGCCTGCACTGCCATTCAATATGATCATGGCTGATCATCCAACTCGGTATCCTGTACCTGCCTTCTCTCCATACCCCCTGATCCCTTTAGCCACAAGGGCCACATCTAGCTCCCTCTTAAATATAGCCAATGAACTGGCCTCAACTACCTTCTGTGGCAGAGAATTCCACATACTCACCACTCTCTGTGGTGAGTATGTGGAATTCGAGATCTTCTCATCTCGGTCCTAAAAGACTTCCCCCTTATCCTTAAACTGTGACACTTTGTTCTGGTGTTCCCCAACATTGGGAACAATCTTCCTGCATCTAGCCCGTCCAACCCCTTAAGAATTTTGTAAGTCTCCATAAGATCTCCCCTCAATCTCCTAAATTCCAGCGAGTACAAGCCGAGTCTATCCAGTCTTTCTTCATATGGAAGTCCTGCCATCCCAGGAATCAGTCTGGTGAACCTTCTCTGTACTCTCTCTATGGCAAGAATGTCTTTCCTCAGATTAGGAGACCAAAACTGCACGCAATACTCCAGTTGTTTGAATCTTCCCTACCCTCAATGGGAAAAGCTTATCCACGTCAACTCTGTCTATCCCTTTCATCTTTTTAATGACCTCAATCAATTCCCCCCTCAACCTTCTGTGCTCCAAAGAATAAAGACCTAACGTTCAACCTTTCTCTCTAACATAGTTGCTGGAACCCAGGCAACATTCTAGTAAATCAACTCTGTACTCTCTCTATTTTGTTGACATCCTTACTATAATTAGGTAACCAAAATTGTACACCATACTACAGAATTTGTCTTGTACAGAAATGCCTTGTACAATTTTAACATTACTTCCCTACTCCTATACTCAATGCTCTGATTTATAAAGGCCAGCACACCAAAGGCTTTCTTTACCACCCTATCTACATGCGATTCCACCTTCAGGGAACTATGCACAGTTATTCCTAGATCACTCAGTTCCACAGCATTCCTCAATTCCCTACCATTTACCATGTACGTCCTATTTTGATTTGTCCTGCCAAGATGTAGCATTTCACACTTATCAGCATTAAACTCCATCTGCCATCTTTCAGCCCACTTTTCCAAATGGCCCAAATCTCTCTGTAGACTTTGAAAATCTACTTCATTATCCACAACACCACCTATCTTAGTATCATCAGCATACTTACTTATCCAATTTTCCACACCATCATCCAGATCATTGATGTACATGACAAACAACAGTGGACCCAACACAGATCCCTGAGGCACCCCACTGGTCACCGGCTTCCAACCTGACAAACAGCCATCCACCATCTGACATCTCCCATTCAGCCACTGTTGAATCCATCTTGCTACTCCGCCATTAACACCCAAAGATTGAACCTTCTTAACCAACCTTCCATGGGCCATTTGATGGGCCGAATGGCCTAATTCCATCCCTGTTCCTACTGACCTTATGAACCTGATGTTTATTTGGGATGAAGCTATTCTTGAACCTGCTGGTGGTGGTTTTCAGATTGTTGCACCTTCTTCCTGATTGTAGAAGTGAAATGAGAGCGTGTCTTTGATGATGTTAGCAGCCTTTTTGAGGCAGCACTTCCCATAGATCCCTTCCATGGTGGGGTGGTCAGTCTGATCAACTTACAGAGCAGCTGCAGGAAGGTTCCCGTGATCTGGATTAACTTGTAACCTCGGGTGGAGTCTGTAATTCACCTTGTAACTGCGTGGGTTTCCTTGCATAACCCATGGACATGTGGCTTCAATGGATTGGCTGCTATAGAATATTCTCCTTGTATGCAGGTGAAGCAGGGCAAGTGATAATAGGCAATAGGTGCATGAGTAGGCCATTCGGCCCTTCGAGCCAGTAGTGTCGAAAGGAACTGCAGATGCTGGATTATACTGAAGATATATACCAGCCTATACTATTAGTCGGTGGGGGCGCTGGGAGATGGCTGCCCTGCCAGCAGCATTTCCGTTATTTCGTCTTTTTATTTGTTTTTGTTAGTGAGTTCAAATGTTTGTTTTAGTCTCTCGGTGTGTCTTCTGAGGGGGGTAAGGGGTGAACCGCTTTTGGTCGCCTACTCCACGGGAGGCGACTTTTTCCATGTCTCCTCCCTCACGGCCTAACACCATGGTTTGGTGCGGCCTTTCCCGGAGTCGGGCTCAGAGTTTCAGCCGCGGGCGCAGCGTGGACTTTTCACCGCGGAGCGGGCGAACCTTTGCCGGGATCGCCAGAAGGGAGCGCTTCGATCGCTGGCCCGCGGACTGTTACATCCTGAAGCTGCGGTCTCCGGTAAGAAAGTGCCGATTCGGGACATCCAATTAGCGGAGTGCGTTCGACCGTCCCGACGAGAGGGCTTGAACATCGGGCCATCCGTAGCGGCGACTATGGAGGGTTCATGGCCCCGACCACGGGTGAACAAGGTGGAGGACTGACTGACCTTTGTGCATTTCACCACAGTGAAGAACGCTGTGGTGGATGTTTGTGTTAAATCTTATTGTGTATTGTGTGTTCTTTTCAATTGTACCGCTGCTGGCAAATTCATTTCACTGCACCTTCGGGTGCATGTGACGAATAAAATTGACTATTGGCTTTGGAAACAAAAGTATTGGAGTAACTCGAGGGATCAATCTCTGGAAGAGTCCCCAATCGAAATGTTACCCCTGTTTGAAAATGGGTCCCATCCCGAAACGTTGCCCATCATTTTTCTCCAGCAATGCCACCTGACCCGCTGAGTGACGACAGCACTTTGTGTTTATCTTAAGTGATAGGTGGTTGCAGGGAAGGGATGGGGGGAGGTGGTGATTGACAGCTGCACAAGAGTAAGTGACAAGTGACAATATTACTATTTGTTTTTTTTTTAATTTTATTTTTTGTTTAATTTATTTTTTTTAAAGAACAGTGAAAGAAAAAAGAAATAAAGAGTGTCGGAATTGATAGACAAGCGGGGAAACATTTGAAAATATTTTATTCAGTCTTGTTTTCGAATAATATAATCTATGTAAAATTTTAAATTGAATTAGGTTATGTAAACATTTGTTTACATATAATAATTTTTTATCCCATCTATCGTTCGGAATTTTTATCAATAACTTTTGTTCCCAGTCTCTTCTAATTGCCTCTGTCGTTGGTGTTTCTATATTTAGAATTATATTATATAAGTAAGATATTATATTGCTTGATTCGGGCCTTTCTATTCATACCTTCCTCCAATAAATCTGGGGTTAAGGTTTGATATCCTTGTATATACTTTTTCAAATAATGAAGGTATTTGAAATATTGATTACTTTTCAAATTGTATTTTAGTTGTAGTTGTTGGAATGATAAAAAAAAATTCCCATTTCATACATATCTCCCATCGTTTTAATTCCTTTTCTTTCCCAATGGATAAACGTTTTATCAATAATGGATGGTTTGAATGAGGGATTATTAGCTATTGGAGAAAGAAGCAATAATTTTCTTAATTTTAAAGTTAATTTTATTTATTTCCAAATTCGTATTATACTATGAATAATTGGATTCTTCTTGTATATTATATTGTTCAGTTTTATCAGGGAAAGAAGGATCGCTCCTATATTATGAGGGGACCAATCCTCTTTCTCCATTCTTATCCAATCTACCTGTTGGGCAGAACTGTCCAACCAGTAGATTATATTTTTAATATTCACTGCCCAATAATAATACAATAAGTTAGGGAGTGTCAGTCCCCCTGATTCTTTAGATTTACACAAGTGGTTTTTTTTTAATTCTGTGTGATTTATAATCCCATATGAAATTTATAATATCAGAATCTAATTTTTTAATAATTTTTTAGGTAAGTATATTGGTATTGATTGAAATAGGTACGATATTTGTGGTGAGAAGATCATTTTTATCGCGTTTATTCTGCCTATTAAAGACATCGGCAGTGTCTTCCAAAATTTAATCAACCCATTTAATTTTCTTAATAAAGGCATATAGTTTGCGTTGAGTAATGATTTATAGTTCCTAGTAATTTGGATGCCCAAATACTTAAATTTTTCTGTTGTAATTCTGAAAGGGATTTTCAACAGATGAGTCGACTCTTGAGGTTTTATCATCATAATTTCGCTTTTGTTCCAATTTATTCTATATCCTGAAAAAGAACCAAATTCCTCTATTAAATTTAGTATATTTGGTATGCTAATTTGCGAATTTGTAATATAATAATATGTCGTCTATTTGTTTTAACGTTACAATAATATTACAGTTCTGATGTTGAGAATATCACATTTTTGAATATTCAAGGCAAAAATCTGGGTGTTTACTACTATTTCCGTCACAACAGTCAATTTGTAATTATCTACAATTAGGTAACTAACTAATGACATGCTTTAATTTCAGGTCATCCAAGTAAGGTATCATATTTGTTTCAGATAGCTTCAATCTATAATAACTGAAAATTTCATTCAGTTCTCTTATTTATTCAGAAACTTATGGGTTTTTATAGACTGTCCTCCATCACAGCTTTTGTGTTAAGTTAATAGAAAAGCAATAGGGAACAAGATGTTAATTTCCGAGTATGGAAATGACCATAACTTTTTTAATACTGAAGATATTAAAGTGAATTAGCTATTAAATTAAATTTCTTTTTGTGCTTTATCTGATGGGATAAATTACAGGCTTGCTTTTTTTAAATCTCAAAATGTTGTAACATTCCTACACCCCCCACCCCCAGCCACCCACCACCACCCCACCCCCACCACCAGCACCACCACCCACACAACAACTTTCCAGCACTTTCTGGCCACTTTGCACAACTTTCTGCCACTTTCCCGAACTTTGCAGAACTTTCTCGCTCAAAGTGAAGCCGCCGCTCCCAGCAGCTTCCTCCATTCGCCGATGAGATCACCGGCCCGCTCTCCCATTGGCCGCCAGCGCCGTCGATCGAGGAGTGGGCGGGTCTTGGGCGGGTCCAACCCCCGCCATTGGCTGGCGGGCCGGGGGGTCTCACCTCATTGGCCGGCAGCCCCGGCCAATCCCCGGCCCTGGCGCCGCCCCCTCGCCCCTGCGATTGGTCACTTGCTTCAGAACGTTCTCCAACGTTCTGGCGGTGACTCACCGGCGCCTCCTCCCATTGGTCGAGCCGAGGGCAGAGCAGCCCACACATGGGGCGCTCAAGGTATATAAGGAGCTGGTGGCTGGTTGTACGAGCAACTTGCAGCGGCTCCGGGACAGAGAAATACAGAAAAGAAGGGAAGAACTGTCGGAAAGAAAGCAGGAGCTGAAGAAGGAAGAGAGGAAGTGGAAAGAGGAGAGGAAGGAAAAGGACAAAGCAACAACTGCGACTGAAGACAGGAATCTTAAGACAAACTTTGTAGAGAAACAGAGATGCCAGGATCCAAGGGAACAGCCATCGGCATCGACCTGGGCACCACCTACTCCTGTGTTGCCGTCTTCCAGCATGGCAAGGTGGAGATCATCGCCAACGACCAGGGCAACCGCACCACCCCCAGCTACGTGGCCTTCAACGACAGCGAGAGGCTCATCGGCGACGCGGCCAAGAACCAGGTGGCATTGAACCCGTCCAACACCCGTCTTCGACGCCAAGAGGCTGATCGGGAGGAGGTTCGACGACCCCGTGGTCCAGGCCGACATGAAGCACTGGCCCTTCCAGGTGGTGAGCGACGCTGGGAAGCCCAAGGTGAAGGTGGAGTACAAGGGGGAGAATAAAACCTTCTACCCGGAGGAGATCTCCTCCATGGTGCTGACCAAGATGAAGGAGGTGGCCGAGGCTTACCTGGGCGCTAGTGTCACCAATGCTGTTATCACCGTGCCCGCTTACTTCAATGACTCCCAGCGGCAGGCAACCAAAGATGCCGGCGTGATCGCTGGGCTCAATGTCCTGCGTGTCATCAACGAACCAACTGCAGGTGCCATTGCCTACGGCCTGGACAAGAAGGGCAGTGGAGAGCGCAATGTCCTCATCTTTGACCTGGGTGGCGGCACCTTCGATGTGTCCATTCTCGCCATCGATGACGGTATCTTTGAAGTGAAGTCCACCACCGGCGATACCCACCTGGGTGGAGAGGACTTTGACAATCGCATGGTCAGCCACTTCATTGAGGAGTTCAAGCGGAAATGCAAGAAGGACATTAGCCCGAACAAGAGGGCGGTGAGGAGGCTGCGGACAGCCTGTGAGAGAGCAAAGAGAACCCTGTCTTCCAGCACCCAGGCCAGTATTGAGATCGACTCTCTGTTTGAGGGCATTGACTTCTACACCTCAATCACCAGAGCTCGTTTTGAGGAACTGAACGCTGACCTGCTCCGAGGCACCCTGGAGCCGGTGGAGAAAGCCCTGAGAGATGCCAAGTTGGACAAGTCTCAGGTCCATGAAATTGTCCTGGTCGGCGGCTCCACCCGCATCCCCAAGATCCAGAAGCTGCTGCAAGATTTCTTCAACGGCAAGGAGCTGAACAAGAGCATCAACCCTGACGAGGCGGTGGCCTACGGGGCGGCTGTCCAAGCGGCCATTCTGATGGGGGACAAGTCGGAGAACGTCCAGGATCTGCTTCTCCTGGACGTTGCTGCTCTGTCCATGGGTCTGGAGACGGCGGGCGGTGTCATGACCACACTCATCAAGCGGAACACCACCATTCCCACCAAGCAGACCCAGATCTTCAGCACCTACTCTGACAACCAGCCTGGTGTCCTCATTCAGGTGTACGAAGGCGAGAGGGCCATGACCAAGGACAACAACCTCCTGGGCAAGTTTGACTTGACCGGCATCCCACCTGCCCCTCGTGGAGTGCCCCAGATCGAGGTGACCTTCGACATCGACGCCAATGGCATCCTCAACGTTTCTGCCGCTGACAAGAGCACTGGCAGAACAAACAAGATCACCATCACCAACGACAAGGGCAGGCTGAGCAAGGAGGAAATTGACCGAATGGTGCAAGATGCCGAGAAGTACAAGAATGAGGATGAAATGCAGAGGGAGAAGGTTGCAGCCAAGAACTCCCTGGAGTCCTACGCCTACAACGTGAAGAGCACGATGGCCGATGAGAAGGTGGCGAGTAAGGTCAGCGATGAGGACAAGAGGGCGGTGGTTGACCGCTGCAACCAGACGATATCGTGGCTGGAGAAGAATCAGACGGCGGAGGTCGAGGAGTTTCAGCACCAGCAGAAAGAGCTGGAGAAAGTCTGCCAGCCCGTCGTTGCCAAACTTTACCAAGGAGCGGCCCCGGGAGAGTCATGCCGAGATCAGGCCCGGAACACCGCTTCCTCAGGACCCACCATTGAGGAGGTGGATTGAAAGCCAACACACATCAGAACATATTGAACTTAAACTAATGGCACTGACCTCCTATTTTCCTGAGGACTTTCCTGAACTTGTTTCTTATTCGTTTGTAAATGTTTACAAATTTTTATGTTTTTATTTTTTTGGCTGGAGTGGTGGGGATATCCCATCAGGGCTTTTGGTATCTTCTTGGATTATTGTTGTATATGTTGCCTTCTATAAAATAAATTATTTTTAATTGTTCTACTTGGTGGTTTTACTTGGTATAGCTTTGTTTAAATATAATGATTTCTAAGGTGGCTTTTTTACCAATAAACAGCCTCTTGAAGTTTAACCCTGTAGTGGTGTTTCTACTAGACACAAGGAACTGCAGATGGTAGCTGACAATCATAGAGACACAAAATGCTGGAGTAACTCAATGGGTTGTGCAGCATCTCTGGAGAACCCGGTTAGGTGACATTTTGGTTACGGACTCATCTGAACTCTTTGTATGCATATCTAATCCGTGAGAGATGCAGAGGTCTGGTAACCTAGTGGGTTGGGCAGCACGTCTGGAGAACATGGTTTGGTGCCATTTTGGGTTGGGACCCTTCTTTAGATACTTCATATGCATATGTACTAAAGTAACTTAGTGAGTTGCAGCATCACTGATGAACATGGGTGTCATAGTCCTGAGCTGAAAGGTCGCCTATCCATGTTCTCCAGACGGGCCGCATGACTTGCTGAGATACTCGGCACTTTGCTTCCTTTTATGTCTTGTTGCTACTGTAGGCGCTTCCCCCACCCCCATCTCTATTCTCCTCCCAGCAGCCTCTGGCTATTAACATTAGAATTTGAGTTTGTTAATTCTATGGGGAATAATGGTATGAAAACTCTTTGCTACAATTCTAATGCAAACCAACGTCAGCTCTCGTGAGCTGAATACTCTGCCTGTCAGCACAGGTATGCCTGGCCCATTGTGATGACTATCTTGAACCAAGACCATTTCAACCTTTTGACCAGATTTTGTTAAAACAACCAGTTCTTGGGGACCATGATCTGATCTCATGGTTATTGTCGTGGGCCACTTTAACTTCAGCAATATTCACTGGGACTTGGTGCAAAAGGGCTTGATAGGGCAAAATGTATTTAGTAAAGTGCGTATGGGGATAATCCAGCTCCAGGAGTGACCATACTGAGCCTTGCGCAGGGAAGTGGGCTTGGACAGATGACTGATGTTTCAGAAAGAATTGCAGATGCAGGAAAAATTGAGGGTAGTAAGTAAATTTCGTTTATATAGCACGTTTGAATCAACTCGTGTTGAAACCAAAGTGGTTTACATAAAAGAAGTAATTAGGTTTCTGTACATCCATAGAAAATTAAAAAAAAAAAGAAAAATGGCACAACACATTATAGAATTTAACATGAATGTCCCCCAACAGCAGAATCAAAAATGTCCACTGTGGGGAAAGGCACTAGTAAGTCCTGTCCTCTTCCTCTGTGATCACCCGAGGTCGGGGCCTATTTGTAGACAAAATTGCTGGAGAAACTCGTCGGGTGAGGCAGCATCTATGCAGCGAAGGAATAGGAGACGCTTCGAGACCCTTCTTCAGACTGATGTGTGGGTGGGTGCGGGAAGAAGAATGGAAGAGGCGGAGACAGTGGGCTGTGGGAGAGCTGGGAAGGGGAGGGGAAGGAAGAAGAAAGCAAGGCCAACAATTGGAGAAAATGTTCATACCACTGGGGTGTAAACTAACCAAGCGAAATGTGAGGTGCTGCTCCTCCAATTCACGGTGGGACTCACTCTGGCCAAGGAGGAGGCCCAGGATAGAAAGGTCGGATTTGGAATGGGAGGGGGAGTTGAACCGCTGAGCCACCGGGAGATCAGGTAGGTCAATGCGAACTGAGCGGAGGTAAGTAAGTAAGTAGCACGTTTAAATCAACTCGAGTCGAAACCAAAGTGCTTTTGATAAAATAAATAATAAAGTTTCTGTACATCCATAGAAAAATTAAAAATAAGAAAACTGACGTAACAAATTATAGAATTCAACATGAACGTCCCCCCACAACAGAATGAAAAATTTCCACTGTGGGGAAAGGCATCAAAAAGTTAAGTCCTCTTCCTCTGTGAAACCTCTGTGTTGGGCGTACGCTTGGTCTCACTGATGTAGGGCAGTTGACACCTAGAGCAGCGGATGCAATAGATGAGGTTGGAGGAGGTGGAGGTGAACTAGTGTTTCAGTGTCTGAGTATTTTAGACGCAGTGATCACAATTTCCTCTATTTTAAGATGTTTATGAATAAGTCTGGACCTTGGGGAGGAGGTACTAAAATTGGGTTAAGGCAGAGTATACCGTAATTAGACTAAAAAAACTTCCAGCTGTAAAACCACCTTTTGTCGAAAAGCCTAAAAGTAGACAAAAAAACGTTATTATTCAATACCAAAAACTCCCTAACTCCTTAATCCCCATTGACATGATTGTTTCTTTTTTTGTTTTTTTTGTTTTTTGTTTTGTTAAATATTTTTATTGTAGAAACATATTAATGAAAAATACATTATTATACATTAATGAAAATACATTATTAGATACTTTCATAATATTATTAATATCAATATTAATATCAATATTAAGATTTAAGACTTTATGCTTCTATACACTTTTTTAATTTTTTTATAAAGTAGGAAAAGATATAGAAAAATAATATAGAAAATATGTAAAGGTATGGAGTATTAGTCAGTAATCCGTCATTGGAGATATAAGCATGATTTATTATGCATACTTCTTCATCCATTCTATTATTCACGTCTCAGTCAAGCCCTCGCACTGAGCCGCTTTGACCCTGTAAATATTCAATATATGGAGACCATATCCCTCTGAAGAGATCTAACCTGTCCATTAGGACAAGCCTCAATCTCTCCAGATGGAGTGTCTCCGACATTTCTGTATTCCACATTTTGATTGTGGGGGATGTAGGACCATTCCAGAATTTTAGTATTAATTTTTTCCCAATTATTAAACCGTAATCAATAAAGGTTCTTTGATTCATTGTTAATAATTGGTCTGTTTCCAGTATTCCTAGTATTATTAACTTTGAATCGGGTCAAATTTATATTAACAACATTTGAAATTATCCTAAATATTTCTATCCAGAATTTTGTAATTTTTACACAGTTTATAAATGAATGTGACAGATTAGCTTCTAAATGTTGACATTTATCACATATGGGAGATACTTTTGGAAATATGTTATGTAGTTTGGATTTTTAATAATGTAGTCTATGTAGTATTTTAAACTGTATAAGAGAGTGTTTAGCATTTAACGAACAATAGTGTATAGGTTGTAAACTTTCGTCCCATACATCTGGTCTAATAATTTGACCTAGTTCGTTTTCCCAAGATTGTCTATATATTTCTGTTGATGGGACATCACTTTCCAATAAGCTGTTATATATGTATGAAATCATTTTTTCTGTGTTCGGATGTTTATTTAAGCATTCATCTAAAATTTCTATCTTTCTATTTCTAAGTTCCTGTGTGTTTGCTTTAACATAGTCTCTGATTTGTAATTATCTAAAATAATCTTTAGGGTGTAGTCCTTAAATTTGTTGTAAATCTTGAAATGAAAGGAAAGAGTTTTCCTTATAGAGATCACCCATCTTAATAATTCCCTTGTTTTTCCATTGTAAAAAGCCTTTATCCATCATTGAAGGTTTAAATGTCCTTATATTAAAAATATAAGGACATTTTATTTTTAGTATCTCTTGTATCGTATCCATATATTTCCGGATGTAATCTCACCCTCTGAGCTAGCGGTTCTATTGTAAGTGCAAACAGTAGGGGGGGGATAAAGGGCAACCTTGTCTACAGCCTCGAGATAAATTGAATTTAGTTGATAATATTCGATTTGTTGTTTTTCTAGCTGTCGGATTTGTATATAACAATTTGATCCAAGTAATGAACTTCTCTCCCAGTTTGAAAGCTTCCATAACCAAAATCAAATAAGGCCATTCCACCTGATCGAAGGCTTTCTACATCTAACGAGATAACTACTAGATCTTTTTTAATACCTCTTTTTGAATATATATTGAATAACCGTATCAAATTACATGAGGAATATCGTTTTGGTATAAATCCTGTTTGATCGGGGTGAATTAATTCATTAATAACTGTGCTTAGCCTTTGTGCTAATATTTTGGTTAATATCTTTTGATCAGTATTTAAAAGAGCTATCGCTCTAAATGATCCTGGTTCATCCAGGTCTTTGTTTATTTTAGGTATAAGAGTTATGGTAGATTCATTTAACGTTTCTGGTAATTTCTGCTGTGTATATATATATATATATAGTCATATAATGATTTCAGATGTGGTACAATCTGATCATGAAATGTTTTATAAAATTCCGAGCCAATACCATCTGGTCCCGGTGTTTTACCATTTTTTAATGATCTAATAGATTCTTGGATTTCTTTTATTGAGATATCAGCATTTAGTAATTCTCTATTTTGTAAGTCCAACCCTTTCAGGTTACTTTTTTTTTTTTAATGCTTCTATTCCTATTTTATTTTCTGTTGTTTTAGCAGTGTATAAGTTTTTATAGTAATGCATAAATCTTTCGTTAATATCTATAGGTTGTATTAGCAGTTCGCCATTATGTGATTTAATCCTATGGATTATTTTTTCGGCTTCCATTTTCTTTAGTTGGCGAGCCAATAGTTTTTGAGGTTTATCTCCGAATTCAAACTAATTGTTTAGTATGTTGATAAAGTTTTACAACTTGATCTGTATATATTTTATTTAATTTATATTTCAATGCTGCAATTTTATTGTGTAATATTATAGATGGATTCGCTGCATTCTCGATATCTAATTGTTTAATCTCCTTTTCCAGTTCTTGTTGATCCTTACGATTCTTTTTATTATAAAATGCTTGGGAGGAAATCATGATTCCCCAGAGATATGCTTTAAATGTTTCCCATAGTAAGGAACAAGATATTTCCGGTTTATCATTTGTTTAAAAAAAAATCTTAATTTGTGCTGTAATATATTCCTGAGTTATTTTGTTTTTTAAAATTTGTGGGTTAAATCTCCACTGTCCCGATTTTTCTATTTTACCATTTATTTTAATCTTAAATGTTAAAGGTGCATGATCTGAAATTATAATATTATGATATTTAGAATTATAAGTAAGTGAAATAAGTTTGGCATCAACCAAAAAATAATCTATTCTTGAATAGGTTTTATGTACTGACGAATAAAAGGAGTATTCTCGTCCGGTAGGATTTTCTACTCTCCAAACATCTTTGATATTAGTAGTTTCCATATATGCATTTAATAAGTCACTATAATGTGATTTAGTTTTCCTTTGCCTCGTAGCCTATCTAAGTAAGGGTCTAGTGTACAATTAAAATCTCCTCCAATTATTAGATTGTATTGTGTTAATTCCGGGATATTGTTAAATATTTTCTTGAAAAACAATGACTATCAAAGTTTGGTCCATATACATTAACAAAAATCATTTTTTGTGTATTTAATTATCCTATCACAATGATGTATCTGCCATCGTTATCAGTTATAGTTGATGTATGTTTAAATAAAATGCCTTTGCGAAATAATATTGCTACGCCTCTTGATTTATGCTTAAAAGAAGAATGGTACATTTTATCTATCCATTTAGCTTTCAACCTATGTTCAGCATCTTTTTTTAAGTGGGTTTCTTGAATGAAAATTACATCGGCTTTAATTGCTTTTAAATTTGCTAATACTTTTCCTCTCTTAATCGGTTCATTAATACCTTTAACATTAATTAATACCAACTACAAAACGTTATTCCCTCATTCCCCATATTCATTTTTGAGTCTTGCATCTTTTGTCTATGGGGGTCTGCAATAGAGTCCATGGTTCAGCCCGACAGACCCGACCTTACACCCGAATATCGAATAGATGAATTTTAAGTCTCGTGAATGTCTCTCACGTATAAATCTCCTTTGATCCAATGTATAACTCCATTCAAACTGAAAAAAAACAATAATAGGTTATAAAAGAGAAGAACAAAGGATAGATTAAGCAGTTAGTATTGTGTATAAAAAAGAAAAAACTACATCTAGAATTGTTGCAGTTAGTGCTAGCCATACTAGCATGGCTAACCATCTACCGACTTCCATCGTTGATGTTAGTAACTTAACCAGCTCCCAAGTTTTTGGAATTATTATTCCCTAATAATATTTTACCCGGGGTATAACATTTTAAAAAAAGAAAGGGAGAAAAAAAAAGAAAAAAGAAAAAAAATTATTCAAATTATAATAATTAAGGATATAAAACTACATACATTTAAAACTTATTTAAAAATCTAATTAATATAAATAAAAAAGGCAAAAAAGAAAAAAAAAACATAAAACAAAAGGAAAACAAAAAGTAAAAATGAAAAATGCTGGTGTGAAAGAAAAGTCTCCAAATGAAATCCATCCCTATATTTGACTCTAATCATTCCAACATAAATAAACATTAATTATTAGTGATAATGATTAATTTTAATTAGTAAAAGTAATACGCTATAATTTTGTTATTTATTAGTTATATAATATTAGTTAAATTAATAATTAGTAAAGATACCTCGGTGTGACTTTAATGTATTAGTTATTTATATTAGTAATATAATTATACTAATTATTAGTATCCATGTGAGGTTTTCCAATCCGCATCTTTCTCCAGCTTCCCTCCAGCGTTGTCCAATTCCATCCGATCCTGCGTTATCTTATGAAGTCTTACAGAGTCTTGAAGATTCTTGTAAAGTCCTTAAAAGTCAGTATATTCAATGGTAGGGGCTTCTCAGGTCTTGATCTGCCAGGCAAAGTCCAGTGCTTCCATTGGATTGGAGAAGAAAAATTCCTTGTGGTTGAAAGTAACTCTTAAAGTAGCTGGATAATTCAGGCAGTATCTCAAATTTTGCACTCCCCTCATAAGACTTTTAGCCTCGTTAAATGCTTTCCGTATCCTGGAAACTTCTGCTGGGTAATTTCGGTAGATACTGATCCTTTGGCCTTCAAATACCAGGTTTCTGTTTCTCAAGGTTTTTCGCATTATCTCCTCCAAGACGTAGTCATATTGTACCTTTATAATCATTTGTCTGGGGGGGGGGGGGGTGTTTAGTCTTGTCTGACGTCTCCTCACTCTATGCAAGGCATTGGTAAGACCAATTCTGGAGTATGGTGTACAATTTTGGTCGCCTAGTTATAGGAAGGATGTCAACAAAATAGAGAGAGTACAGAGGAGATTTACTAGAATGTTGCCAGGGTTACAGCAACTATGTTACAGAGAAAGGTTGAACAAGTTAGGTCTTTATTCTTTGGAGCGCAGAAGGTTAAGGGGGGACTTGATTGAGGTCTTTAAAATGATGAAAGGGATAGACAGAGTTGACGTGGATAAGCTTTTCCCATTGAGGGTAGGGAAGATTCAAACAAGAGGGCATGAAATGAGAATTAAGGGACAGAAGTTTAGGGGTAACGTGAGGGGGAACTTCTTTACTCAGAGGGTGGTGGCTGTGTGGAATCAGCTTCCAGCAGAGGTGGTGGAGGCAGGATCGATTTTAACATTTAAAAGTAAAGTGGATAGGTATATGGACGTGAAGGGAATGGAGGGGTATGGTCTGAGTGCAGGTAGATGGGACTAGGGGAAAACAAATGGTCGGCATGGACTGGAAGGGCCGAGAGGGCCTGTTTCCGTGCTGTAATTGTTATATGGTTATGTGCACGGGCTAATAAAGGCTTTTGTTCCAGAGATAAAACGTGTTGCAGTAGGTTCGCAGTAAATTCTCGAGGATCTTCATCTTTCTCTCGTCCTTCAGGAATACCCGCGATTCTTAGGTTTTGTCTTCTCTGACGACCTTCTAGCTCAGTACATTTCTCGGTTATTTTAGTCAGTAAATCCGTTAGACGTTCATTTTCTGTAACCAGCTTTTCTGTAGTACCAGCGCTTATGTCAGCTAGTTCTTCAAGGCTTTTTATACCAGCCGTCTGTTGGTCCAGTACCTTCTCCACAGCATTCAGCCTTTTTTCAAAGTCAGTTTTGACCTTTTCAATTTTATCGTTCATCTCCTTTGACATTTCGTTCATCATTTCTGTGATTTCTTTCTTCAAATCTTCCGATATTTTCTTAGCCTTATCATTAATATTGGAATTAATTTCCAGTTGTAATTCTTTCATTTGATTATTCATCTGATTATTCGTCTGGTTTATTTCCTCCTTTAAACGAGCAATTTCACGTGAAATAAAAGTTTTCAGTTCTTCACTCTCGGTTTTTTTCCCTGTTCTTTTCGATACATCTTCCTGGGATGAGGTCCTACCTGAGTCCGAGGCTTCAGTCAGGTCTTCTGCCGGTCTCTGCCTAGTTGGTCGACTTTTTGATTTTTCGGTTGGGCTGCGTGTTGTAGACATAACTAGTCGCGCGCCTGATGACGTCACTCACAACAATCGGTGCAGAGACGGCAGGCAGCAGGCAGCAGGTAAGTCCGTTAATCCCCCATTTTTTCCCGTTTTTTTCGCGGAGCCGGCTGGCTTTATCCTCTAGCCCTCCATAGCGCCACCGGAAGTCCAACATGATTGTTTCTATAAAGCATTTTTCCTATAGCTTGAGGCTTCTTAAGAACCCAACTATTGCGTTTTAGCCAAACAACCTTTCTATAGCATGGTGGATCAATAGAATCATAGTAAATAGGTGCAGGAGTAGGCCATTCAGCCCTTCGAGCCTGCACCACCTCATGTATCAACTCAGTATCCTGTACCTGCCTTCTCTCCATACCCCCTGATCCCTTTAGCCACAAGGACCACATCTAGCTCCCTCTTAAATATAGCCAATGAACTGGCCTCAACTACCTTCTGTGACAGAGAATTCCACAGACTCACCACTCTCTGTGTGAAAAAAAGATCTTCTCATCTCGGTCCTAAAAGACTTCCCCCTTATCCTTAAACTGTGACCCCTTGTTCTGGAGTTCCCCAACATCGGGAATATTCTTCCTGCATCTAGCCTGTCCAACCACTTAAGAATTTTGTAAGCCTCTATAAGATCCCCCCTCAATCTCCTAAATTCCAGCAAGTACAAGCTGAGTCTATCCAGTCTTTCTTCATATGGAAGTCCTGCCATCCCAGGAATCAGTCTGGTGAAACTTCTCTGTACTACCTCTATGGCAAGAATGTCTTTCCTCAGATTAGGAGACCAAAACTGCACGCAATACTCCAGGTGTGGCCTCACCAAGACCTTGTACAACTGCAGTAGAACCTCCCTGCTCTTGTACTCAAATCCTTTTGCTATGAATTCCAACACACCATTCGCTTTCTTCACAGCCTGTTGCACCTGCATGCCTACTTTCAATGACTGGTGTACCATGACACCCAGGTCTCGTTGCATTTCCCCTTTTCCTAATCGGCCACCATTCAGATAATCTCCCCTCCTGTTTTTGCCGCCAAAGTGGATTACCTCACATTTATCCACATTATACTGCATCTGCCATGCATTTGCCCACTCACCCAACCTATCCAAGTCACCTTGCAGCCTCCTAGCATCCTCCTCACAGCTAACACTGACCCCCAGCTTCGTGTCATCCGCAAACGTGGAGATGTTGCATTCAATTCCCTCATCCAGGTCATTAATATATATTGTAAATAGCTGGGGTCCCAGCACTGAGCCTTGCGGTACCCCACTAGTCACCTCCTGCCATTCTGAAAATGACCCGTTTACTCCTACTTTTTGCTGTCATGTCAAATAGCCATGTCAAATGTCACAAGAGTCAAGATGACATTCTTACCAACAGCAGCACAACAGGCCTGTACCCACAATACTCATAGATAACATAATAAAATAACCAATAAATAATAACCCCAAAAAGAAAAATAATACTAGTGCAGAAATGTCCAAAGTTCTTGGTTCAACCATAGACAGTTCATCGTTCAGTTAATTTTAAGTTTTAGTTTAAAGATACAGCAAGGAAACAGGCGTGCGCACTAACCAGCAAACACCCCCATTCACTAGCTCTATCCTACACACTAGGGACAAACCTGCACATTTTGCAATGTGGGAGGAAACCGGAGCACCCAGGATAAACCCACAGTCGCAGGGAGAATGTGCAAGCTTGGTTCAGACAGCACCCATAGTGAGGATTGAACCTGGGTCTCTAGCTGGAAGGCATCGACTCTACCACCGCGCCACCAACAGAAATATTTTGCAGTGTTTGAGAACCTAGCTCTGAAGAAGGTCGAGATAGGTAAGGTAGAGATAGATAGATTCTTGATTAATACGGGTGTCAGAAGTTATGGGGAGAAGGCAGAAGAATGGGGTCAGCGATGACTGAATGGCGGAGTAGACTTGATGGGCCAAATGGCCTAATTCAACTCCTGTTCCTACTGACCTTATGAACCTGATGTTTATTTGGGATGTAGCTATTCTTGAACCTGCTGGTGGTGGTTTTCAAATTGCTGCACCTTCTTCCTGATTGTAGAAGTGAAATGAGAGTGTGTCTTTGATAATATCAGCTGCCTTTTTGAGGCAGAGCTTCCTCTAGATCCCTTATATCGTGGGGAGGTCAGTGTGATCAACTCAGAGAGCAGCTGCAGGAAGGTTCCCGTGATCTGGATTAACTTGTAACCTCGGGTGGAGTCTGTAATTCACCTTGTAACTGCGTGGGTTTCCTTGCATAACCCATGGACATGTGGCTTCAATGGATTGGCTGCTATAGAATATTCTCCTTGTATGCAGGTGAAGCAGGGCAAGTGATAATAGGCAATAGGTGCATGAGTAGGCCATTCGGCCCTTCGAGCCAGTAGTGTCGAAAGGAACTGCAGATGCTGGATTATACTGAAGATATATACCAACCTATACTATTAGTCGGTGGGGGCGCGCTGCGAGACGGCTGCCCTGCCAGTAGCATGTCCGTTATTTCGTCTTTTTATTTGTTTTTCTTAGTGAGTTCAAATGGTTGTTTTAGTGTCTCTCGGTGTGTCTTGTGAGGGGGGTAAGGGGTGAACCGCTTTCAGTCGCCTACTCCACGGGAGGCGACTTTTTCCATGTCTCCTCCCCTCGCGGCCTAACACGATGGTTTGGTGCGGCCTTTCCCGGAGTCGGGTTCAGAGTTTCAGCCGCGGGCGCAGCGTGGACTTTTCACCGCGGAGCGGGCGAACCTATGCCGGGATCGCCAGAAGGGAGCGCTTCGATCGCTGGCCCGCGGACTGTTACATCCTGAAGCTGCGGTCTCCGGTAAGAAAGTGCCGATTCGGGACATCCAAGCAGCGGAGTGTGTTCGACTGTCCCGACGAGAGGGCTTGAACATCGGGCCATCCGTAGCGGCGACAATGGAGGGTTCATGGCCCCTGACCACGGGGAACAAGGAGGAGGACTGACTGACCTTTGTGCCTTTCACCACAGTGAAGAACGCTGTGGTGGATGTTTGTGTTAAATCTTATTGTGTATTGTGTGTTCTTTTCAATTGTACCGCTGCTGGCAAATTCATTTCACTGCACCTTCGGGTGTATGTCACGAATAAAATTGACTATTGGCTTTCGAAACAAAAGTATTGGAGTAACTCGAGGGGTCAATCTCTGGAAGAGTCCCCAATCGAAATGTTACCCCTGTTTGAAGAAGGTTCCCATCCCGAAACGTTGCCCATCATTTTTCTCCAGCGATGCCGCCGGACCCGCTGAGTGACGCCAGCACTTTGTGTCTATCTTAAGTGATAGGTGGTTGCAGGGAAGGGATGCAGGGAAGGGGGAAGGTGGTGAGTGACAGCTGCACACGAATAAGTGACAAGTGACAATATTACTATTTGTTTGAATGTTACAATAATATTACAGTTCTGATCTTGAAAATATCACATTTTTGAATATTCAAGGCAATCTGGGTGTTCACTACTATTTCCGTCACAACGGTCAATTTGTAATTATCTACAATTAGGTAACTAACTAATGACATGCTTTAATTTCAGGTCATCCAAGTAAGGTATCATAATTGTTTCAGAAAGCTTCAATGTATAATAACTGAAAACTGCATTCAGAAAGTTATGGGTTTTTATATCAATAGACTGTCCTCCATCACAGCTTTTGTGTTAAGTTAATAGAAAAGCAATGGGGAACAAGATGTTAATTTCCGAGTATGGAAATGACAATAACTTTTTTTAATGCTGAAGATATTAAAGTGAATTAGGTATCAAATTAAAGTTCTTTTTGTGCTTTATCTGATGGGATAAATTACAGGCTTGGTTTTTAAACCTCAAAATGTTGTAACATTCCTACACCGTCCCCCCCCCACCCACCCCAGCCACCCACCACCACCCCCCACCCCCCCCACCAGCACCCACCACCCCACACAACAACCTTTCCAGCACTTTCTGGCCACTTTTGCACAACTTTATGCCACTTTCCCGAACTTTGCAGAACTTTCTCGCTCAAAGTGAAGCCGCCGGCTCCCAGCAGCTTCCTCCATTCGCCGATGAGATCACCGGCCGCTCTCCCATTGGCCGCCAGCGCCGTCGATCGAGGAGTGGGCGGGTCCAACCCCCGCCATTGGCTGACGGCCGGGGGTCTCACCTCATTGGCCGGCAGCCCCAGCCAATCCCCGGCCCTGGCGCCGCCCCCCTCGCCCCTGCGATTGGTCACTTGCTTCAGAAACGTTCTCCAACGTTCTGGCGGTGACTCACCGTCGCCTCATCCCATTGGTCGAGCCGAGGGCAGAGCAGCCCACACATGGGGCGCTCAAGGTATATAAGGAGCTGGTGGCTGGTTTGTACGAGCAACTTGCAGCGGCTTCCGACGGAGAAATACAGAAAGAAGGAAAGAACTGTCGGAAAGAAAGCAGGAGCTGAAGAAGGAAGAGAGGAAGTGGAAAGAGGAGAGGAAGGAAAAGGACAAAGCAACAACTGCGACTGAAGACAGGAATCTTAAGACAAACTTTGTAGAGAAACAGAGATGCCAGGATCCAAGGGAACAGCCATCGGCATCGACCTGGGCACCACCTACTCCTGTGTTGCCGTCTTCCAGCATGGCAAGGTGGAGATCATCGCCAACGACCAGGGCAACCGCACCACCCCCAGCTACGTGGCCTTCAACGACAGCGAGAGGCTCATCGGCGACGCGGCCAAGAACCAGGTGGCATTGAACCCGTCCAACACCGTCTTCGACGCCAAGAGGCTGATCGGGAGGAGGTTCGACGACCCCGTGGTCCAGGCCGACATGAAGCACTGGCCCTTCCAGGTGGTGAGCGACGCTGGGAAGCCCAAGGTGAAGGTGGAGTACAAGGGGGAGAATAAAACCTTCTACCCGGAGGAGATCTCCTCCATGGTGCTGACCAAGATGAAGGAGGTGGCCGAGGCTTACCTGGGCGCTAGTGTCACCAATGCTGTTATCACCGTGCCCGCTTACTTCAATGACTCCCAGCGGCAGGCAACCAAAGATGCCGGCGTGATCGCTGGGCTCAATGTCCCTGCGTGTCATCAACGAACCAACTGCAGGTGCCATTGCCTACGGCCTGGACAAGAAGGGCAGTGGAGAGCGCAATGTCCTCATCTTTGACCTGGGTGGCGGCACCTTCGATGTGTCCATTCTCGCCATCGATGACGGGATCTTTGAAGTGAAGTCCACCACCGGCGATACCCACCTGGGTGGAGAGGACTTTGACAATCGCATGGTCAGCCACTTCATTGAGGAGTTCAAGCGGAAATGCAAGAAGGACATTAGCCTGAATAAGAGGGCGGTGAGGAGGCTGCGGACAGCCTGTGAGAGAGCAAAGAGAGAACCCTGTCTTCCAGCACCCAGGCCAGTATTGAGATCGACTCTCTGTTTGAAGGCATTGACTTCTACACCTCAATCACCAGAGCTCGTTTTGAGGAACTGAAACGCTGACCTGCTCCGAGGCACCCTGAGCCGGTGGAGAAAGCCCTGAGAGATGCCAAATTGGACAAGTCTCAGGTCCATGAAATTGTCCTGGTCGCGGCTCCACCCGCATCCCCAAGATCCAGAAGCTGCTGCAAGATTTCTTCAACGGCAAGGAGCTGAACAAGAGCATCAACCCTGACGAGGCGGTGGCCTACGGGGCGGCTGTCCAAGCGCGGCCATTCTGATGGGGGACAAGTCGGAGAACGTCCAGGATCTGCTTCTCCTGGACGTTGCTGCTCTGTCCATGGGTCTGGAGACGGCGGGCGGTGTCATGACCACACTCATCAAGCGGAACACCACCATTCCCACCAAGCAGACCCAGATCTTCAGCACCTACTGTGACAACCAGCCTGGTGTCCTCATTCAGGTGTACGAAGGCGAGCGGGCCATGACCAAGGATAACAACCTCCTGGGCAAGTTTGACTTGACCGGCATCCCACCTGCCCCTCGTGGAGTGCCCCAGATCGAGGTGGACCTTCGACATCGACGCCATGGCATCCTCAACGTGTCTGCCGCTGACAAGAGCACTGGCAGAACTAACAAGATCACCATCACCAACGACAAGGGCAGGCTGAGCAAGGAGGAAATTGACCGGATGGTGCAAGATGCCGAGAAGTACAAGAATGAGGATGAAATGCAGAGGGAGAAGGTTGCAGCCAAGAACTCCCCTGGAGTCCTACGCCTACAACGTGAAGGGCACGATGGCCGATGAGAAGGTGGCGAGTAAGGTCAGCGATGAGGACAAGAGGGCGGTGGTTGACCGCTGCAACCAGACGATATCGTGGCTGGAGAAGAATCAGACGGCGGAGGTCGAGGAGTTTCAGCACCAGCAGAAAGAGCTGGAGAAAGTCTGCCAGCCCGTCGTTGCCAAACTTTACCAAGGAGCGGCCCCGGGAGAGTCATGCCGAGATCAGGCCCGGAACACCGCTTCCTCAGGACCCACCATTGAGGAGGTGGATTGAAAGCCAACACACATCAGAACATATTGAACTTAAACTAATGGCACTGACCTCCTAGTTTCCTGAGGACTTTCCTGAACTTGTTTCTTATTCGTTTGTAAATGTTTACAAATTTTTATGTTTTTATTTTTTTGGCTGGGGTGGTGGGGATATCCCATCAGGGCTTTTGGTATCTTCTTGGATTATTGTTGTATATGTTGCCTTCTATAAAATAAATTATTTTTAATTGTTCTACTTGGTGGTTTTACTTGGCATAGCTGTGTTTAAATATCATGTTTCTAAGGTGGCTTTTTTTTACCAATAAACATATCTTGAAATGTAACCCTGTAGTGGTGTTTCTACTAGACACAAGGAACTGTAGATGGTGGTTGACAATCATAGAGACACAAAATGCTGGAGTAACTCAATGGGTTGTGCAGCATCTCTGGAGAACCCGGTTAGGTGACATTTTGGTTACGGACTCATCTGAACTCTTTGTATGCATATCTAATCCGTGAGAGATGCAGAGGTCTGGTAACCTAGTGGGTTGGGCAGCACGTCTGGAGAACATGGTTTGGTGCCATTTTGGGTTGGGACCCTTCTTTAGATACTTCATATGCATATGTACTAAAGTAACTTAGTGAGTTGCAGCATCACTGATGAACATGGATGTCATAGTCCTGAGCTGAAAGGTCGCCTATCCATGTTCTCCAGACAGGGCCGCATGACTTGCTGAGATACTCGGCACTTTGCTTCCTTTATGTCTTGTTTGCTAACTGTAGGCGCTTCCCCCATCCTCATCTCTGTTCTCCTCCCAGCAGCCTCTGGCTATTAACATTAGAATTTGAGTTTGTTAATTCTATGGGGAATAATGGTATGAAAACTCTTTGCTACAATTCTAACGCAAACCAGTCAGCTCTCGTGTGCTGAATATTCTGCCTGTCAGCACAGGTATGCCTGGCCCATTGTGATGACTATCTTGAACCAAGACCATTTCAACCTTTTGACCCAGATCTTGTTAAAACAACCAGTTCTTTAGACTATGATCTGATCTCATGGCCCATTGTGATGACTAACTTGAACCAAGACCATTTCAACCTTTTGACCCAGATTTTGTTAAAACAACCAGTTCTTGGGGACCATGATCTGATCTCATGGTTATTGTCGTGGGCCACTTTAACTTCAGCAATATTCACTGGGACTTGGTGCAAAAGGGCTTGATGAGGCAAAATGTATTTAGTAAAGTGCGTATGGCGATGGTCCAACTCCAGGAGCGACCATACTGAGCCTTGCGCAGGCAAGTGGGCCAGGACAAATGACAGATGTTTCAGAAAGAATTGCGGATGCAGGAAAAATTGTGGGTAGTAAGTAAGTAAATTACATTTATATAGCACGTTTGAATCAACTCGCGTTGAAACCAAAGTGCTTTACATAGAAGAAATAATTAGGTTTCTGTACATCCATAGAAAATTTAAAAAAAAAGAAAAATTACACAACAAATTATAGAATTTAACATGCATGTCCCCCCACAGCAGAATCAAAAATGTCCACTGTGGGGAAAGGCACTGGTAAGTCCTGTCCTCTTCCTCTGTGATCACCCGAGGTCGGGGCCTATTTGTAGACAAAAATGCTGGAGAAACTCGCCGGGTGAGGCAGCATCTATGCAGCGAAGGAATAGGTGACGCTTCGAGACCCTTCTTCAGACTGATGTGTGGGTGGGTGCGGGAAGAAGAATGGATGAGGGCAGAGACAGTGGGCTGTGGGAGAGCTGGGGAGGGGAGGGGAAGGAAGAAGAAAGCAAGGCCAACAATTGGAGAAGTCAATGTTCATATCGCTAGGGTGTAAACTAACCAAGCGAAATGTGAGGTGCTGCTCCTCCAATTTACAGTGAGACTCACTCTGGCCACGGAGGAGGCCCGGGACAGAAAGGTCAGATTTGGAATGGGAGGGTGAGTTGAATTGCTGAGCCACCGGGAGATCAGGTTGGTTAATGCGAAATGAGCGGAGGTAAGTAAGTACATTTTATTTATATAGCACGTTTAAATCAACTCTAGTCAAACCCAAAGTGCTTTAGATAAAATAAATAATAAAGT
Organism: Okamejei kenojei; assembly: GCA_035221665.1. Classification (NCBI taxonomy): domain Eukaryota; kingdom Metazoa; phylum Chordata; class Chondrichthyes; order Rajiformes; family Rajidae; genus Okamejei; species Okamejei kenojei. The sequence goes on from CM069160.1 coordinate 11,595,602, forward strand.
TTCCGTACATCCATAGAAAAATTAAAAATAAGAAAACTGACATGACACATTATAGAATTCAACATGAACGTCCCCCCACAACAGAATCAACATTTTCCACTGTGGGGAAAGGCATCAAAAGGTTAAGTCCTCTTCCTCTGTGAAATCTCTGTGTTGGGCCTACGCTTCGTCTCACTGATGTACAGCAGTTGACACCTAGAGCAGCGGATGCAATAGATGAGGTTGGAGGAGGTGCAGGTGAACTAGTGTTTCAGTGTCGGAGTATTTTAGACGCAGTGATCACAATTGTCTCTATTTTAAGATGTTTATGAATATGGATAAGTCTGGACCTTGGGGAGGAGGCACTAAAATTGGGTTAAGGCAGAGTATACCATAGTTAGACACTAAAAACTTGCAGCTATTAAACTACCTTTTGTCGAATATCCTAAAAGTAGACAAAAACCATTGTTATTCAATGCCAAAACCTCCCTAACTCCTTAATCCCCATTGATATGATTGTTTTTATAAAGCATTTTTCCTATAGCTTGAGGCTTCTTAAGAACACAACTATTGCGTTTTAGCCAAACTACCTATATATAGCATAGTGGATCAATAGTCATGTCAAATGTCACATGAGTCAAGATGACATTCTTACCAACAGCAGCATAACAGGCCTGCAACCACAATACTCATAGATAACATAATAAAAAAAAACAATAAATAATAACCCCAAAAAGAAAGAAAAATACTGGTGCAGGAATGTCCAAAGTTCTTTGTTCAAACATAGACAGTTCATCGTTCAGTTAATTTTAAGTTTTAGTTTAAAGATACAGCAGGGAAACAGGCGTGCGCACTGACCAGCAAACACCCCCATTCACTAGCTCTATCCTACACACGAGGGAAAAACCTGCACATCTTTGCAATGTGGGAGCAAACCGGAGCACCTAGAAAACACCCACAGTCGCAGGGAGAATGTGCAAGCTTGGTTCAGACAGCACCGGTAGTGAGGATTGAACCTGGGTCTCTAGCTGGAAGGCATCGACTCTACCACCGCGCCACCCACAGAAATATTTTGCAGTGTTTGAGAACCTAGCTCTGGAGAAGGTCGAGAGGAGGTTTACAAGATTGATTCCAGGAACAAGTAGGTTAGCCTATGATGAGCGTTTGTCGGCACTGGGCCTGTACGGTTACGGACTCATCTGAACTCTTTGTATGCATATCTAATCCGTGAGAGATGCAGAGGTCTGGTAACCTAGTGGGTTGGGCAGCACGTCTGGAGAACATGGTTTGGTGCCATTTTGGGTTGGGACCCTTCTTTAGACACTTCATATGCATATGTACTAAAGTAACTTAGTGAGTTGCAGCATCACTGATGAACATGGATGTCATAGTCCTGAGCTGAAACGTCGCCTATCCATGTTCTCCCAGACAGGGCCGCATGACTTGCTGAGATACTCGGCACTTTGCTTCCTTTTATGTCTTGTTGCTACTGTTGGCGATTTCCCCCACCCCCATCTCTATTCTCCTCCCAGCAGCCTCTGGGTATTAACATTAGAATTTGAGTTTGTTAATTCTATGGGGAATAATGGTATGAAAACTCTTTGCTACAATTCTAATTGAAAACCAACGTCAGCTCTCGTGAGCTGAATATTCTGCCTGTCAGCACAGGTATGCCTGGCCCATTGTGATGACTATCTTGAACCAAGACCATTTCAACCTTTTGACCCAGATTTTGTTAAAACAACCAGTTCTTGGGGACTATAATCTGATCTCATGGTTATTGTCATGGGCTACTTTAACTTCAGCAATATTGACTGGGACTTGGTGCAAAAGGGCAAAATGTATTTTGGTAAAGTGCGTATGGGGATAATCCAACTCCAGGAGCGACCATACTAAGCCTTGCGCAGGGAAGTGGGCCTGGACAGATGATGGTTTACAATCAAAGAGACACAAAATGCTGGAGTAACTCACTGGGTTGGGCAGCATCTCTGGAGAAATCTTTAGACACTTCACTTCACACAACCAATGTCAGCTCTCGTAAACTGAATATTCTGCCTATTGGCAAAGGTATGCCTGGCTAACTCGAACCAAGACCATGTCAACCTTTTCACCCAGATTTTGTTAAAACAACCAATTCTTGGGGACCATAGAAATATAGAAAATAGGTGCAGGGGGAGGCCATTCGGCCCTTCGAGGCAGCACCGCCATTCATTGTGATCACGGCTGATCTGATCTCATGGTTATTTTCGTGGGCTACTTTAACTTCTTCAATATTGACTGGGGCTTGGGGCAAAAGAGGTTGATGGGGCAAAATTTGTCTAGTAAAGTCTGTCTGGGCATAGTCCAACTCTAGGAGGGACCATACTGAGCCTTGAGCAGGGAAGTGGGCCTGGGCAGATGACTGGTCTTTCAGAGAGAACTGATGGGAGAATCGAAGGGAGACGAAAATTCTGGAGAAACTCAGCGGGTGAGGCAGCATCTATAGAGTGAGGTGACGTTTCGTGTCGAGACCCTTGTTCTTTCCGATGTGGGGGGCGGAAAAGGAGGGATAAAGCAAGGACTACCTGAAATTGGAGAAGGCAATGTTCATACCGCTGGGGTGTAAACTACCCAAGCGAAATATGAGGTACTGCTCCTCCAATGTGCGGTGGTCCTCACTCTGGCCATGGAGGACGCCCAGAACAGAAAGGTCGGATTCGGAATGGGAGTGGGAGTTGAAGTGCTGGGCCACCGGGAGATCAGGTTGTTTAATGCGAACTGAGCGGAGATGTTGGGCCAAGTGATCGCCAAGCCTGCGCTTGGTCTCACCGATGTAGAGCAGTTGACACCTAGAGCAGCGGATGCAATGGATGAGGTTGGAGGAGGTGCAGGTGAACTAGTGTTTGGTCAGAGTGTTTTAGATGCAGTGATCACAAAATTGCCTAAATTTTAATATGTTTATGAATAAGGATAAGTCTGGACCTTGTGGAGGAGGCACTAAAATTGTGTTAAGGCAGAGCTTACCATAATTAGACACAAAAATCTTGCAGCTATTAAACTCTTGTCGAAAATCCTGAAGGTGGACGAAAAACTTTATAATTCAAACCCAAAAACTCCCTCACCTGTAACTCCTTAATCCCCATGACATGATTGTTTTTATAAAGCATTTTTCCTATAGCTTGAGGCTTGTTAAGAACACAACTATTGCGTTTTAGCCGAAACATATACATGTGGCCTGGTGGATCAATAGTCATGTCAAATGTCTTGTCACAAGAGTCAAGATGACATTCTTACCAACAACAGCATAACAGGCCTGTAAGCACAATAATCATAGATAACATAATTATATATATATATAAAAAACAACCAAGAAAAGAGAAAAAAATACTAGTACAGAAAAGTCCAAAGTTCTTTGTTCAAACCATAGACAGTTCATAGTTTAGTTTAACTTTTTAAGTTTTAGTTTAAAGATACAGCGGGGAAACAGGCGTGCAGATGCTGGTCTCCAGAATCAGAGATGCTGCTTGACCCGCTGAGTTAACCCAGCATTTTGTGTCTATCTTCGCTGATCATACTGTTGGGTTACAAGCAAGTCAGGCGGAATAAGATGTGATGCACTCTGCTCTGGAATTAACTGAAACATAGAAAATAGGTGCAGGAGGAGGCCATTCGGCCCTTCGAGACAGCACCACCATTCATTGTGATCATGGCTGACCATCCCCAATCAATAACCCGTGCCTGCCTTCTCCCCATATCTCTTGATTCCACTAACCCTTAGAGCTCTATCTAACTCTCTCTTAAATCCATCCAGTGACTTGACCTCCACTGCCCTCTGTGGCAGGGAATTCCACAAATTCACAACTCTCTGGGTGAAAAAAAAGGTTTTTTCTCACCTCGGTCTTAAATGGCTTCCCCTTTATTCTAAGACTGTGGCCCCTGGTTGTGGGCTTGCCCAACATTGGAAACATTTTTCCTGCATCTAGCTTGTCCAGTCCTTTTATAATTTTATATGTTTCTATAAGAGATCCTTCTAAACTGTCTGAAGAAGGGTCTCGACCAGAAGTTGTCGCCTATCTCCTTCGCTCTTAGATGCTGCTGCACCCGCTGAGTTTCTCCAGCCTTTTGTGTACCCTCCAGTGAATACAAGCCTAGTCTTTTCAATCTTTCCTCATATGGCAGTCCCACCATCCCATGGATCAATTTTGTGAACCTACGGTGCACTGCCACAATCACAAGGATGTCCTTCCTCAAATTAGGTGACCAAAACTGTACACAATACTCCAGATGTGGTCTCACCAGAGCTCTATACAACTGCAGAATAACCTCTCTACTCCTATACTGAAATCCTCTTGTTATGAAGGCCAACCATTCCATTAGATTTCTTCACTGCCTGCTGATAGTTGAGATAGAGTCATACAGTGTGGAAACAGGCCCTTCGGACCAACTTGCCCACACCGGCCAACATTTCCCAGCTACACTAGTCCCATTTGATCCATATCCCTCCAAACCTGTCCTATCCATGTACGTAACTAACTGTTTCTTAAACGTTGGGATAATACCTTGCCTCAACTACCTCACCTGGCTGCTTGTTCCATACACCCCAGAAGATGATGGATAACAGCATCTGTCTGCATGAGGGGGGAGGTGGAGAGGAGAGGGGTAAAGGAGTGAAGGAGGGGGGGGGGGGGGGTTCTGGCAGCTCCTGTTTTGATTTGAGGCATTTAATGCAGCCATTCGGGGTGTCGGTTCCTGACCTCCCCACCATCGAAGTGAATTACAGGAGACATTGCTTCAAGAGGCAGCCAGCATCACCACCCAGTCACACTCTCATTTAACCCCTGCCATTGGAAAGAAGGTGCGGAAGCCCGAAAACTCTCTGAAGTCCAGGTTGAGGAACAGCTTATTCCCTACAGCTGTTAGGCTATTAAACACAGTAACCCCAAATAAGCTCTGAGCTGCATAGACAATGATTGTTATTAAAAACACTATTACCACAGCACCTCATATTCCGCTTGGGGAGTCTGCATCCTTTGGGCTTGAATATTGAATTTTCTCAATTCTGTTAACCCTTGCTGTCTCCTCCCCTTCCCACCTCTCCCTCAGCCCTCGGGCCCTGGCATTCCCTCTATCTCCCTCCCCCACCCCAGTCGCACCAGCTTCTCATTTTCACACCACAAACAGCTTACAATGGCTTGTTCCCTTTATCACCGATACGTTTTTGCATATCTTTCACTCATTGTTCCTTATCTCTCCACATCACCGTCTATATCTCTCGTTTCCCTGATCCCTGACCAGTCTGAAGAAGGGTCTCGACCCGAAACGTCGCCTATCTCCTTCGCTCCTTAGATGCTGCTGCACCCGCTGAGTTTCTCCAGCTTTTTGTGTACCCAATTGTGTACCCACTATTATCATGTGTTTTGTTATGTGTATGTATGTGTTCGTGTGTGTGTGTTTGTGTATGCGTATGTTATATATATATGTGTGTGTGTGTATAGACATACAGAAGATGGACATAAAATGCTGGAGTAACTCAGCGGGACAGGCAGCATCTCTGGAGAGAAGGAATGGTTGTGTTTTGGGTCAAGACCCTACTTCAGGCTGATAGTCGGGAGAGGGAGACAACAGAGACAAGGAAGAGGAAGGTGTGGAAAAGGGACATCAGGGAATGCTATCAAGGAAATGTAAAATAGATCATTGTTAGCTAGGAGAAGGTGACAACAGACGCAAGTAAAATTTAAAGTAGTTCTTTTACAAACCAGGTGCAACTGAAGGTAGCTATTTTTTCCCCAAAAAAACTTTTTTTGTTAATCTACACTCCACACCTCAGTTTCAATTTTGGAGTATTTTTGAACAAGAACAAAGCAAACAGAGATAAAAACGGAATGTTGAAGAAGGAACTGCAGATGCTGGAGAATCGAGGGTTACACAAAAAGCTGGAGAAAAACTCAGCGGGTTGCAGCTTGAGCATCTAAGGAGCGAAAAATAAGGAGATAGGCGATGTTTCGGGTCGAGACCCTTCTTCAGACTGGTCAGGGGTCAGGGAATGGGTCGGGTAAAGGAACGAGAGATATAGACGGTGATGTGGAGAGATAAGGAACATTGAATGAAAGATATGCAAAAAAGTATCGATGATAAAGGGAAAACAAGCCGTTGTAAGCTGTTTGTGGTGTGAAAATGAGAAGCTGGTGTGACTGGGGTGGGGGAGGAGATAGAGATAGAGGGAATGCCAGGGCCGAGGGCTGAGGGAGAGGTGGGAGGGAGGGGAGGAGACAGCAAGGGTTAACAGAATTGAGAAAATTCAATGTTCAAGCCAAAGGATGCAGACTCCCTCGAAGCGGAATATGAGGTGCTGTTCCTCCAGCTTGCGGTGTTGTCACTCTGGCCGTGGAGGGAGGCCCAGGACGAGAGGTCGGATGTGGAATGGGAGGGGGAGTTGAAGTGCTGAGCCACCGGGAGGTCGGGTTGGTTATTGCGGACGAGCGGAGGTGTTCGGCGAAGCGATCGCCAAGCCTCCGCTTGGTCTCACCGATATAGATCATCTGGCATCTGGAGCAGCGGATGCAGTAGATGAGGTTGGAGGAGGTGCAGGTGAACCTCTGTCGGACCTGGAAGGACTGTTGGTTACTTGAAGTTTGGGGTCAATATGAAGTACACACACTGAACTTTTTTTATGGTTTCTTATACCACGTTACAGTGCACTATGTTTACATATTCTGTTGTGCTGCTGCAAGTAAGACTCACATCATTGTTCTATCTGGGACACAATAAAAACACTCTCTGACTATCTTACCTCGCCTCCTCAAGAGCGGACCAAACACAAACCAAGCCCACTCCCCTCCCCAATCAAAAATCAATCCCCATTTCCTGCTCATCGTTATGTCTCGATCGCTTTAAATCGGATCATGGTTTCACTGCCAGGGAATCGCTTCTCGGACATGCTGGTCCCCATGCTCATCTTTTCTAACCCTGGGGCTTTCGTACACAGGTAAGGCAGGGATTAATACCCGCTGCGCATCAAATGTACGTCTGTTTATTGCATGCCCCGTCTGCAGCCAATTTCAATCACAAAATGATTGCAACATTAGATCTGAAATGGACAGACCAGGAAAATTCTAAATATTATTCGGTTTGAGCAAATGCGTGCCGGTCGAGCTGAAATTGCAATGTAGACCTGGCGTGCAGCAAATAGCTTTATATTCTTGCAATAATGAAACAAACCAGTGATATTTTAGTTTATTAGCAAGGTTCAGAATAGCAAGGGCCCTGGGGGATTTATTCTCGCGACTGCAAGTAAGATTTATGAATCTAAGTAGAGAGTGTTTTTGAATCTTGGATGAAAAAATATACTCATATTATGTTTCTCTTAGCTTGTCAATTTGTGCAGATGTTCTTGGGATCCTCTGCATTTAATCCCTTGTTTTTAAGTGCGACTGAAAACATTCTCCGCCTACTACCTGTGGCTTCATGTAAGATATGGTTCTCTCTTGGCGTTCTGCGGTAGAGTTGCTGCTTACAGCGCCAGAGACCGGGTTCGATCCTGACCACCGGCGCTTATACTCATGTGACCGCGAGGGTTTTCTCCGGCTGCTCCTGCTTTCCACACGCAAACGTTTGATTGGCTTCTGAAAATTCTGTGTGGGATAGTGCTAAGTGGGCGTCGTGGACTCGGTGGGCCGAAGGGCCTGTTTCCACGCCGTTTCTCTAAAGATTATCTAAATACATTTATAGAAGTCCCTGCCACAGAGGGTAGTTGAAGGCCAATCACTGGATGGATTTAAGAGGAGTTGGATATAGCTCTAGGGGCTGGTGGTCAAGGGATATGGGTGTACCGGTTATTGATAGCGGATGTCAGCCATGATCATATTGAATGGCGGTGCTGGCTCGAAGGGCCGAAAATGGCCTCCTCCTGCACCTATTGTTTATGTTTCTATTTGTAAAGTCGAAAGACGCGAATGTGAGGATGGTTTTAGGTTGCAAGCCGCTAAGTGCTGGGGAGGGTGTGTATGCAATCTCCGCCCCCGACACTGGGTGGCGTTTTGGACTAACTGGTCTGTAATTCCCCGTTCTCTCTCTCCCTCCCTTTTAAAATAAAGTGGGGTTATATTAGCTACCCTCATGGCTGATTATCTTCCCTCCTAACCCCATTCTCCTGCCTTCTATGCATAACCCCAGACACTAATCAAGTCCTAGCAACGAAGGCCAGTGGTGATGGATACATAAGAATAATCTTATAAGATAGTCTGAAGAAGGGTCCCGACCCGAAACGTTACATATTCCTTTGCACCATAGATGCTGCCTCATCCGCTGAGTTTCTCCAGCATTTTATCTAACTTAAAATAATCTTCCATTAGTTAAGAAGTGTACTACAGATTTTAAGTATTTGGAGAAAGATGAAAGAGAAAGGAAAGAAAGAATGATTAAGAATAGGTTGTGGTTTCAGATCGCAAGTTCACGGAGTACAATTAGGCCATTTGGCCCATTGTGTACTCGGCGATTCAATCATGGCTGATCTCTGCCTCCTTATCCATTTTCCTGCCATCTCCCCATAACCAATCGGGATGGCGGGACTGTCATATGTTGGGAGAATGGAGCGGCTGGGCTTGTGTACTCTGGATGTTTAAAAGGATGAGAGGGGATCTTATTGAAACATAAGATTATTAAGGGTTGGACACAGTAGATGCAGGAAACATGTTCCCGATGTTGAGGGGGGAAAGGGGGGGGGGGAGAAAACGCTTTTTACACAGAGGGTTGTGAGTCTGTGGAATTCTCTGCCTCAGAGGGCGGTGGAGGCCGGTCTCTGGTGGGTGGGGGGGGTGGGACTTTTCAAGAGAGAGCTGGATAGGGCTCTTAAAGATAGCAGAGTCAGGGGATATGGGGAGAAGGCAGGATCGGGTTACTGATTGGGGATGATCAGCATTGATCACATTGAATGGGCGTGGGTGCTGGCCCGAAGGAATCGCCGAATGTTCTACTCCTGACCTACTGTATATTGTCCATTGTTTATTGTCTATTGTTTTAAACCCTTGACACCCGTTCTAATCAAGAATTTGTCTATCTCTGCCTTAAATAATATCTGTGACTTGGCCTCCTACAGCCCCTGTGGCAAAAGAGTTCCACAGATTAGAAACATAGAAACAGAGAAACACATAGAAAACATGGCGCAGGAGGAGGCCATTCGGCCCTTCGAGCCAGCACCGCCATTCATTGTGATCATGGCTGATCGTCCCCTATCAACAACCGTGCCTGCCTTCTCCCCTTATATCCTTGACTCCACTAGCCCCTAGAGCTCTATCTGATTATCGCTTAAATCCATCCAGTGACTTGGCCTCCACTGCCTCTGTGGCAGGGTGGGTGAAAAGGTTTTTTGCTCGCCTCAGTCTTAAATGAACCTCCCCTTTATTCTAAGACTGTGACTGTGATTAGATTAACTCTCTGACTGAAGAAGTTCCTTATCATCTCCTTTCTGAAAGAGCGACCTTAAAATTCCGAGGCTGGGACCTGTGGTCCACAAGTGGAAAAGGTTCCCGAGACCCTTCTTCAGTCTTCTTCAGAAGGACCTGTTTCCATGCTGCATCTTTCAATAAATTCAAGTAGCCTTGATCCCACACTCAGTTTCTTTAATCTAAATATTGACACTGCTTGGATGGAGCAGCCACAGACGTAATAAAGAAATTGCAATCGTCATTCGGTATCCATGGTTACTGCGGTGGCACAAAAGCCATCCTGTTTCAATTCATTAGGAGATTGCTTTTCTTTTGCTTCCCTATGAAAATCCCTCCAAGGCAAAACTGAATCTGTGCAAGTTGTTCTATTGAGACATCCAAAATTAACATAGATTTGCTTTCCAAAGGAGTGTCCGGACCCATTCCTTTTCTCCAGAGGTGCAGTCTGACCTGAGTTATTCCAGCTTTTGGTGACTATCTTAGATCACTTTTCCCTTTTGCTGCATTGATTCAATGCAGCACAGAAACAGGCCCTTCGGCCCACAATATCTGTGCTGGCCCTGGTGTCACATTAAACTGTACGTTTGCCTCCATCAAAAAAAAGACACAAAGTGCTGGAGTAAATCAGCAGGTCAGGCAACATCTCTGGAGAAGGATCACAGGAATGAGTGGGTTAACTACAGTTGCTGGGTAATACAATAGGACAATAGACAATAGGTGCAGGAGTAGGCCATTCGGCCCTTTGAGACAGCACCACCATTCAATGTGATCAGGGCTGATCATCCCCAATCAGTACCCCGTTCCTGCCTTTTCTCCCCATATCCCCTGACTCCGCTATCTTTAAGAGCCCTATCTAGCTCTCTCTTGAAAGTATCCAGAGAACCGGCCTCCACCGCCCTCTGAGGCAGAGAATTCCACAGACTCACAACTCTCTGTGTGAAAAAAGCGTTTCCTCGTCTCCGTTCTAAATGGCCTACCCCTTATTCTTAAACTGTGGCCCCTGGTTCTGGGCTCCCCCAACATCGGGAACATGTTTCCTGCCTCTAGCGTGTCCAAAGCCTTAATTATCTTATATGTTTCAATAAGATCCCTCTCATCCTTCTCAACTCCAGAGTGTACAAGCCCAGCCCTCTAATCTCTCAGCATATGACAGTCCCGCCATCCCGGGAATTAACCTGGTGAACCTACGCTGCACTCCCTCAATAGCAAGAATGACACAGCTGGTCAGACAGCACCTCTGGAGAACATGGACAGACAATGTTTTGGGCTGGGACCCTTACATAGAAACATAGAAACATAGAAAATCGGTGCAGGAGTAGGACCACTTGGCCCTTTGAGCCTGCAACGCCATTCAATATGATCATGGCTGATCATCCAAACTCAGTATCCTGTACCTGCCTTCTCTCCATATCCCCTGATCCCTTCAACCACAAGGGCCACATCTAACTCCCTCTTAAATATAGCCAATGAAACTGTCCTCAACTACCTTCTGTGGCAGAGAATTCCAGAGACTCACCACTCTCTGTGTGAAAAATGTCTTCCTCATCTCGGTCCTAAAGGAATTCCCCATTATCCTTAGACTGTGACCCCTTGGTTCTGGATCTCCCCAACATCAGAGGAACAATCTTCCGGCATCTAGCCTGTCCAACCCCTTAAGAATTTTGTAAGTCTCTAAAAGATCCCCCTCAGTCTTCTAAATTCTAGCGGAGTACAAGCCAAGTCTATTCAGTTGTTCCTCATATGAAAGTCTGACATCCCAGGAATCAGTCTGGTAAACCTACTCTGTACCCCTCTATTGGCAAGAATGTTCTTGCTCAGATTTGGAGACCAAAACACTGTACGCAATACTCCAGGTGTGGTCTCACCAAGACCTGTACAACTGCAGTAGAACCTCCCTGCTCTTGTACTCAAATCCTTTCGCTATGAATGCTGACATACCATTTGCTTTCTTCACTGCCTGCTGCACCTGCATGCCTACTTTCAATGATTGGTGTACCATGGACACCCAGGTCTCGTTGCATCTCCTCTTCTGGGCTGGGGGAAGGGAAAGGTGGAAGAGAGGTGGGGGGCAGGATAAAACCAGGCAAGTGGTAGGTGGATACAGGTGGAGGGGGTGGGAGGGGTTGATTGGCAGATTGGCTGTATGAAGGCCAGATGGGAAAAAGTCAAAAGGCAGTGAGATAGGGAGAGACACTGAAATGTGAAGCCAGATGACTGGATAGATTGATTGTTTTTATGTACAGTTTTATCTGATTTGATGGGATATTACCGCAGGCCGGCCCGCAGCCACAACACCTTGAAGGACTGACTTACTTACCATCTGGAGCGGGATCCCTCACGGGAATCCCTGGAGAAGAGCTCCGACCGCCGGCCTGTGGCCTACGGCCATCCTGAAAGCCGCGGTCTCCGGATAGGGAAGCATCGATTCGGGGACTTGCCTTCCAGACGAGAGGGCCTGTCATCTGGCCGCCTGCAGCGTCGAGACTGCGGAGGTTATGGCCCCACCACAAGGGAAAATGGAGGAGGACTGACTATACTTTGTGCCTTCCACCACAGTGAAGAACGCTGTGGAGGATGTTTGTGTTAGATTTTTATTGTGTATTTTGTGTTTTTTTTTGATTGACCGCTGCTGGCAAATTCATTTCACTGCACTTTATTGTGTATGCGATGAATAAATATGATTGAGTGATTGGTTAGAAACATAGAAAATAGGTGCAGGAGGAGGCCATTCGGCCCTTCGAGCCAGCACCGCCATTCATTGTGATCATGGCTGATCGTCCCCTATCAATAACCCGTGCCTGCCTTCTCCCCATATCCCTTGACTCCACTAGCCCCTAGAGCACTATCTAACTCTCTCTTAAATCCATCCAGTGACTTGGCCTCCACTGCCCTGCGTGGCAGGGAATACCATAAATTCACAAACTCTCTGGGTGAAAAAGTTTTTTTTCTCACTCAGTTCTTAAATGACCTTCCCTTTATTCTAAGACTGTGTGGCCCCTGGTTCTGGACTTGCCCAACATTGGGAACATTTTTCCTGCGTCTTGCTTGTCCAGTCCTTTTATAATTATATATGTTTCTATAAGAAGTGCTCTGAGTGCAGGTAGATGGGACTAGGGGAAAAACAAATGGTCGGCACGGACTGGAAGGGCCGAGAGGGCCTGTCTCGTGCTGTAATTGTTATATGGTTATATGATTATAAGAAGGTTGATTGAGTGATACCTGACAATAAAAAGAGCAAAACCTGGATATGGCCCTAATCTGCGCAAGGTGAGAAGGGGGAAATTTGATAGGAACCTGAGGTGCACCATTTTACAATACGATACGTTAGAACTTTACTTATGCCAGGAGGAAATTTGATCTGCCAACAGTTATAAAACATGAGATACATGAAATATGAAATTAAAGTGAGGATTGGAAAGGACTGGAGATGTGCAAATATTTTTGGAGGGGAGGCGTCAGTTTACCCCACGACAGAAGGGGGAGGAGTTGTACACTTTGATAGCCACGGGGAAGAAGGATCTCCTGTGGCGTTCTGTGCCGCATCTTGGTGGAACCAGTCTGTTGCTGAAGGCGCTCCTCAGGTTGACCAGTGTGTCATAGAGGGGGTGAGCTGTATTGTCCACAGGGTGCTCTGCTGTTTGAGGAGCATCCTCCCCTTCCAAGACCACCCCGGAGATTCAACTCCAACTCCAACGCCCCCCTGGGCAGAGAGCCGGCCTTCCTGATGAGTTTGCTGATCCTGTTGGCGTCCGGGGCCTTCGCCCTGCTGCCCCAGCACACACGACAGCAAAGAAGATGGATGCTGGTTACCACCGGTAGGTAGAACATCTGCAGCACCTTGCTGTTCACACAGAAGGGTGGTGAGTGTATGGAACGAGCTGCCAGGAGCTGGTAGTTAGGCAGGTACAATAACAACATGCAAAAGACACGTGGACAGATATAGGGATAGGAAGGGGTTAAATGGATACTAGACTAAGTGGGACCTGTTGGGTCCCTTTGTCAGGAAGAGAAAAAAAAAAGTTCAATAAATAAGAAATGCAGTGCAATAATAATTTAGTCTTTTGCAGTTCAGAGCTCAGAGCTTATTCGAAGTTGTGTTTAATAGCCTGATGGCTGTGGGGAAGCAGCTGTTCCTGAACCTGGACGTTACAGTTTTCAGGCTCCTGTACCTTCTTCCCGATGGCAATGGTGAGATGAGTGTGTGGCCAGGATGGTGTGGGTCCTTGATGATGTTGGCTGCCTTTTCGGGGCAGCGTCTACGATAGATCCCTTCGACGGAGGGGAGGTCAAAGCCGGTGATGGGCTGGGCAGTGGTCATATCTTGTCGTAGTCTTTTGGATGTCCACGTTGCCGAACCAAGCCACGATGCAACCAGTCAGAATGCGCTCTACCGTGCACCTGTAGAGGTTTAGGAGAATCCTCTTTGACATGCCGAATCTCCGTGGTCTTCTCAGGAAGTAGAGTCGCTGTTGTGCCTTCTTGATAATTGCATTGGTGTGCTGGGTCCAGGAAAGGTCTTCGGAAATATGCCCGCCCAGGAATTTGACGTTTTTGACCTTCTCCACCGTTGAAGATAGATAGATAGATGGGCCAATCACAAGTAGACGGGCCTAGTGTAGATGGAGCATCTTTGGATGGCACACCGATAGGAATAGATGGGGTAAATGCTCAGAGTCTCCTTTGAGGAATTGAGAACCAGAGGACATTGCTTTAAGGTGAGGGGGGAATGATTTAATAGGAACCTGAAGGGCAACTTTTTTTACACAAAGGGTGGTGGGTGTATGGAACGAGCTGCCGGAGGAGGTAGTTGATGCACGATGTGTAAACAAATCATTCGACCAGGTGCATGGACAGGACAGGTTTAGAGGAAAGACAGACACAAAATGCTGGAGTAACTCAGCAGGACAGGCAGCATCTCTGGAGAGCAGGAATGGGTGATGTTTCGGGTCGAGACCTTTCTTCAGCCTGGAGGGTGTCGACCCGAAAAGTCATCCATACCTTCGGCCCAGAGATGCTGCCTGTCCCGCTGAGTTACTCCAGCGTTTGGTGGGCAGACAAAAAGCTGGAGAATCGCAGCGGGTGAGGCGGCATCTATGGAGCGAAGGAATGGGTGACGTTTCGGGTCGAGACCCTTCTTCAGACTGATGTGGGGAGGGGGGTGGGAGGGGCGGGAAGAAGAAAGGAAGAGGCGGAGACAGCGGGCTGTGGGAGAGCTGGGAAGGGGAGGGGAAGGAGGGAGAAAGCAAGGACTACCTGAAATTGGAGAAGTCAATGTTCATACCGCTGGGGTGAAAACTACCCAAGCGAAATATGAGATGCTGCTCCTCCAATTTGCGGTGAGACTCATTCTGGCCATGGAGGAGGCCCAGGATAGAAAGGACGGATTCGGAATGGGAGGGGGAGTTGAAGTGCTGGGCCACCGGGAGATCAGGTGGTGTTTGGCGCCGGTCATCGAGCACCAGCCAAAATAGGGACGTTTATGGAAGATGGGAAGGTGGCTTTGGTGCTGGCCAGTGGCTAAGCTGGACGCAGAGGTGTCATTGTAAAGAACATTGACGATGGAACCTCCAATCGGCCTTGCAGTCATGTCCTCGTTATGGTATTGATCGCGACTCTCGAAAAGTGACGGCCAAAATGGGTAAGAAGAAGGAGTACAAGAGTTCAAGAGAGTTTATTCTCATGTGTCCCAGATAGGACAATGAAATTCTTGCTTTGCTTCAGCACAACAGAATATTGTAGGCATAAATAAATACAGAATAGATCAGTGTGTCCATATACCATTGAATATATATACATATCCACACATAAATAAGCAGATAAAGTGCAATAGGCTATTAAAGTTCAGATTTTTGTTTGAGTTTAGTTTAGTAGCCTGATGACTGTGGGGAAGTAGCTGTTCCTGAACCAGGACGTTGCAGTCTTCAGGCTCCTGTACCTTCTACCTGAAGGCAGCGGGGAGATGAGTATGTGGCCAGGGTGGTGTGTGGGTCCTTGATGATGCTGCCAGCCTTTTTGAGGCAGTGACTGTGGTAGATCCCCTCGATGGTGGGGAGGTCAGAGCCGATGATGGACTGGGCAGTGTTTACAACTTTTTGCAATCTTTTCCGCTCCAGGGCGCTCAAGTTGCCGAACCAAACCACGATGCTACTGGTCAGCAAGCTCTCTACTGTGCACCTGTAGAGGTTCGAGAGAGTCCTCCTTGACATACCGACTCTCCGTAATCTTCTCAGGAAGTAGAGGCGCTGATGTGCTTTCTTTTTAATTGCATCCGTTTTCTGGGACCAGGAGAGATCTTCAGAGATGTGCACGCCCAGGAATTTGAAGCTCTTGACCCTTTTCACCATCGACCCGTTGATATAAACTGTGGGTCCCATCCTACCCCTTCAAAAGGGCCAAGAGTTCCAAGATCAAGGCTATCTGCAGCGAATCGTCCGATCAGCTGAGAAGGTTATTGGCTGCAACCTTCCCTCCAATGTCGAACTGTACACGCAAGGGGCCAGGAAGCGAGCGGGCAAGATCATCTCTGACCCCTCTCACCCTGGCCACAAACTCTTTGAATCACTTCCCTCTGGAAGGCGCCTCCAGACTGTCAAAGCTGCCACAGCCAGACATAAAAAACAGTTTTTATCCACGAGTAGTTGCTCTACTCAACAGCCAACAAATCTGTAGCCTCCTTTGAACTGGTATTTTGTTGGTTCACATGCTTGATCAATGGTGTTTTATCATTAATGTTTTATTATTATTAATGTTCAGTGTTTTCTGAGTCATTCGTAACTGTCACTGCATGTCATGTTGTTACTTGCGGGGGAGCACCAAGGCAAATTCCTTGTATGTGAATACTTGGCCAATAAACTTACTTACTTATGAAAGTATACAACTACAACCATTCGATGCCAACCAGGTATCCAGTTGACATTCCCTTGGGTAAGACCATCGTGAACAAGGATGTTTTTAGGGATGCTACTTTGAAACGCAAAGCTGGATAAGAAGCCAAAGTAAAATTGAAGAAAGGTACAAAACTGAGAAAAATAAATGGTTCTTTCAGAAGCTCCGATTCTAAGTTGTGTATCAATATAAATAAATGAAAGAATAAATAAAAATCCTGCTTTTTGTGTCTATGGTTTAAACCAGCATCTGCAGTTCCTTCCTACGCCGGTTTTTACAGGGATGTGGGCCAAACGCAGGGAGGTGGGACTGGCGTAGATGGGGCATGTTGGCCGGCAAGGCCTGTTTCCACGCTGTGTGACTCTGGCTCTCTAAACCTCGCTCTCTTGTCCTTCCTGCGTCAGGTGAGGCTTCCTGGTGCCCCAGTCATCTGGACTGCGCCCTTCTCCGTCGCAATCCCTGCATCGCTGGGTCGCAGGACTGCGGCCCCTGCTTACCCGGATACCAAGAGGACAGTGATGAGAAGTGCATCCTCAAGGGGCTTCAGAGGCAGGGTGAGTAGAGGAGACCTTGGTTTAGTCTTGTTTATTGTCACGTGTACGGTGAAAAAGTACGGTGAAAAACTTTTAGTAGACAAAAAATGCTGGAGAAACTCAGTGGGTGAGGCAGCATCTATGGAGAAAAGGAGTAGCATTCTTGCTATTGAGGGAGTGCAGCGTAGGTTTACAAGGTTAATTCCCGGGATGGTGGGACTGTCATATGCTGAGAGAATGGAGCGGCTGGGCTTGTACACTCTGGAGTTTAGAAGGATGAGAGGTGATCTTATTGAAACATATAAGATTATTCAGGGTTTGGACACGCTAGAGGCAGGAAACATGTTCCCGATGTTGGGGGAGTCCAGATCCAGGGGCCACAGATTAAGAATAAGAGGTAAGCCATTTAGAACAGAGACGAGGAAACACTTTTTCTCACAGAGAGTGGTGAGTCGGTGGAATTCTCTGCCTCAGAGGGCGGTGGAGGCCGGTTCTCTGGATACTTTCAAGAGAGAGCTAGATAGGGCTCTTAAAGATAGCAGAGTCAGGGGATATGGGGAAAAGGCAGGAACGGGGTACTGATTGGGGATGATCAGCCATGATCACATTGAATGGCGGTGCTGGCACGAGGGGCCAAATGGCCTACACCTGCACCTAATGTTTATTGTGACGTTTCGGGTTGAGACCCTTCTTCTTCAGACCGATCTGCACGAGTGAATGAGAAAGTGGGATTACATGGGACTAGTGTCGATAGCCAGCATGGACTCGGTGGGCCGAATGGCATGATTCCACCGGTATTTCTAGACTATACTAAACATTACATGTGTGGTTTATTTTCTGTTCCAGCAACTCTCCTTGCGCCTGGCCTGAAACTCACCGGCTCCAACTTCAGCCGCTCTTCGAGTGCCCACCAGAGCACGGAGGTACCCTGGGCCATGGCAAAGACCACCCCGGGCACCCGCCCCGCCCGAGGGGGGGGCGAGAGCAAGAAGCTTTCCCGTCTGCTAAATGACGTGGTGTCGCTGAGTTAGGTAACGGGAGGCCGGAGTCCCCGGGACCTGTCGACAGTGGAATCTTGAGCGGAACGCAGCGCGCCAGAAGGACTCACTGGGTCAGCCAGCGTCGGTGGAGGGACACGGGCAGATCATGTTTCGGGTCAGGTCTGAAGTGGAGTCCTGTCCATTTCCCCCCACAGATGCTGCCCAACCCGCTGAGTTCCTCCCGTGGTTTGTGTTTCTGTTTAACGGGAAGCCCGGAGTGGATTAAGCAGGGGTGGGAAAAGGGAGAGCGGTGGGGGCAGGAGTGGGGGAGGGATTGGTTACAGGGAGAGAAAAGTGGGGGGAGCTGGGAGGTTTGAGGGAAAGATGGAGAGGTGTGGAGAGAGGGAAGGGGAGGGAGAGACAATAGACAATAGACCATAGGTGCAGGAGGAGGCCATTCGGCCCTTCGAACCAGCGCCGCCATTCAATGTGATCATGGCTGATCGTCCCCAATCAGTACCCCGTTCCTGCCTTCTCCCCATATCCCCTGACTCCGGAATCTTTAAGAGCACTCTCTAGCTCCCTCTTGAACGTATCCAGAGAACCGGCCTCCAATGCCCTCTGAAGCAGGAAATTCCACACTCACAACTCTCTGTGAGAAAAAGTGTTTACTCATCTCCGTTCTAAATGTCTTACCCCTTATTCTTAAACTGTGGCCTCTGGTTCTAGACGCCCCCAATATCGGGAAATTGTTTCCTGCCTCTAGTGTGTCCAAACCCTTAATAATCTTATATGTTTCAACCCCGGGGGGGGGGGGGGGGGGAGGGGGGTGGTGGGTGACACACGTCCCTCCCATGACACACGTCCCTCCCATGCTCCCATGGTGGGGGACAATCCTCCCATTATGTAATCCGGACTTTATAAGACGCTCTCTAAGGGCTAAATTGGCCTGTTCGCGGGGCCTTTCAGCGCCCTGCGCAGCTTAAAATCAAACTGCTGCATCGAGGCGATCGAGGCTCCTGATGTTGAAGCCCCCGCCGGGCGATGAAAGGCCCCATGAACAGGCCGATTCAAGCCCCACGATTCGGGGTGGACGAAGCTGTTGTTACATAGAAAAATAGAAATTAGGTTCAGGAGCAGGCCATTCGGCCCTTCGAGCCTGCACCGCCATTCAATATGATCATGGCTGATCATCCAACTCAATATCCTGTACCTGCCTTCTCTCCATACCCCCTGATCCCTTCAGCCACAAGGGCCACATCCAACCCCTCTTAAATATGGCCAACGAACTGGCCTCAACTACCTTCTGTGGCAGAGAATTCCACAGATTCACCACTGTGTGAAAAACGATTTTCTCATCTCGGTCCTAAAAGACTTCCCCCTTATCCTTAAACTGTGACCCCTTATCCTGGACTTCCCCAACATCGGGAACAATCTTCCTGCATCTAGCCTGTCCAACCCCTTAAGAATTTTGTAAGTCTCTATGAGATCACCCCTCAATCTTCTAAATTCCAGCGAGTACAAGCCGAGTCTATCCAGTCTTTCTTCATATGAAAGTCGTGCCATCCCAGAAATAAGTCTGGTGAACCTTCTCTGTACTCCCTCTATGGCAAGAATGTCTTTCCTCAGATTAGGAGACCAAAACTGTACGCAATACTCCAGGTGTGGCCTCACCAAGACCCTGTACAACTGCAGTAGAACCTCCCTGCTCTTGTACTCAAATCATTTTGCTATGAATGC
Organism: Okamejei kenojei; assembly: GCA_035221665.1. Taxonomy (NCBI): domain Eukaryota; kingdom Metazoa; phylum Chordata; class Chondrichthyes; order Rajiformes; family Rajidae; genus Okamejei; species Okamejei kenojei. The sequence continues at coordinate 11,615,141 of CM069160.1, forward strand.
CAACATACCATTCGCTTTCTTCACAGCCTGCTGCACCTGTATGCCTACTTTCAATGACTGGTGTACCATGACACCCAGGTCTCGCTGCATCTCCCCTTTTCCTAATCGGTCACCATTCAAATAATAGTCTACATCCCTATTTTTGCCACCAAAGTGGAATAACCTCACATTTATCCACATTATACTGCATCTGCCATGCATTTGCCCACTCACCCAGTCTATCCAAGTCATCCTGCAGCCTCCTAGCATCCTCCTCACAGCTAACACTGCCCCCCAGCTTCGTGTCATCCGCAAACTTCGAGATGTTGCATTTAATTCCCTCGTCCAAATCATTAATGTATATTGTAAATAGCTGGGGTCCCAGCACTGAGCCTTGCGGCACCCCACTAGTCACTGCCTGCCATTCTGAAAAGGACCCGTTCACTCCTACTCTTTGCTTCCTGTCTGCCAGCCAGTTCTCTATCCACATCAATACTGAACCACCAATACCGTGTGCTTTAAGTTTGTATACCAATCTCTTGTGTGGGACCTTGTCGAAAGCCTTCTGAAAGTCCAGATACATCACATCCACTGCTTCTCCCTTATCCACTCTACGAGTTACATCCTCAAAAAATTCAATAAGATTCGTCAGACACGATTTACCCTTCGTAAATCCATGCTGACTTTGTCCAATGATTTCACCACTTTCCAAATGCGCTGCTATCCCATCTTTAATAATTGACTCTAGCAGTTTCTCCACTACCGATGGTCTGTAACTGGTCTGTAATTCCCCGTTTTCTCTCTCCCCCCCTTTTTAAAAAGTGGGGTTACATTAGCTACCCTCCAATCCTCAGGAACTACTCCAGAATCTAAAGAGTTTTGAAAAATTATCACTAAGGCATCTGCTATTTCTGGGGCTACTTCCTTAAGTACCCTGGGGATGCAGCCTATCTGGCCCTGGGGATTTATCGGCCTTTAATCCATTCAATTTACCCAACACCACTTTCCGGCTAACTTGGATTTCACTCATTTCCTCCATCTCATTTGACCCGCGATCCCCTGCTATTTCCGGCAAATTATTTATGTCTTCCTTAGTGAAGACAGAACCAAAGTAGTTATTCAATTGGTCTGCCATGTCCTTGTTCCCCATGATCAATTCACCCGTTTCTGACTGCAAGGGACCTACATTTGTTTTAACTAATCTTTTGCGCTTCACATATCGATAAACACGTTTGCAGTCAGTTTTTTATGTTTCCTGTCAGTTTTCATTCATACTCCATTTTCCCTTTCCTAATTAAGCCCTTTGTCCTCCTCTGTTGGTCTCTGAATTTCTCCCAGTCCTCTGGTAGGATGCTTTTTCTGGCTAATTTGTACGCTTCATCTTTTTCTTTGATACTATCCCTGATTTCCCTCGTTATCCAGGGATGCGCCACCTTCCCTGATTTATTATTTTGCCATACTGGGATGAACAATTGTTGTAGTTCATCCATGCAGTCTTTAAATGCCTTCCATTGCATATCCACCGTCAACCCTTCAAGAATCAATTGCCAGTCGATCTTTGCCAATTCACGTCTCATACCCTCAAAGTTACCTTTCTTTAAGTTCAGGACCCGTGTTTCTGAATTAACAATGTCGCTCTCTATCCTAATGAAGAACTCAACCATATTATGGTCACTCTTGCCCAAGGGGCCACGTACAACAAGGCTGCTAAACTAACCCTTCCTCATTACTCAATATCCAGTCTAGAATAGCCTGCTCTCTCGTTGGTTCCTCCACATGTTGGTTTAGAAAACTATCCCGCATACATTCCAAGAAATCCTCTTCCTCAGCACCCCTGCCAATTTGATTCACCCAATCTATATGTAGATTGAAGTCACCCATTATAACGGTTTTACCTTCGTTGCACGCATTTCTAATTTCCTGTTTGATGCTATCCCCAACTCCACTACTACTGTTAGGTGGCCTGTACATAACACCCACTAGCGTTTTCTGCCCCTTAGTGTTTCCCAGCTGCATCCATATCGATTCCACATCCTCCAAGCTAATGTCATTCCTTTCTATTGCGTTGATCTCCTCTCTAACCAGCAACGCTACCCCACCTCCTTTTCCTCTCTGTCTATCCTTCCTGAATATTGAATATCCCTGGATGTTCAGCTCCCAGCCTTGGTCACCCTGGAGCCATGTCTCCGTGATCCCAACTATTTCATAATTATTAATAGCTATCTGCACATTCAACTCATCCACATTATTACGAATGCTCCTCGCATTGAGACACAAAGCCTTCAGGCTTGTTTTTACAACACTCTTGGCCCTTTTACAATTATGTTGAAATTATGTTGTTGCTGGAGTTCGGAGTCGGTCACCAACTAGGTCAGCTCCCGATGTTGCCGTCCACAGGGCTCCACGGCCGAAGCCTCGTGTGTGTACACATGCGCGCGCACGGCCGCCAAGAAATTGTGTCCCAACCCCATCTTTTGATAGCGATTTCCATGCCTGCTTGACCCTATGTCTCGCCCTCCCTCCCCCTTCCCTCGCCTCACATCCGTGGAACTCACTGCCTTGGAGACCGTCGTTGGGTGGAGATTGACACATTGTTGATTAGTGAGGGTGACAGGGGGTCACGGGGAGAAGGCAGGAGAATGGGGCTGAGGGGGAGAGATAGATCAGTCGTGATTGAATGGCAGAGTTGACTTGATGGGCCGAATGGTCCAGTCCTGCTCCCAGCACCTATGAACTTAGGGTCAACCATTGTGCGGGTTGATCCATTGTCCACTGACGTTCCCTCCATCCACATCTCTCCACAGGTCTGGTCATCATCTGCACAGTGACCGGTCTCTTCGGCCTGGCTGTGGCTGCTCGCTGTTGGTATCGGTGAGTCCCTGCTCTCCACACCATCCATAAGGCTGCAGATAGACACGGAGCGCTGGAGGAACTCAGCGGGTCAGGCAGCATCTCTGGAGATGGAAGGACGGGTGACGGTTTCGGGTCGAGACCCTTCTTCAGTCTTCAGTGTCCCATAAAAACATAGATAGAATAGGTGCAGGAGGAGGCCATTTGGCCCTTCGAGCCTGCACCGCCACACACTGGAGGCAGGAAACATGTTCCTGAGGTTGGGGGAGTCCAGAACCAGGGGGTCATAGTTTAAGAATAAGTGGTAAAGCCATTTAGAACGGAAATGAGGAAAAACGTTTTCATACAGATAGTTGTGAGTCTGTGGAATTCTCTGCCTCAGAGGGCAGTGGAGGCTGGTTCTCTGGATGCTTTCAAGAGAGAGTTAGATAGGGCTCCTAGGTATGGCGGAGTTAAGGGATATGGAGAGGAGGCAGGAACGGGGTACTGATTGTGGATAATCAGCCATGATCACATTGCATGGCGGTGCTGGCTCGAAGGGCCGAATGGCCTACTCCTGCACCTATGGTCTATTGTCTATTGTCTCTCCCTCCCCTTCCCTCTCTCCACATTTCTCCATCTTTCCCTCGAACCTCCCAGCTCTCCCCACTTTTCTCTCCCTGTAACCAATCTCTCCCCCACTTCTATTGCCTATTGTTTATTGCCATTCATTGTGATCATGGCTGATCGTCCGCAATCAGTAACCCGTGCCTGCCTTCTCCCCATGTCCCTTGATTCCGCCAGCCCCTAGAGCTCTATCCACCTCTCTTTTAAATTCATCTAGTGAATTTCCCTCCACTGCCCTCTGTGGCAGAGAATTCCACAAATTCACAACTCTCTGGGTGAAAAGGGTTTTTTTTCTCATCTCAGTTTTAAATGGCCTCCCCTTTATTCTTAGACTGAGGTCCCTGGTTCTGGACTCCCCCATCATTGGGAAAATATTTCCTGCATCTAGATTGTCCAGTCCTTTTATAATTTTATACGTTTCTATAAGATCCCGACCGCAAACGTCGCCTATCGTGTCTTTCTCCAGCGATGCCGCCTGACCCGCTGAGTTACTCCAGCACTATGTGCCTATCCTTTGGTATAAAACAGCTTCTGCAGTTCATTGTTTTCACATCCAAGACCAAAGATCCTAGAGCGGAGCAAGATAGACCACTTCTTCAAAATCCAATGGACTGACGTGTAGTACGCAACGGAGCGTAACTTCCGCCATTTCAGTAACCCGGCCCTATCTTTGACCCGACCCGACTTCAGTTATGCGTTCAGTTAAAACGGCACATACCTTGCACAGGGAGGAACTGCAGATGCTGGTTTAAACCGAAGACAGGCACAAAAGGGCGGGACTGTCATATGAGGAAAGATTAAAAAGACTAGGCTTGTATACACTGGAGTTTAGAAGGATGAGGGGGGGATCTTATAGAAACATATAAAATTATAAAAGGACTGGAATAGCTAGATGCAGGAAAAATGTTCCCAATGTTGGAGTGGTCCAGAATCAGGGGCCACGGTCTTAGAATAAAGGGGAGGTCATTTAAGACTGAGGTGAGAAAAAACTTTTTCACCCAGAGAGTTGTGAATTTGTGGAATTCCCTGCCACAGAGGGCAGTGGAGACCAAGTCACTGGATGGATTTAAGAGAGAGTTAGATAGAGCTCTAGGGGATAGTGGAGTCAATGGATATGGGGAGAAGGCAGGCACAGGTTATTGATTAATGAATGGCGGTGCTGGCTCGAAGGGCCGAATGGCCTCCTCCTGCACCTATTTTCTATGTTTCTATGTAAGATTCCCTCTCATCCTTCTAAATTCCAGAGTATACAAGCCCAGCCGCTCCAATCTATCAAGATATGATAGTCCTGCCATCTCGGGATTTAACCTCGTGAACTTAGGCTGCACTCCCTCAATAGCAAGAATGTCCTTCCTCACATTTGTAGACCAAAACTGCACACAATACTCGAGGTGTGGTCTCACTAGGGCCCTGTACAACTGCAGAAGGGACCTCTTTGCTCCAATATGCAACTCCTCTTGTTATACTTCCATCGGACACTAGGTGTCACTTAAACTCAAACTCGGGTTGAATAACATATGATGAGCGTTTGTTGACACTGGGCCTGGACTCGCTAGAGTTTAGGAGGGACCTCATTGAACCTTAGTGAATAGTGAAAGGCCAGCGTAGAGGTGATGTGGAGAGGATGTTTCCACCAGTGGGAGAGCTTCTCCTTTTCACACAGAGGATTGTGAGTCTGTGGAATTCTCTGCCGCAGAGGGCAGCGATTCTCTGGATACTTTCAAGAGAGAGCTAGATAGGGCTCTTATAGGTAGCGGAGTCAGGGGATATGGGGAGAAGGCAGGAACGGGGTACTGATTGTGGATGATCAGCCATGATCACATTGATACATGATCATAGAGCTCAAGGGGCTAGTGGAATCAAGGGATATAGGGAGAAGGCAAGCACGGGTTATTGATTGGGGATGATCAGCCATGATCACAATGAATGGCGGTGCTGGCTCGAAGGGCCAAATGGCCTCCTCCAGCACCTGTTTTCTATGTTTCTATGTTTCTTTGAATGGCAGTGCTGGCTCAAAGGCCCGAATGGCCTACACCTGCACCTATTATCTATTGACTATTGAGAGTCCAGGACCAGAGGCCATAGTATGTATGTTTCTATGCAGGGCTGCCAACATTGGGTGAGAGTTGGGAGTGAGAAATTGCGAGAGACCAAGCCTGAGGGAGCACAGCGACCGAGGTGGGGTGCGGGAGAGGGTGTGGGAGGGGGGTGTCCCCCCTCCCATTTGTACGGTGCTTTTGCAGTTTTCAGCTTGAAATTGTGCTATCTGGTGCATACTGTTGCAAGTCTTTTAACCTACACTTGAATGCAATATTTATGCTTTAAATTGGATTAGCTATGAATAAGGTTAGGCGAAATTACATTCCTAATTACATTCCACAGTAGAGCCCAGGCTCTAATCAACAGGTGCAGCACATGAATGATCTTAGTACATTCAGCTAAGGGTCCCCCCCTGCTCCTCTCTCAATCCTGCAGCTCCCCCCACTCTCTCCATTTCCTTACCCCTCTCCCCCTCTCTCCACACTCTTCCCATTGTCTCCTCCACCTCCCTTTTCCCCTGCCCTCTCTGCCCTGCACTCTCTCTCTCTCCTGCCATGTCCCCATCTATCCTCCAGCTCCCTCTTTAACATCCCCTCTCTCTCTGTCCCTCCCCCACCCGAGTGGTACTAGCTTCAAAGTCGTCTTGTGGGGTCTCATTGTGTGTGAAGGAACTGCAGATGCTGGAGACACAAAATTCTGGAGCAACTCAGCGGGACAGGCAGCATCTCTGGAGAGAAGGAATGGGTGACATTTCGCGTTGAGACCCTTCTAAAGGTTTTGTGTCGAGACCCTTCTAATCACCACCAGAAACAGTCACCCATTCCTTCTCTCCAGAGATGCAGCCTGATCTACGCCGGAAGAACTTTGCCTTCCATCACAGTGAGGAGGAGATCCACTGTGATGGATGTTTGTGTGAATTTAATTGTTTGCGTGGTTTTTTTTTAATGAATTGTTCTGTTTGTTTGTTTGTAAGGCTTGTAGAAACGGAGTTTCGTTCGAGCCTCTCTGAGGTTCGAATGACAAGTAATAAAATAAAATAAAATAAAATAAAATCAAAATCATCAGGGCGAATTTGGCACAGAGACTAACGGCAGCAGCGCGACACCTCCGATGGCCCGGGACCTTTGCACTGAGGCTGCTCCATGGCCGGAGCTGCAGCGAGCGACTCGCCAGCCCGGCCAACACTCGCCAGCCCGGCCAACACTCGCCAGCCCGGCAAACACTCGCCAGCCCCGGCTCCCCGTCCGCATCTGTCCCCACCGCCGCCTCTGCTTTCATCCCTCTCTCAGCCCCGGCTTTCCAACACCCGCGGCCCATGCACTTGATACGAGTTTTGAAATTGGCGTGAGAAATTTGTGATCGGCATGAGAGCGCGAGAATTTGGCCAAATGCGTGATTCTCACGCTCAATGCATGAGAGTTGGCAGCCCTGCCATGTATGTTTCTGTAGTCTCAGAATGAAAGGACGCACATGTAGAAATGAAAAGAAGAAACATTTCTTTAGTCAGGGGGTGGTGAATCTGTGAATGGCTGTAGACAGGTTCTTCATTTTGACACATTCTTGATTTTCGTGACATTGAAGACAAATGGGGTGGGGATTTTTTCAGACAAATAAAAAACTGCAGGTATTAGAAACCTGATGTGAAATCGGAAATCAAAGACAGATGCTAAAAATCAAAACTTGAGCTAAAAACCAAACCACTGAAGGAACTCAACAGACCAGGCAGCACGTGTGGAGGAAAATGGACAGAGTGACGTTTCGAGCCGGGACCCTCCTTCAGACTCATTAACAGAAGCCTCACAACCGACTGAATCTGCTGAAGGGACTCGACCCGAAACGTCGCCTCTCCGTGTTCTGCAGAGATGCTGCCTGACCCGCTGAGTTACTCCAGCAGTTTGTGTCTTTTGTTGTGAACTAACATCTGCACTTCTTGGGTAGACAAAAGTGCTGGAGAAACTCAGTGGGTGAGGCAGCATGAACGGAGCAAAGGAAATAGGCAACCATTTCGGGCCAAAACCCTTCTGCAGTTCTTGTGCCCTCACTAATGCCATTTATAGTTTAAACCTCCCGAATTCCTCTCAATTAACCGACAAACCTGACATTCTTAAGGGCCTGTCCCACTTGGGCGACGACCACATGCGACTTGGCTGTCCACATGGTTGCGGGTGTCGCCTGTACCCGCCTCTCCTCATCGCCCAAAGAGTTGTCGCCACTGGATTTTGAACGGAGACGGTCAGCGACAGTGGGTTTGACGCCTATGAGCGTAGCTTGACTTCTCCTGACGTAGGTGCTGTCGTAATTGTCACCAGGTTAACACGGGTTGTCACCAGGTTAACATGGGTTGTCACCAGGTTAACACGGGTTGTCACCAGGTTAACACGGGTTGTCACCACGGGTTGTCACCAGGTTAACACGGGTTGTCACCAGGTTAACACGGGTTGTCACCAGGTTAACATGGGTTGTCACCAGGTTAACACAGGTTGTCACCAGGTTAACACGGGTTGTCACCAGGTTAACACGGGTTGTCACCAGGTTAACACGGGTTGTCACCAGGTTAACACGGGTTGTCACCAGGTTAACACGGGTTGTCACCAGGTTAACACAGGTTAACACAGGGTTGTCACCAGGTTACCAGGTTAACACGGGTTGTCACCAGGTTAACACGGGTTGTCACCAGGTTAACACGGGTTGTCACCAGGTTAACACAGGTTGTCACCAGGTTAACACGGGTTGTCACCAGGTTAACACAGGTTGTCACCAGGTTAACACGGGTTGTCACCAGGTTAACACGGGTTGTCACCAGGTTAACACGGGTTGTCACCAGGTTAACACGGGTTGTCACCAGGTTAACGGGTTGTCACCAGGTTAACACAGGTAGGGTTGTCACCAGGTTAACACAGGTTGCCACCAGGTTAACACACAGGTTGTCACCAGGTTAAACACAGGTTAACATGGGTTAGGTTAACACACACACCAGACCAGGTTAACAGGTTCACAGGTTGTTGTCACCACCAGGTTAACACATATTGACCAGGTTAACAGGGTTGTCACCAGGTTAACACATGTTGTCACCAGGTTAACACAGGTTGCCACCAGGTTAACACAGGTTGCCACCAGGTTAACGTAGGTTGTCGCCAGGCAACATAGGTTGAGTTTAAGTTTCAAATTTTGTTTAAGTTTCAAATTTTACGTCGGGGGGTGGGGTCCAGTCGCCGTTTTTTTGATGACCTGCTACGATATGACAGTCACCGGCAGTCGCCTAAAAATAGCCTAAGTGGGACAGGCCCACTACTAACAGCAGCATAACAGGCCTGCAAACACAATACTCGTAGATAACATCATTGAAAAATAAACAATAAATAACAACACCAAAAAGAAAAAAGTACTAGTGCAGAAATGTCCAAAGTGTTTAAGAAGGAACTGCAGATGCTGGAATATCGAAGGTAGACAAAAGTGCTGGAGAAATTCAGCGGGTGCAGTAGCATCTACAGAGCAAAGGAAATAGGCAACGTTTCGGGCCGAAACCCTTTTTCAGACTGATGGAGGTTGGGGGAGTGGGGGGGGGGGGGGTCGGGGAGAAGTCCTTTGTGCTGGGAAAGGTCCAAAGTCCTTTGCGTAACCCGGGACAGACAATTCATAGTTTAGCTAATTTTATTCAATCAAGTTAAGTCAATTTTATTTCTATAGCACTTTTTTTTTTAAACTTTGTTGACCAAAGCGCATTCCATTAGTGCAGGTACTCACATGCTACATACATTGGTACATAGATCAGCAATACACACATAAATACACACATACAGCGCTCCCTCAGAGGACCTCAAGAAAGGCTTGAGAGTAGAAATAAGTTTTAAGTCTAGACTTAAAAGAGTTGATGGAATTTTAGCTTAAAGATGCAGCAAGATAATTAATTTTAAATTTTAGTTTACAGATACAGCACGAAACAGGCCATTCAGCCCATCGAGTGCGCACTGACCAGCAACCTAGTTCTGGTTCACTCCTACACACTAGGAACAATTGACAGAAGCCAATTAACCTACGAACAAGCATGTTTTTTATCATGTGGGAGGAAACCAGAGCACCCGGAGAAAACCCACGCGGTCACAGGCGGAAAGATGCACACTCTGTACAGACAAGCACGCGTGGTCAGGATGGAACCCGATTTCTGGTGCAGTCGGGCAGCAGCGTTACCATGCCACCCCTTTAGTTAGTTCAGCTTGGCGTCACGTACACAAGTACCGGGCGTCCACAGCGCTCCAGGGTATAATATTTAGAAGGCTTTGGATTTGACTTTGATCTACAAGCATTTCAACAAATTATTTGTTTGTTCCAGGCTGCAGAAGGAGGTGAGACTGGCACAGAACATGGTCTATGAAGGGGTACAGCCTCCGGTAAGGAACCAAGGCACAAAGAGGGCGGGAGGGCTGGTACAAATTGGACCTTGGAAAAATAATGCAACTATCAACCCCTGATAATTTTTTTAACCCCTATAAAATAACCTCTATAAAATAATTCTTGCTATTGAGGGAGTGCAGCGTAGGTTTACAAGGTTAATTCCCGGGATGGCGGGACTGACATACGCTGAGAGAATGGAGCGGCTGGGCTTGTACACTCTGGAATTTAGAAGGGTGAGAGGATATCTTATTGAAACTTATAAGATTATCAAGGGTTTGGACAAGCTAGAGGCAGGAAACATGTTCCCGATGTTGGGGGAGTCCAGAAACCAGGGGCCGTACAATTTAAGTATAAGGGGTAAGCCATTTAGAACGAGGAAACACTTTTTCACACAGAGAATTGTGAGTCTGTGGAATTCTCTGCCTCAGAGGGCGGCGGTGGCCGGTTCTCTGGATACTTTCAAGAGATAGCTAGATAGGGCTCTTGAAGATCACGGAGTCAGGGGACATGGGGAGGAGGCAGGAACGGGGTACTGATTGTGGATGATCAGTCGTGATCACATTGAATGCCGGTGCTGGCTCGAAGGGCCGAATGGCCTACTCCTGCACCTATTGTCTATTGTCCATTGTCTAACCTCGGCCTCGTTCGATCTGAGGAAAAAAAGTTCTAGTTTATCCAGCCTCTAATAACTCGAGCTCACCAGCCCAAATAGTGTCATATGGCAGGGAACCAGGCCCTTTGGCCCACCTATCCCATGCCGACCAAGATGCCCTATCTACATTATTCCCACTTGCCCATGTGTGGCCCATATCCCTCTAAGCTCTTCCTATCCTTGTGTCCGTCTAAATGTCTTTTAAATGTTGTCAATGACATGACATCCTGAAGCAGCGGAATGCGGAGCTTCTAGCCGCGGGCGTGGACTTCTCATCTCGCAATCTGGGATCCCTTGCCGGGGATCGCCGGAGAGGAGCTCCGACCGCCGGCCTGCGGCCCATAGCATCGTGAAGCCCCGGTCTCCGGCGGGAAGCGGCCGATTCGGTCCTTCCAAGCCGCGGCGAGCCCGTCCTTCCCGAACGCCCGAGTCTCGATCTTCCCGACGAGCGGGCCGGTGTCCGGCCGTCTGTGGCAGCGACTGCGGAGGGTTCATGGCACGCACCACGGATAAACAAAGGAGGGGGACTGACTGAACGTTGTTGCCTTCCACCAGTGAAGAATGTTGATTGCACTGTGGTGGATGTTCATGTTATACTCTATTGTGTGTTGTGCACTTTTTGAATGTGTGGCTGCATAGTGCATGGAACGAGCTGCTCCCCCAGCAGCTCGTTCCATGCACCAACCACTCATTGCATGAGGAAGCTGCCCCTCGGGTTCCGATTCAACATCTCTCCTCTATTCCTCAGTTCATGGACAGGAGACTTGTGGAAAAGCTTCAGAGGCATCACTATCAACACCAGAAGAAAGTCATCCAAGGCTTGGAGCGGTGAGTTTCCCTGAACGCTCGTTCACTCCTCAGTGTAGATGTAAGAATCCTTGATGTCCGAGCTAAGCGGTGATATAATGACTCGCAGGAACTCTGACCTCCCCTCTCATTCACTCCAGGTCTCTGACCTCTGACCTCCCCTCTCATAGAAACATAGAAACATAGAAAATAGGTGGAGGAGTAGGCCATTCGGCCCTTCGAACCTGCACCGCCATTCAATATGATCATGGCTGATCATCCAACTCAGTATCCTGTACCTGCCTTCTCTCCATACCCCCTGATCCCTTTAGCCACAAGGGCCACATCTAACTCCCTCTTAAATATAGCCAATGAACTGGCCTCAACTACCTTCTGTGGTAGAGTATTCCACAGATTCACCACTCTCTGTGTGAATTTTTTTTTCTCATCTGGGTCCTAAAAGACTTCCCCCTTATCCTTAAACTGTGACCCCGTGTTCTGGAGTTCCCCAACATCGGGAACAATCTTCCTGCATCTAGCCTGTCCAACCCCTTAAGAATTTTGTACGTTTCTATAAGATCCCCCCTCAATCTCCTAAATTCCAGCGAGTACAAGCCGAGTCTATCCAGTCTTTCTTCATATAAAATTCCTACCATCCCAGGAATCAGTCTGGTGAACCTTTTCTGTACTCCCTCTATGGCAAGAATGTCTTTCCTCAGATTAGGAGACCAAAACTGTACGCAATACTCCAGGTGTGGTCTCACCAAAACCCTGTGCAACTGCAGTAGAACCTCCCTGCTCTTATACTCAAATCCTTTTGCTATGAATGCTATCATACCATTCGCTTTCTTCACTGCCTGCTGCACCTCCTAATCGGCCACCATTCAGATAATCATCTACTTTCCTATTCTTGCCACCAATGTGGATAACCTCACATTTATCAACATTATACTGCATCTGCCATGCATTTGCCCACTCACCCAACCTATCCAAGTTACCTTGCAGCCTCCTAGCATCCTCCTCACAGCTAACACTGCCCCCCAGATTCTTGTCATCCGCAAACATGGAGATGTTGCATTCAATTCCCTCATCCAGATCATTAATATATATTGTAAATTGCTGGAGTCCCAGCACTGAGCCTTGCGGTACCCCACTAGTCACTGCCTGCCATTCTGAAAAGGACCCGTTTACTCCTACTCTTTGCTTCCTGTCTGCCAGCCAGTTCTCTATCCATATCAATGCTGAACCCCCAATACCGTGTGCTTTAAGTTTGCATACTAATCTCTTATGTGGGACCTTGTCGAAAGCCTTCTGAAAGTCCAGATATAACACATCCACTGGTTCTCCCTTATCCACTCTACTAGTTACATCCTCGAAAAATTTTATAAGATTCGTCAGACATGATTTACCTTTCATAAATCCATGCTGACTTTGTCGAATAATTTCACCACTTTCCAAATGTGCTGCTATCCCATCTTTAATAACTGACTCTAGCATTTTCCCCACTACCGATGTTAGACTAACTGGTCTGTAATTCCCCGTTTTCTCTCTCCCTCACTTTTTAAAAAGTGGGGCTATATTAGCTTCCCTCCAATCCTCAGGAACTACTCCAGAATCTAAAGAGTTTTGAAAAATTATCACTATTTTGATCCATTATTTCTGGGGGCTACATCCATAAGGACTCTGGGATGCAGCCTATCTGGCCCTGGGGATTTATCGGCCTTTAATTAATTCAATTTACCTAACACCGCTTCCCGGCTAACCTGGATTTCACTCAGCTCCTCCATCTCATTTGACCCCCGGTCACCTGCTATTTCCGGCAGATTATTTATATCTTCCTTAGTGAAGACAGAACCAAAGTAGTTATTCAATTGGTCTGCCATGTCCTTGTTCCCCATGATCAATTCACCTGTTTCTGACTGCAAGGGACCTACATTTGTTTTAACTAATCTTTTTCTCTTCACATATCTATAAAAACTTTTGCAGCCAGTTTTTATGTTCCCTGCCAGTTTTCTTTCATAATCTATTTTCCCTTTCCTAATTAAGCCCTTTGTCCTCCTCTGCTGGACTCTGAATTTCTCCGTCCTCTGGTAGGCTGCTTTTTCTAGCTAATTTGTATGCTTCATCTTTTGTTTTGATACTATCCCTGATTTCCCTTGTTATCCACGGATGCGCTATCTTCCCTGATTTATTATTTTGCCAAACTGGGATGAACAATTGTTGTAGTTCATCCATGCAGTCTTTAAAAGCCTTCAGGCTTGTTTTTACAACACTCTTACGCCTTGTACAATTATGTTCAAAAGTGGCCCTTTTTGATTTTTGCCCTGGATTTTTCTGCCTGTCACTTTTACTTTTCACCTTGCTACCTATTGCTTCTACCCTAATTTTACACCCCTCTGTCTCTCTGCTCATGCTCCCATCCCCCTGCCACATTAGTTTGATTCTGACAAAATAAATCCCTCCTCATCTCCTTTCTAAAGGTGCTTCCAAAAGATAATCCTCCCACATTTTTGCCAACTCCAACGGGATCCCACCACCGGCCACATCTTCCCATCTCCTCCCCTTTTGGCTTTCTGCAGAAACCTCCCACTCCGGAACATCCTGGTCAATTTGTCCCTTCCCACCCAAACCACCCTTCCGCTGGTACTTTCCTTTGCAACCACAGGAAGTGTTACACTTGTCGCTTTACCTCCCCACTTGACTCCATCACAGGACCTAAGCAGTCTCTCCAGGTGCTGCAGAGGTTCACCTGCACCTCCTCCAACCTCATCAACTGCATCCGCTGCCCTAGGTGTCAGCTGCGGTTGAATGTCCTCCTCCTGCACCTATTGTCTATTGTGTATTATCAGACCATCTAGTCCGGAGCATCCTTCTAAATTGCAGAGTATACAAGCCCAGCCGCTCTATGCTCTCAGCATATGACAGTCCTGCCATCCCGGGAATTAACCTTGTGAAACTACGCTGCACTCCCTCAATAGCCAGAATGGCCTTCCTCAAATTAGAGGACCAAAATTGCACACAATACTGCAGGTGCGGTCTCACTAGGGCCCTGTACAACTGCAGAAGGACCTCTTTGCTCCTGTACTCAACTCCTCTTGTTATGAAGGCCAAGCTGCCATTCGCTTTCTTCACTGCCTGCTGTACCTACAGGCTTACTTTCATTGACTGATGAAAAAGGATCTGCTTGAAGCCTCGATCCCTCACACCTGCAGACTAAGACTGTTGTCTTTTCTTCATCCCAGGGGCAATTCCAAGATGAATGCAGGGCAGATATCGTCGGAATCTGAGCCGGACAATGAAAACGGGGAATATACTGTGTACGAGTGTCCAGGTCTGGCCATGGTAAGCATTTCCAGCACGCGGCAATTTACTTCCCCTTATACCTTTCCCAAGAAAGTGCAGGTCCACCGCCGGTTTTCCAGCATCCTTGGTTCCGGAGCCTCGCCGGATTATCCGTTTTGTCGGAAACAACAGAGGTAACGGCCCCATGAGAAGTCCAACGGCATCTGAACACTAAACTTAGGCCACCCAGGGGCCAAGATATCGACGTGCAAAGTCAGCACTGGGACCGGATCACAGAGACATGCAGGGTTGTAGGCTAATTGGCCTCTGTAAATTGCCCCTAGTGTGTGGGGGACATGTGTAGGAAGGCAACTACAGATGCTGGTTTACTATACAATACGTTACGATACGATAGAAATTTATTGGAATTTAAATGAAAGTAAGCGTGCAGGTACAGCAGGCAGTGAAGAAAGCGAATGGCATGTTGCCCTTCATAGCAAGAGGAGTTGAGTGGAGGAGCAAATAGGTCCTGCTGCAGTTGCACAGGGCCCAAGTGAGACCACACCAGGAGTATTGTGTGCAGTTTTGGCCAACCTAATTTGAGGAAGGACATTCTTGCTAGTGAGGGAGTGCAGCGTAGGTTCACCAGGTTAATTCCCGGGATGGCGGGACTGTCATATGCTGAGAGAATGGAGCAGCTGGGCTTGTACACTCTGGAGTTTAGAGGGATGAGAGGAGATCTCATTGAAACATATAAGATTATGAAGTGTTTGGACACGCTAGAGGCAGGAAACATGTTCCCGATGTTGGGGGAGTTCAGAACCAGGGGCCACAGTTTAAGAATAAGGGGTAAGCCATTTAGAACGGAGATGAGGAAACACTTTTTCACACAGGGAGTTGTGAGTCTGTGGAATTCTCTGCCTCAGAGGACGGTGGAGGCCGGTTAGAAACATAGAAACATAGAAATTAGGTGCAGGAGTAGGCCATTCAGCCCTTCGAGCCTGCACCGCCATTCAATATGATCATGGCTGATCATCCAACTCAGTATCCCGTACCTGCCTTCTCTCCATACCCTCTGATCCCCTTAGCCACAAGGGCCACATCCAACTCACTCTTAAATATAGCCAATGGTTCCTGGATACTTTCAAGAGAGAGCTAGATAGGGCTCTTAAAGATAGCGGCGTCAGGCGATATGGGGAGAAGGCAGGAACAGGGTACTGATTGTGGATGATCAGCCGTGATCACATTGAATGGCGGTGCTGGCTCGAAGGGCCGAATGGCCGACTCCTGCACCTATTGTTTATTGTCTATTTATCACAGAAGGAAAATTGATTTGCCAACAGTCAACAGTTTCTTCCCACTGAGGATGAACACAAAATGCTGGAGTAACTCAGCGGGACAGGCAGCATAGAATCATAGAATCATAGAAAATAGGTGCAGGAGTAGGCCATTCGGCCCTTCGAGCCTGCACTGCCATTCAATATGATCATGGCTGATCATCCAACTCAGTATCCTGTACCTGCCTTCTCTCCATACCCTCTGATCCCTTTAGCCACAAGGGCCACATCTAACTCCCTCTTAAATATAGCCAATGAACTGGCCTCAACTACCTTCTGCGGCAGGGAATTCCACAGACTCACCACTCTCTGTGTGAAAAAAGATCTTCTCATCTGGGTCCTAAAAGACTTCCCCCTTATCCTTAAACTGTGACCCCTTGTTCTGGAGTTCCCCAACATCGGGAACAATCTTCCTGCATCTAGCCTGTCCAACCCCTTAAGAATTTTGTAAGCCTCTATAAGATCCCCCCTCAATTCCAGCGAGTACAAGCCGAGTCTATCCAGTCTTTCTTCACATGGAAGTCCTGCCATCCCAGGAATAAGTCTGGTGAACCTTCTCTGTACTCCCTCTATGGCAAGAATGTCTTTCCTCAGATTAGGAGACCAAAACTGTACGCAACACTCCAGGTGTGGCCTCACCAAGACCCTGTACAACTGCAGTAGAACCTCCCTGCTCTTGTACTCAAATCCTTTTGCTATGAATGCCAACATACCATTTGCTTTCTTCACAGCCTGCTGCACCTGCATGCCTACTTTCAATGACTGGTGTACCATGACACCCAGGTCTCGTTGCATCTCCCCTTTTCCTAATCGGCCACCATTCAGATAATAATCTACCCTCCTGATTTTGCCTGCAAAGTGGATAACCACACATTGATCCACATTATACTGCATCTGCCATACATTTGCCCACTCACCCAACCTATCCAAGTCACCTTGCAGCCTCCTAGCATCCTCCTCACAGCTAACACTGCCCCCCAGCTTCATGTCATCCGCAAACTTGGAGATGTTGCATTCAATTCCCTCATCCAGATCATTAATATATATTGTAAATAGCTGGGGTCCCAGCACTGAGCCTTGTGGTACCCCACTAGTCACTGCCTGCCATTCTGAAAATGGCCCGTTTACTCCTACTCCTACTCCTACTCACCAGCATCTCTGGAGAGAAGGAATGGGTGGCGTTTTGAGTTGAGACTGAAGAAGGGTCTCAGCCTGAAACGTCACCCATTCCTCTCCAGAGATGCTGCCTGTTCCCGCTGAGTTGCTCCAGCATTTTGTGTCCATCCTAATGTGGATGAGAAAATGGGATAACATAGAACTAATGTGTGAACGGACGATCGATAGTCGGGATGGACTCGGTGGGCCAAAGGACAATAGACAATAGGTGCAGGAGCAGGCCATTCGGCCCTTCGAGCCAGCACCGCCATTCAATGTGATCATGGCTGATCATCCACAATCAGTGCCCCGTTCCTGCCTTCTCCCAATTATCCCCTGACTCCGCTATCTTTAAGAGCCCTATCTAGCTCTCTCTTAAAAGTATCCAGAGAACCGGGTTCCACCGCTCTCTGAGGCAGGGAATTCCACAGACTCACAAGTCTCTGTGTG
Source organism: Okamejei kenojei (assembly GCA_035221665.1). Classification (NCBI taxonomy): domain Eukaryota; kingdom Metazoa; phylum Chordata; class Chondrichthyes; order Rajiformes; family Rajidae; genus Okamejei; species Okamejei kenojei. The sequence continues at coordinate 11,632,670 of CM069160.1, forward strand.
AAAACGTTTTTCCTCGTCTCCGTTCTAATTGCCTTACCCCTTATTCTTAAACTGTGGCCCCTGGTTCAGGATTCTTCCAACATCGGGAACATGTTTCCTGCCTCTAGCGTGTCCAAACCCTTAATAATCTAATAGGTTTCAATACGATCCCCTCTCGTCCTTCTAAACTCCAGAGTGTACAAGCCCAGCCGCTCCATTCTCCCAGCATTTCCTTGTTGTATTTTTGATTATTGCTCAGGCTTCACGATCAATAAGTCCACTTTGTTGAATCTTGTGCTCCAGACAGGAGAGATGGAGGTTCATAATCCTCTGTTCGACGCCTCGATCCTCGAAGGCATCTCATCCGACAAGCAGCAGTAGCCAACCGGACCTGCGGAGTTTATCAAGAGCTGAAGGGCGACAGAACGCTCTCCCTGCTTCCATCGAGGGTCGAAGTGGTGGTGTCGTCAGCCCTGGGGACGACAATGCAAAATTGCACCCTTGTACCCGCTCCATCATTCAGTAAAATCTCGGACATTGACTACACCAACTCCACGTTGCACCACGAGTTCCAGTTCCCTTGATTATCGTGAGGTACTCAATCCTGAAATCCTGCCCCCAGTTACGCAGTGGGGAAGCCTCTTCACAGGAAGGCAGTTCCCCATCACTCACTCAAGGGCAAAAATAAAATCCAGCCACACGACACCATTAATCATGGTCAGAATGATAAGGCACAGACACAGGTCCTTTGGCATGGCAGATAGAAGCATAGAAAATAGGTGCAGGAGGAGGCCGTTCGGCCCTTCGAGCCAGCACCGCCATTCATTGTGATCATGGCTGATCGTCCCCAATCAATAACCCGTGACTGCCTTCTCCCCATATCCCTTGACTCCACTAGCCTCTAGAGCTCTATCTAACTCTCTCTTAAACCCACCCTCCACTGTGACTTCGCCTCCACTGCCCTCTGTGGCAGGGAATTCCACAAATTCACAACTCTCTGGGTGAAAACGTTTTTTCTCACCTCAGTCTTAAATGACCTCCCCTTTAATCTAAGACTGTGGCCCCTGGTTCTGGACTCGCCCAACATTGGGAACGTTTTTCCCGCATCTAGCTTGTCCAGTCCTTTTATAATTTTATATGTTTCTATAAGATCCCCCCTCATCCTTCTAAACTCCAGTGAATATAAGCCTAGTCTTTTCAATCTTTCCTCATATGACAGTCCCGTCATCCCAGGGATCAATCTCGCGAACCTACGGTGCACTGCCTCAATCACAGGGATGTCCTTCCTCAAATTAGGAGACCACACCTGTACACAGTACTCCAGATGTGGCCTCACCAGAGCCCTGTACAACTGCGGAAGAAGTTGTATAGACGTTGTAAGCTTGCTACTCCACTGGAGAAAAACACATGCAATAGCCAGAGTTACAGGGTGGCACAGTGGCGCAGACCATAGAGCAGCGGTCTCACCGCGCCAAGGACACAGGTTCGATCCTGACCCCCCCCCCCCCCCCCCCCCCAACTGCTGTTTGTCAGGACATCTCCATAATTCTACCTGCAACCACGTGAGTTTCCTCCGCGCGCCCCGGACTCCCACAACACCACAAAGTTGTGCATTTGGATTGTAAAAACCAAGAAACAGCAGAACGCTGGCTTACAAAAGGGCAGTCACGGTGGCGCAGGGATAGAGTTGCTGCCCTACAGGTCCTTAGAGTTGGGCCCCACCGGGTCCGTGTCGACCAACGATCCCCGCACATTAACACGATCCTACAGCCACTAGGTGGTGTTTTTCACATTTGTACCAAGCCAGTGAACCTACAAACCTGTACGTCTATTGGAGTGCGGGAGGAAACCGAAGATCTCGGCGAAAACTCCGAACAGACAGCACCCGTAGTCGGGATCGAACCCGGGTCTCCGGCGCTGCATTCGCTGTGAGGCAGCAACTCTGCCGCAGCGCCACGGGTTCCGCCATTTTAGAATAGTGCATGCGGCTGATGCAATTAAGGTCAGTGATTGTTCCCCTTGCAACAGTGAAGTTTGCCTGGAGACACAAGGAACTGAATGTTAGTTCAATTTAGCTTAGTTTCGCTTAGGGATGCCATAGACAATAGACAATAGGTGCAGGAGGAGGCCATTCGGCCCTTCGAGCCAGCACCGCCATTCAATGTGATCATGGCTGATCATCCCCAATCAGTACCCCGTTCCTGCCTTCTCCCCACATCCCCTGACTCCGTCATCTTTAAGAGCCCTATCTAGCTCTCTCTTGAAAGCGTCCAGAGAACCGGCCTCCACCGCCCTCTGAGGCAGTGAATTCCACAGACTCACAACTCTCTGTGAGTAAAAGTATTTCCTCGTCTCCGTTCTAAATGGCTTACCCCTTATACTTAAAATGTGGCCCCTGGTTCTGGACTCCCCCAACATCGGGAACATGTTTCTTGCCTCTAGCGTGTCCAAACCCTTAACAATCTTGTATGTTTCTAGAGCCCTGTACAACTGCAGGAGGACCTCTTTGCTCCCATACTTGACTCCTCTTGTTATGAAGGCCAACATGCCATTCGCTTTCTTCACTGCCTGTCGTACCTGCATGCTTATTTTCATTGACTGATGAACAAGAATAGAATAGAATAGAACAGAATAGAATAGAATAGAATGCCTTTTTTGTCATTCAAACAGCTTGAACAAAATTGCATTTTCTACAGTCTGACAATACAAAAAAAAACCCAAGACTCACACTTTACACAGTTTACACAAACATCCATCAGTCTCCAACACCTCCTCGCTGTGACGGAAGGCAAAAGTCTTATCTCTTCCCTTTGACCAAGGACCCCCAGCCCCCGTTGTACTTCCCCTTTTCCCAACTTGATGCCATTTAGATAGTAATCTGCCTTCCTGTTTTTGATACCAAAGTGAATACAGGGCGGAAACAGGCCCTTCGGCCCACCGAGTCCCACGCTGACCGGCGATCCTCGTGGCCTAGCAGAATCAAAGGCTTGTCCCGCCGTGGTCAATCCTTCTTCTCCCCGCTCCCATCTGACACAAGGTACAGAAGCTCGAAAGCGCTCACCACGAGTCTCTTCTTCCCCTCTCTTATCAACCTTCTGAACGGTCCTTCCATAAGCAAGGGGACTGTCGGGTTCACATCTGCCACTTTGTTGCTCTGTGGAACTGGTGCATTACAATGCTGAGACTGATATTCTGCAGTTTACTATCGTGCGAGCTTTCATACTTGATTGTATTTATATTCATCTTTGTTTATATCTAGCATTATCTGATCTGAGTGAATAGAGCATGCAAAATAAAGCTTTTCACTGGAGCTCAGTACATCATCATTGTTACTTTTTTGCATTTCTTTCATTCCTTTGTTCTATATCTCTCATCATCAATGTCTATATCTATCGTTTCCCTTTCATAGAAACATAGAAAATAGGTGCAGGAGGAGGCCATTCGGCCCTTCGAGCCTGCACCGCCATTCAATATGATCATGGCTGATCATCCAACTCAGTATCCTGTACCTGCCTTCTCTCCATACCCCCCGATCCCTTTAGCCACAAGGGCCACATCTAACTCCCTCTTAAATATAGCCAATGAACTGGCCTCAACGACCTTCTCTGGCAGAGAATTCCACAGATTCACCACTCTCTGTGTGAAAAATGATTTTCTCATCTCGGTCCTAAAAGACTTCAACCCTTATCCTTAAACTGTGACCCCTTGTCCTGGACTTCCCCAACATCGGGAACAATCTTCCTGCATCCAGCCTGTCCAACCCCTTAAGAATTTTGTAAGTTTCTATAAGATCCCGCCTCAATCTTCTAAATTCTAGCTTTCCCTTGACTCTAATACGTTTCAATAAGATCCCCTCTCATCCTTCTAAATTGCACAGTATACTAGCCCAGGTTATTGAAACAAATAAGATTATTAAGGGTTTGGACACGCTAGTGGCAGGAAACATGTTCCCGATGCTGGAGGAGTCCAGAACCAGGGGCCGCACAGTTTAAGAATAAGGGGTAAGGCATTTAGAACGGAGACGAGGAAACACCTTTTCACACAGAGAGTTGTGAGTCTGTGGAATTCTCTGCCTCAGAGGGCAGTGGAGGCCGGTTCTCTGGATACTTTCAAGAGAGAGCTCGATAGGTCGCTTAAAGATAGCGGAGTCAGGGGATATGGCGAGAAGGCAGGAACGGGGTACTGATTGGGGATGTTCAGCCATGATCAGCCAGTGGGGAAAATGCTAGAGTCAGTTATTAAAGATGGGATAGCAGTACATTTAGAAAGCGGTGAAATCATTGGACAAAGTCAGCATGGATTTACGAAAGGTAAATCATGTCTGACGAATCTTATAGAATTTTTCGAGGAAGTAACTATAGCAGAGTGGATAAGGGACAACCAGTGGATGTGTTATATCTAGACTTTCAGAAGGCTTTCGACAAGGTCCCACATAAGAGAATAGTATACAAACTTAAAGCACACGGTATTGGGGGTTCAGTATTGATGTGGATAGAGAACTGGCTGGCAGACAGGAAGCAAAGGGTAGCAGTAAACGGGTCCTTTTCAGAATGGCAGGCAGTGACTAGTGGGGTACCGCAAGGCTCAGTGCTGGGACCCCAGCTATTTACAATATATATTAATGATTTGGACGAGGGAATTGAATGCAACATCTCCAAGTTTGCGGATGACATGAAGCTGGGAGGGCAGTGTTAGGTGTGAGGAGGATGCTAGGAGGCTGCAAGGTGACTTGGATAGACTGAGGCAGTGGGCAAATGCATGGCAGATGCAGTATAATGTGGGTAAATGTGAGGTTATCCACTTTGGTGGCAAAAACAGGAAGGTAAACTATTATCTGAATGGTGGCAAATTAGGAAAAGGGAAGATGCAATGAGTACACCAGTCATTGAAAGTAGGCATGATGTCATGGTACACCAGTCATTGAAAGTAGGCATGCAAGTGCAGCAGGCTGTGAAGAAAGCAAAATGGTATGTTAGCATTCATAGCGAAAGGATTTGAGTACAAGAGCAGGGAGGTTCTACTGCAGTTGTACAGGGTTTTGGTGAGACCACACCTGGAGTATTACGTACAGTTTTGGTCCCCTAATCTGAGAAAAGACTGGAGGGAGGGGGGTCGGGGGGGGGGGGAGAAAGCTGGAAGAGAAGTTGGTGGGGGTGGGACACAGCCTGGCAGGAGATAACTCAATACAGATACGTGGAGGGAGACACAGCCTGCTGGAGTCACTTTTTTTTAAATGTCGAAATGTGAGTGTGAAAAATATACATCTTCTAGATGCGCTGGGATGCATCCTCAGTGATGTGACCTGGGGACATTGGGTGTTTCGGGTCTCACAACATCAGACACCCTCGCCCAGGCGACCCAGCCGGGGTTGATCAGGCCCCGACCTGCGTCCCAGCAGCAACCGCCCTCGGATCAGCCATCTTACTATCTACTCTGCAGGGGTTGGGAGACTCTAGTGCGTGGAGGGACTGGGCTCTGTGGGGTGAGTCCAGGCCGGGCTCCTCCTGCCTCTCACCAGGTTCAAGGCCTGTCCACTGCACCTCTTTCTCCCTCTCCGAGCATTTCATTCTCGCCTGAGGGATTTGTAGGCCATGGTGGTTCATTCGGCCTTTCCGTAGCTTTGTTGGGTGTCGTTCTGACTTTATTCAGGTAATAACTATGTATAATACATGAATACACGATCCTCTTCATAACGAGAGGATTTCAGTACAGGAGTAGAGAGGTTCTTCTGCAGTTGTATAGGGCTCTAGTGAGACCACATCTGGAGTATTGTGTACAGTTTTGGTCTCCTAATTTGAGGAAGGACATCCTTGTGATTGAGGCAGTGCAGCGTAGGTTCACGAGATTGATCCCTGGGATGGCGGGACTGTCATATGAGGAAAGATTGAAAAGACTAGGCTTGTATTCACTGGAGTTTAGTAGGATGAGGGGGGATCTTATAGAAACATATAAAATTATAAAAGGACTGGACAAGCTAGATGTAGGAAAAATGCTCCCAATGTTGGGCGAGTCCAGAACCAGGGGCCACAGTCTTAGAATAAAGGGGAGGCCATTTAAGACTGAGGTGAGAAAAAAACGTTTTCACCCAGAGAGTTGTGAATTTGTGGAATTCCCTGCCACAGAGGGCAGTGGAGGCCAAATCACTGGATGGATTCAAGAGAGAGTTAGATAGAGCTCTAGGGGCTGGTGGAGTCAAGGGATATGGGGAGAAGGCAGGCACGGGTTATTGATTGGGGACGATCAGCCATGATCACAATGAGTGGCGGTGCTGGCTCGAAGGGCCAAATGGCCTCCTCCTGCGCCTATTTTCTATGTTTCTATGTTTCTAACCGTGCAAAAAATGCATCTGACATTTTCGGAGGCTATACAAACATTCAATACCGTCTACATACATTGTTCAAATTTCACGAATCTGTCTCCCACCCGTGCCACTCATGTGGCCCCCTGGCGTGGGATCCCTTCCATTATTTTGAGGGGCGTCTCCACCATACCCTGCCCCCCATGTCCAGCGGCGGAAGTGCCTTAGACTGTGGCCCTCCCCCACCGAGCCTTGGCGTTGGCTGCACCGAGCTTCAGTGCGTCCCTCAGCACGTACTCCTGCAGTCTGCAGCGGGCCAGTCGGCAACATTCCCTGACGGACATCTCGCTCTGCTGGGTGGTGAACAACGCCCGGGCAGACCAAAGGGCGTCTTTCACCGCGTTGATGACCCTCCAGCAGATGTCGGTCTCTGAATGTGTCCCTGGGAACCGTCCGTAAATCGCAGAGTCCTCTGTGATGGAGCTGTTCGGAATAAACCGTGACGGGGGCCCTTGCAGACGGGTCGGGCCGCACCTCTGAGGAATTCTGTGTCCATCTTTGGCATGAACCAGCAACTGCAGTTTCTTGTGGAGGAGGGGAGGTTTCGATAGGGCAGATGGTTATACAAAGACCAGAGAATAGCAGACAAAGAGTGTGAGATAAGGATAGAAGAGGTGTGAATGGTGAAGGCAGGGAAAGAAATAGGTAGAAGGAGCTGGGGAGGGAGGGGGGGGGGGAGGAGAGGGGGAGGAATGATACAAATCCAGGTGGGACACAGAGAAATTTAGAGGGCGGGGGGGGGGGGGGGGGGGGGAATGGAAGAGGATGCGAAGGAGAGGGGGGTTGTTCACAGTAGAGATAGATGCAAAATGCTGGAGTAACTCAGCATGTCGGGAAGCATCACTGGAGAAAATGGGTAGGTGACATTTCAGGACAATGGGTGCAGGAGTAGGCCATTCGGCCCTTCGAGCCAGCACCGCCATTCAATGTGATCGTGTCTGAAGCAGAGAATTCCACAGACTCACAACTCTATGTGTGAAAAACTGTTTCCTCGTATCCGTTCTAAACGGCTTACCCCTTATTCGTAAACTGTGGCCCCTGGTTCTGGGCTGCCCCGACATTTCCTGCTGAGTCTGAAGAAGGGTCTCGACCCGAAACGTCGCCGATCTCCTTCGCTCCTTAGATGCTGCTGCACCCGCTGAGTTTCTCCAGCCTTTTGTGTACCCTCGATTCTCCAGCATCTGCAGTTCCTTCTTTAACACTTAATCAGACTGATTGCAGGGTGAAGGAACTGGAAGCAAGTATAATAGGGACTGTCTGTGTGTTAGTTACCGAAAATTGGAGAATGCACTGCTCATACCATTGGGTTGTAAACTACGCAAGCGTAATGTGAGGCGCTGTTCCTCCAGTTTGCGTGTGGCATCACTCTGCCAATGGAGAGAACAGTCAGTGTGGGAATGGGAAGGGGAGTTCAAATTGTTAGCAGACAAAATGTGTAGGAAGGAACTGCAGATGCTGGTTTAAACCGAAGATAGACACAAAAAGCTGGAGTAACTCAGCGGGACAGGCAGCATCTCTGGAGAGAAGGAACGGGTGACGTTTCGAGTCGAGACCCTTCTTCAATTATGGGGAGAAGGCAGGAACGGGGTACTGATTGGGGATGATCAGCCATGATCACATTGAATGGCGGTGCTGGCTCGAAGGGCTGAATGGCCTACTCCTGCACCCATCGTCTATTGTCTATTGTCAATTTTTAGCAGCCAGGAGACCCCGTAGGCCTTGGCGGACTGAGTGGAAGTGTTTGGCAAAACGGTAGACGAGTCATGGAGTGATACAGTGTGGAAACAGGCCCTTCGGCCCAGCTTGCCCACACCGGCCAACAATGTCCCAGCTACACTAGTCCCACTTGCCTGCGCTTGGTCCATATCCCAACAAACCTGTCCTATCCATGTACCTGTCTAGCTGTTTCTTAAACGTTGGGATAGTCCCAGCCTCAACTACCTCCTCTGGCAGCTTGTTCCATACACCCACCGCCCTTTTCAAGAGAGAGCTAGATAAGGGGTTTCAGAAGGAACTGCAGATGCTGGAAAATCGACAGTAGACAAGAGCTAGATAAGGTTCTTAAAGATAGCGGAGTCAGGGGATATGGGGAGAAGGCAGGAACGGGGTACTGATTGGTGATGATCAGCCCTTATCACATTGAATGGTGGTGCTGGCTCGAAGGGCCGAATGTCCCTCTCCTGCACCTATTGTCTATTGTGTGAAAAAGTTACCCCTCAGGTTCATATTAAATCTTTTCCCCTTCACCTTGAACCTATGTCCTCTGGTCCTCGTTTCCCCTACTCTGGGCAAGAGACTCTGTGCGTCCACCCGATCCATTCCTCTCGTGAAAACGTCACGCTTTGCGAAGGTCTCGCTGATTTTTTGTAGCCAGCAGCCTCCTTGCAGCAATGAAACGTTTCAGAGTGTCAAGGTTGGAAAAGGAAGTAACATGAAGACAAACTTGTTACAAGGATGAGTTGAAGTGCTGCCTTTTGTCTCTGTGCTTGTTAAGCACTGTTCTCAGTGGGACTGGCGGAGAGGCTCACTCTTTAATCAGGAGCTCAGTGCCATTGTCTCTTTGAAGGTGTTCCTCAGCTTATCTGAGCCGCAACATCAAGAGCTGCCAATCACCCTTCTTTCACTCATCTGCTGGCTTGACACTTGCATAACAATGGCAGATTTGGCCAAGGGCATTTTCAGATGATCTTTGAGAAAACCTGCAACCTAGGAGCTTCACATCTGACATTCCTTCACCACAAAGGAGGGCCTGAATTGTGTGTGTGTGTGTGTGTGTGTGTGTGTGTGTGTACAACTGTGCGTGTGTGTGTGTGTGTGTGTGTGTGTGCGCAACTGTGCGTGTGTGTGTGTGTGTGTGTGTGTGTGTGTGTGTGCAACTGTGTGTGTTGTGTGTGTGTGTGTGTGTGTGTGTGTACAACTGTGCGTGTGTGTGTGTGTGTGTGCAACTGTGCGTGTGTGTGTGTGTGTGTGTGTGTGTGTGCGTGTGTGTGCATCTGTGTGTACATCTGTGCGTGTGTGTGTGTGTGTGTGTGTGTATGCATCTGTGTGTGTGTACATCTGTGTGTGTCTGTGTGTGTCTGTGTGCGTGTGTGTGCATCTGTGTGTGTGTGCATCTGTGTGTGTGTGCATCTGTGTGTGTGTGCATCTGTGTGTGTGTGCATCTGTGTGTGTGTGCATCTGTGTGTGTGTGCATCTGTGTGTGTGCATCTGTGTGTGTCTATGTGCATGTGTGTGCATCTGTGTGTGTGTGCATCTGTGTGTGTGTGTGCATCTGTGTGTGTTTCGTGTCGGCGTGTGTGTCTGTGCATGTGTGGGAAGTAACTGCAGATGCTGGTTTACACCGAAGACAGACGCAAAATGCTGGAGTAACTCGGCGGGTCAGGTAGCATCCCTGGATAGGAATGGAGAAGGATCTCGGCCCAGAAACGTCACTTATTACTTCCATCCATGGATGCTGCCTGTCCCGCTGGGGTAGTCCAGCATTTTGCGTCGTGTGTGTGTGTGTGTGTGTGTGTGTGTGTGTGTGTGTGTGTGTGTGTGTGTGTGTGTGTGTGTGTGTGTGTGTGTGTGTGTGTGTGTGTGAAGTGTGCATGAGATTCAGGTGTATGAGATTCCATCTGTGGGTCTTCCAATGCATGTGTATGAGTTATGGAGTGTATGTTTACGTGTGTGTGTGTGAGAGAGAGAGAGACAGAGTGAAAAATTATGTGTGAGATTAAAAGTGTGGGTGTTCGTAAGCATGTGTTTGAGATTGGTGTGTGTGTGTATGTGAGAGTGAGACTATTTGTGTGCATGTGTGCAGTAACTCAGTGGGTCAAGATACAAGATACATTTATTTGTCACATGTACCAGTTGGTGCAGATAAATGTGTGGTCAGGCAGTATCTCTGGGATTGGAGCGGCTGGGCTTGTACACTCTGGAGTTTAGCAGGACGAGAGGGGATCTGATTGAAACATATAAGATTATTAAGGGTTTGGACACGTTAGAGGCAGGAAACATGTTCCCGATGTTGGGGGAGTTCAGAACCAGGGGCCACGGTTTAAGAATAAGGGGTAAGGCACGTAGAACGGAGATGAGGAAAGATTTTTTCACACAGAGCGTTGTGAGTGTGGAATTCTCTGCCTCAGAAGGCAGTGGAGGCAGATTCTCTGGATGCTTTCAAGAGAGAGCTAGATAGGGCTCTTAAAGATAGCGGAGTCAGGGGATATGGGGAGAAGGCAGGAACGGGGTACTGATTGGGGATGATCAGCCATGATCACATTGGATGGTGGAGCTGGTTCAAAGGGCCGAATGGCCTCCTCCTGCACCTATTGTCTATTGTCTATTTTTTATTGGAAGGCAGGGATGGGGCTGCTGCGTCCAGCACCTTTACGGTCGGCTGCAGCAGGCAATGCCGGGACACAAAGGCGTTCGGGCGAGGAGAGGGATGTGAGTTGGTGGGCCGAGCCGCGCCGGTCGAGGGTGACGGTGGAGGCCCTGTCGCAGCCTGGGGCTCGCCTGGATCGGGAGCCGCTCTCGTACGTCGAACATGCGGGCTGGACTTTGGACTTCTAAAAAACGTTGCCAAAATATGGCGGCTCGTGCAGGTGCGATCAGGTGCAAAGAAAATAGACAATAGGCAATAGACAATAGGTGCAGGAGGAGGCCATTCGGCCCTTCGAGCCAGCACCGCCATTCACTGTGACCATGGCTGATCATCCACAATCAGTACCCCGTTCCTGCCTTCTCCCCATATCCCCTTGACTCCTCCACCGTGCTAAGAAGCTTGATATTTTGTCAGTGCGAAAAACGTGGTGACTTTTTGCGCACTGCCTCGGCGAAGTCTGCTACATGATATTATCGTCTTGTGTGCAAAAACACATAATTTCACTGGACTTTGGGGGCCTGTGACAATGAAATATCATTGAAACCTGGGTCTCTGGCACTGTGAGACTGCAGCCCTACCCAGCAGTGCAACTGTGCCACTGTGACTGCTACCCTACAAGTGGAGTTGAGTCGTCCCTTAATCTAGACGGGGCTGCCTAAGGAAAATACCAGCGACGGGATTTAAATGCCAGTCCATCATCGGCTCTGACCTCCCCACCATCGAAGGGATCTATCGCAGTCGCTGCCTCAAAAAAGGCTGGCAGCATCATCGAGGACCCACACCATCCTGGCCGCACACTCATCTCTCCATTGCCATCAGGTAGAAGGTACAGGAGCCTGAAATCTGTAACATCCAGGTTCATGAACAGCTTCTTCCGCACAGCCATCAGGCTATTAAACTTGCCATCAAACAAACTCTGAACTATAACAGCCTATTGCACTTTATCTGTTTATTGATGTGTGTATATATGGTCCATGTTATATAGACACACTGAACTGGTTTGTATTTATGCTAGAATTTCATTGTCCTATCTGGGACACAGGACAATAAAACTCTCCCGACTTGACTTGATCTATTCCCATCTCAATCGCTGGAGCTGGAGCCAGCCTTTCCATGTTTCGCACTGCAGGAGGAATTAATAGTGATCCCTGGTAAAAGGATAAGAACCGAGATGTCAGAAGGAATGGATGACATTTCAGGTCGAGACTCATCTTCAGAGGTTTGAGAGACTCAATACAATACAATACCATTTATTGTCATTTGAACCTCATTGAGGTTCAAACGAAATTTGGTTTCTGCAGTCATACAAAGAAGAAAGGAACTAAGACACAAGACAATTGACATAAACATCGATCACAGTGAATCTCCTCCTCGCTGTGATGGAAGGCAAAGTCTTATCCTTCCCCTGCGAAACGTCGCCCATTCCTTCTCTCCACAGATGCTGCCCGTTCCCGCTGAGTTACTCCAGCATTTTGTACGCATCTTCGACAACTGCAGTTCCTTCCTGCACAGAATAGGGATGTGCGTCTGTGAAATGCAACTCCTTGAGAGTGGCACTCGAAATCCTCGTGTAGAAAGAAGTGTTGCTTTCAGAGGGAAATTGATGGGGCAGACAGCAATTCCTTTCGTAACTCCAGTAAGCATGTTACACTGGGAATTTAATCACAAGGGCTCCTTTGTGCAGCATGGCATTGTTGCCCAGGTGATAACACTATTTATAAAGATGGTGTGGCGATATAATTACTGCCAGATAAATACCCCCTTATCCCACTTGAAGGTAGACATAAATGCTGGAGAAACTCAGCGGGTGAGGCAGCATCTGTGGAGCGAAGGAATAGGTGACGTTTTGGGTCTAGACCCTTCTTCAAACTGACCCGAAACGTCGCCTATTTCTTCGCTCCATGGATCCTGCCTCACCCGCTGAGTTTCTCCAGCATTTTTGTTTACCTTCGATTTTTCCGGCATCTGCAGTTCTTTCTTACACATTCCCACGTGAGGTCACATATGAAACATAGAAAATAGGTGCAGGAGTAGGCCATTTGGCCCTTCGAGCCTGCACCGCCATTCAATATGATCATGGCTGATCATCCAACTCAGTATCCCTTACCTGCCTTCTCTCCATACTCCTGATCCCTTTCTAATTTGTAATTTTTTCAGAATGTCCCTACACACCTGACTTTGCCGGCTTTACCTTGCACTAAACGTTATTCCCTTGTCATGTATCTGTCCAGTGTAAATGGCTCGATTGTAATCATGTATTGTCTTTCTGCTGACTGGATAGCACGCAGCAAAAATATTTCACTGTACCTCGATAAACTAGAACTGAACTTTGGAAAGGGGTGTGGGCCTAGCAACATGGGGTAGGAGACCAAATGATGCTGTTTTCGAACCAAAGATAGACACAAAAACCTGGAGTAACTCAGCGGGTCAGACAGCATCTATGGAGAAAAGGAATAGGTGACATTTCGGCTCAAGACTGTCCTTCAGTTCCTTCTACATTTTGGTTATTATTATAGCTGTTTCTGCAAAAATGGCTCAGTTTTGAATGAATGAATGAATAAGTTTATTAACCATATAACCATATAACAATTACAGCACGGAAACAGGCCCTCTCGGCCCTTCCAGTCCGTGCCGACCATTTGTTTTCCCCTAGTCCCATCTACCTGCACTCAGACCATACCCCTCCATTCCCTTCCCGTCCATATACCTATCCACTTTACTTTTAAATGTTAAAATCGATCCTGCCTCCACCACTTCTGCTGGAAGCTCATTCCACACAGCCACCACCCTCTGAGTAAAGAAGTTCCCCCTCACGTTACCCCTAAACTTCCGTCCCTTAATTCGCATGCCATGCCCTCTTGTTTGAATCTTCCCTACCCTCAATGGGAAAAGCTTATCCACGTCAACTCTGTCTATCCCTTTCATCATTTTAAAGACCTCAATCAAGTCCCCCCTTAACCTTCTGCGCTCCAAAGAATAAAGAATTAGCCAAGTATTCACATACAAGGAATTTGCCTTGGTGCTCCGTCCACAAGTGACAACATGACATACAGTGACAGTTAGGAATGATACATAAAATATTATTGATTAAACATGTGAATTCAATAAAATACCAGAGCAAAAGGAGGCTACAGACTTTGCTGGCTTTACCTTGTGCCTTTACCTTGATGTTTTTAATTATGAAAAACAATTATAGATCGCTATATTTGCATTCCACCTGGACGTGACAGTTTGCAGGCTCCTGTATCTTCTTCCCGATGGCAGGGGTGAAAAGAGAGCGTGGCCAGTGGGATGTGGGTCTCTGATGATGCTGGCTGTCGTTTTGAGGCAGCGACTCCAGTAAATCCCATCGACGGTGGAGAGGTCAGTGCCTCTGATGGACTGGGCAGTGTTCACTGCTTTCTGCAGCCCTCTTTGCTCCCAGGCATTCAAGTCTGATTAGTACGGGTGTCAGGTGTTATGGGGAGACGGCAGGAGAATGGGGTTAGGTGGCAGAGATAGATGAATGGAATAATGAATAAATGAATAAATGAATGAATTAATAAGTTTATGAATGAATGAGTTAATATCTTTATTAGCCAAGTATTCACATACAAGGAATTTGCCTTGGTGCTCCGCCCACAAGGGACAACATGATATACAGTGACAGTTAGGAATGACACAATAAACATTAAACATTAATAATAAAACATTATCAATTAAACATGTGAATTAAATGAAATACCAGAGCAAATGGAGGCTACAGATTTTTGGTTATTGAGTAGAGCTCAATCAGCCATGATTGAATGACCGAGTAGACTTGATGGGCCGAATGGCCTAAGTCGGCTCTTAAAGATAGCGGAGTCAGGGGACATGGGGAGAAGGCAGGAACGGGGTACTGATTGTGGATGATCAGCCATGATCACATTGAATGGCGGTGCTGGCTCGAGGGGCCGAATGGCCTGCTCCTGCACCGATTGTCGATTGTCTATGCTCCCATCACTCGTGAATGAATGAAAGCTACCAAACCAGGCCGTGATACAGCCAGTCAATATGCTCTCTACTGTACTGTTCAGAAGGGATCTATCGTAGTCGCTGCCTCAAAAAGGCAGCCAAAATCATCAAGGGCCCTCACCATCCTGGCCACACACTCATCTCACCATTCCCATCAGGAAGAAGGTACAGGAGCCTGATAACTGTAACGTCCAGGTTCAGAAACAGCTTCTTCCCTACAGCCATCAGGCTTTAAACACAACATCGAATAAACTCTGAGCTCTGAACTGCAAAGGAGTATCTTATTATTTGTTATTTGCACTATATTTGTTATTTATTGAACTTTTTTTCCCCTTCCTCCGTTACATACAATGTTTACATATTCACATATTCTGTTATGCTGCAGCAAGTAAGAATTTCATTGTCCCGGCCATCAGGCTATTAAACTCGCCATCAAACAGACTCTGAACTGTAACAGCCTATTGCACTTTACGTAAGTACGTAAGTAAGTTTATTGGCCAAGTATTCACATACAAGGAATTTGCCTTGGTGCTCCGCCTGCAAGTAACAACATGACATACAGTGACAGTTACGAACGACACAGAAAACACTAAACATTAATAATAATAGAACATCAATGATAAAACACCATTGATCAGGCATGTGAACCAACAAAATGCCAGATCAAAGGGAGGCTACGGATTTTTGGCTGTTGAGTAGAGCAACTACTCGTGGATAAAAACTGTTTTTATGTCCGGCTGTGGCAGCTTTGACAGTCCGGAGTCGCCTTCCTGAGGGAAGTGATTCAAAGAGTTTGTGGCCAGGGTGAGAGGGGTCAGAGATGATCTACCTGGCCCATAGCGTGTACAGTATGCGTATATTGAACTGAGCTGGTCTGTATTTTTGCTTCCAATATTCTGTTGCAGCAAGCAAGAATTTCAATGTCCTATCTGGGACACAGGACAATAAACCCTCTTGCCTTGACATATGACAATGAAACACTCTTGATTCTTGACTACTGATAGGGTGGGGGTGAGGAGGTGCGGGGGGGGGGGGGGGTCTTTGAAAATGTTTACATGTTATGAACAATTGTCAGGATTTCAAAAGTGCTTCGGTGGGAGGAACTAAAAATGGAAATTAATTTGGTGCTAAACGCCGGCTTCCCTCCACATTGCCGAGCCAACAAGGCAAATCTTGGTGGCGCCCATTGACTGCGCCCCCCGAAACTGCGGGAGAGCAAAGGTGAGAACTAGTCTTTTGTTTGTTCAGACGTTAAGAGTGTGAAGAATTTATCGGAAGTTGATCTCCGGGTGCCCGTTGGAGGCCAGCCAGAGAGTCTGGCTCAGGGGGGGAACGCATTAGCATTGCTGCCAGATTTGTTAGCAAGATAATGGGTTGGGTCTTTTGAAAGATTGCGCGGAGGCGCTTTCGAATTGCCTCTTGATTCCAAGGAGGCCGGATGTTTCACCGGCTGCGACTTGGAGGCAGGGATCGCTTTGTCCATGTCTGAACCAAAGATCCTAGAGGAGTATCACAGGGTTCGCTTTGTCCATGTCTTAACCAAAGATCCTAGAGGAGCATCGCAGGGTCGCTTTGTCCATGTCTTAAGCAAAGATCCTAGAGGAGTATCACAGGGTTCGCTTTGTCCATGTCTTAAGCAAAGATCTTCGCTTTGTCCATGTCTTAAGCAAAGATCCTAGAGGAGCATCTTTGCTCTTAACCGTTTTTCCACGCTTCCACCTTCAATTCACCTTGACAATGGGGCACCGACAAACTTGGGGTTTTGATTTTTGAAGTCGGCCAGTGAGTTGAAGGCAGGCATAAAAAGCTGGAGTAGCTCGGAGGGTCAGGCAGCATCTCTGGAGAGAAGGAATGGGTGGTGTTTCGGGTCGAGACCCTTCTTCCCGATGACAGTCGGGGCCGAATTGAAGATCTTGAAAAGGAAGACGGGGGGGGGGGGGCGGGCGGGGGTGGTGAATGGATAGTTTAAAGGCGTTGGTAGAGGAGCTGCCAAGGTTGCTGTCACACAGCGCCATATAACCATATAACAATTACAACACGGAAACAGGCCATCTCGGCCCTTCTAGTCCGCGCCGAAACACTTACTCTCACCTGGTCCCATCTACCTGCGCTCACACCATAACCCTCCATTCCATTCCAAACCCGTCCATATACCTATCCAATTCATTTTGAAATGATAACATCGAACCTGCCTCCACCACTTCCACTGGAAGCTCATTCCACACAGCCACCACTCTCTGGGTAAAGAAGTCCCCCCTCATGTTACCCCTAAACTTTTGTCCCTTAACTCTCAAATCATGTCCTCTTGTTTGAATCTTCCCTACTCTCAATGGAAAAAAAGCGTATCCACGTCAACTCTGTCCATCCTTCTCATAATGTTAAAGATCTCTATCTAGTCCCCCCTTAACCTCGCGGCAGAGACTCGGGTTCGACCCTGACCTCGGGTGCTGCGGTTTCCTCCCACATTCATAACGGCAGGGAAAAAAAAAGGAAAGATTCAAAAAGTCCGATCAAGACCCTTCTTCAGACTATGTAGAAAGGGACCGCGGGTATGCACCGCTGGTTTATACCGAAGATAGACTCGAGGAGCTGGAGTAACGCAGCGGGTCAGGCAGCATCTGTGGAGGACAAGGATGGATCGGGACTGAAGACTAGCCGGCTGGGTTACTCCAGCACTTTGTGTATATCTTCCTTAGTCTAGCAGGGGTTGTAGGTTAATTGGCCTCTGTAAAATGCGCTCAGAATGTGGATGCGGAAAATGAATAACATAGAACTAGCGTGAAAGGACAATTTACTGTTTTTATATGTGTGCGTGTGTATGTGTGTGTGTATATATGTGAATGAAGATAGACACAAAAGCTGGAGTAACTCAGTGGGTCAGGCAGCATCTCTGGAGAGAAGGAACAGGTGACGTTTCGGGACGACTCCCTTCTCTTGTGAACTTTTTTTTTCTCGTTTATGATATTGTTTGAAGAGCACCAGGTTTACATTTTCTGTTGCGCTGTTGCAAGTAAAAGTGTCCCTGTTCTAAGAGTCAAGAGAGTTGTATTGTCATGCGTCCCAGAGAGGACAATGACATTCTTGCTCGCAGCAGCACAACAGAATATTGTGAACATAATACAGAACGGGAGATAAAAGTCCAATGTAGGGGGGAGAGGAGAGGAGAGGAATGGGGAGAGAGGGGGAGAGAGAGACGGGAGAGAGAGAGAGAGAGAGGGGAGAGGAGAGGAGAACCAGGGGCCACAGTCTTAGAATAAAGGGGAGGCCATTTAAGACTGAGGTGAGAAAAAAAAACTTTTCACCCCGAGAGTTGAGAATTTGTGGAATTCCCTGCCACAGAGGGCAGTGGAGGCCAAATCACTGGATGGATTTCAGAGAGAGTTAGATAGAGCTCTAGGGGCTAGTGGAGTCAAGGGATATGGGGAGAAGGCAGACACGGGTTATTGATAGGGGGCGATCAGCCATGATCACAATGAATGGTGGTGCTGGCTCAAAGGGCCGAATGGCCTCCTTCTGCACCTATTTTCTGTTTCTATGTAAGGAGGATGAGAGGAGAGGAGAGGAGAGGAGAGAGGGGGGATAGGAGAGAGGGAGGAGAGAGGAGAGGTGGGGAGGGAGGAGAGAGGGGGAGGGGAGAGAGGAGAGAGGGAGAGAGGGGAGAGAGAGGAGAGAGGAGAGAGAGAGAAGAGGGGGGAGAGAGGAGTGGGGAGAGAGGAGAGGGGAGAGAGGAGAGAGGAGAGGAGAGGAGAGGAGACAAGCGAGAAGAGAGGGGGAGAGAGGAGAGGGGAGAGGGGATTGAGGAGAGGAGAGAAGAGAGGGGGAGAGAGGAAGAGAGGAGAGGGGATTGAGGGGAGTGGAGGGGTGGGAGAGGAGATGGGGGGGGAGAGAGGATATACCATAGACCAATAAATAAACAGATACAGTGCAATAGACTGTTATTGTTCAGAGACATATGACAATATGACAATAAACCACTGTTGACCGAGGGCTGGCGTGGACTCGGTGGGCCGAAGGGCCTGTCGGCACGGCTGTATATCTGGTGTAAAAGAGGGAGGGGTAAAAAATAATGGCTCAGCTGCAAGCAAGCCCGGGGGGGGGAGGGACGGGGAGGGACGGGGAGGAGGTTACCTTGCAAATCGGGATCTGCCTGTTCATTCAAGGGCGGAGTGAAGCGCCCAAGTTCATTGATTGGGATTGACCTGACCAGGAGGTTGAGTGTTTGCCCTGGTCGGTCTGGATCGAGTGGAGTGGAGCCATCTTACTGCTGTGATCTTCTCCCACCTCTCCAACCCCCCCCGTGTTTTTTTTTTTAATTTCACCCTCCCACCAGCAGTTATGACCAGTCGCATCCAACATGAGATCCACAGGTCCTTTCCGCCGCTCTTCCACGAGCCTCGCCAGCAGAGCCAGGAGATGATCTCTCAGTTCGCGCCGGAGCGGCCCGCCATCGTTCAAGGGCGCCACTGCGGCCCCGCTTTCAGGGGGGACTGCCAGGCCCACGCGGCCCCCGAGTATCGGCTCGGCGAGCCGGGCCCGGCGGGGGTCCCCCCTCGCCTCCCGAGACCCTGGTACCCCTTCCCCGCCCCCGACCACTGGCCCCACGCCCCGCCGGGCGGCGGCCGCGACCCGGGCCGGGAGGGGGACGCGAAGGGGACGGAGGCCAGGTACCTGCAGGCCGTGCCGCCCTTGTACAACTCGCCCTGGAGCCCCTGCTACCTGCCCGCCGCTCGGCAGCCGGGCCAGGGTCAGTCGCCGGCGTCGGAGCACCCCCCGAGCCAGCCGGCCAGCCCGCAAATGCGAACGGACAACCTGCCTCCCAGCCCCGGCGCGGACGACAGCACTAAGTGGGTCGCTCCGGACGGTGGCAATGAGGTGAGTAACTCTCCTAAAAGCATGTCTTGTGTGGAGTTTGCACGCCGTTGCGGCGACCGAAGCCAAACTCGAAACTTCCCAAATTCGAGCGGGCCTGTCTCCGTAACGTTCGTCTCCGTAAATTGCCCCATCGCTTGGCCGAGGGCTGGCGTGGACTCGGTGGGCCGAAGGGCCTGTCGGGGGAGTGTGTGAAGGGGAGTGGATGTGAACGCGGTTCTAACGCAGGACCGGTGTGAACCAGTGACTGTTGAATGATGGCGTGGTCCCTTATTCAATCTTATTAAGGGGATCTTATTAAAACATATAGGATTGTTAAGAGGAGATAAATTCTGAAGTCTGAAGAAGGGTCTCGACCCGAAACGTCGCCTATCTCCTTCGCTCCTTAGATGCTGCTGCACCCGCTGAGTTTCTCCAGCTTTTTGTGTACCCTAGGATTGTTAAGAGTTTGGACACGCTCAGAGGCAGGAAACAAGCTCCCTATGTTGGGGGAGTCCAGAACCAGGGAGCACAGTTTAAGAATAAGGGGTAAGCCATTTAGAACGGAGACGAGAAAACACTTTTTCTCACAGAGAGTTGTGAGTCTGTGGAATTCTCTGCCTCAGAGGGCGGTGGAGGCCCGTTCCCTGCATATTTTCAAAAGAGAGTTCGATAGGGCTCTTAAAGATAGCGGAGTCGGGGGATATGGGGAGGAGGCAGGAACGGGGTAGCCGAAACCATTCAACAAAGGGATTAGTTTTTAATCGAAGGTAGATCAAACAAAATGCTGGAGAAACTCAGCGGGTGAGGCAGCGTCTGTGAAGGAAAGTAACGTTTCTCTCGGTGAATTCTAGTTTTCAACGTGGAGATATCAAACCCTGAATTCGCTGGCGTTTGGGGCTGGGGGGGATTGCAACGTTCCCGTGGTCCGCCCTGTTTCCACGAATGCAATCAACCTGGCGTGCACACGCGGATAAAGATCAAATAGAACAAATGTTTAAGAAGGAACAGCTGATGCTGGAAAAAAATCGAAGGTAGACAAAAATGCTGGAGAAACTCAGCGGGTGAGGCAGCATCTGTGGAGCGAAGGAAATAGGCAACGTTTCGGCCCGAAACGTTGCCCATTTCCTTCGCTCCATAGATGCTGCCTCACCCGCTGAGTTTCTCCAGCATTTTTGTTTAATCTACCTTCGATTTTTCCAGCATCTGCAGTCCCTCCTTAAACATTAAGCCTTTGAGATTTTATACGCCCGCTGGTGACGAGTGAGGGTGGTGCACAGGTAACTCTTTGACATGTGTTCAGAAATGCGCGCACCCAGGGCAGCGAACCACTTGTAAACTGAACGCCCGAGGTCAGGATCGAACCCGTACCCGCTGGAGCCGCGCACATTCCCAATCCTTGCACGTTTTCGAAGATAAGGCGGAAAATGCTGGAGTAACTCACAGCGGGACTGGACGCTGCTGCCTGCCCCGCAGAGGTCCTCCAGCATTTTGTGTCTATCTTCTGCATTTCCTTCCTACACATTTCACGTCTTCCAGTGAAATTCGGTGAATTGGCTCCAGTAATTTGTAACCTTTTCCCTGGTGTGTAGGTCAGTGTTTGTGGAAGGAGGGGGGGGGGGGGGGGGGGGGGGGGGGGGTCGCTGGGCGGTGCGGACTCGGTGGGCCGAACGGCCTGTTTCCGCGCTGTATCTCGACAAAGTCTAAAGGGTGCTCGAACCTTAAAGGAAGCTGCTCTCGAAAATTGTCTGCAATCTTTTCCATCCCGGCAACAGCATGTATCGAACAAATCGCTTGGGGTTGGGAGATTAGGAGGAATTTCTATTGACGTGATTGGGTTCATAAAATGTAGGAGCGGAATTCGGTCATTCGGCCCATCGAGTCTACTCCGCCATTCGATCGCGGTAGATCTATTTTTCCCTCTCAACCCCATTCGCCTGCCTTCTCCCCATAACCCCTGACACCCCCCCACTAATCCAAGAACCTATCAATCTCCGCTTTAGAAATGGCCAATTGAAACATAGAAATTAGGTGCAGGAGTAGGCCATTCGGCCCTTCGAGCCTGCACCGCCATTCAATGTGATCATGGCTGATCATCCAACTCAGTATCCCGTACCTGCCTTCTCTCCATACCCCCTGATCCCTTTAGCCACATCTAACTCCCTCTTAAATATAGCCAATGAACTGGCCTCAACTACCTTCTGTGGCAGAGAATTCCACAGATTCCCCACTCTCTGTGTGGATTTTCTCATCTCGGTCCTAAAAGACTTCCCCGTTATCCTTAAACGGTGACCCCTTGTCCTGGACTTCCCCAACATCGGGAACAATCTTCCTGCATCTAGCCTGTCCAACCTCTTAAGAATTTTGTAAGTCTCTATGAGATCTCCCCCCCCCCCCCCCCCCCCCCTCAATCTTCTAAATTCCAGCGAGTACAAGCCGAGTCTATCCAGTCTTTCTTCGTATGGAAGTCCTGCCATCCCAGGAATCAGTCTGGTGAACCTTCTATGGCAAGAATAACCTGGCTTCCACTGCCATCTGTGGCAATGAAGTACATAGTTTTGCCACCACAGTATGAGCAAGTTGGGCCGAAGGGCCATGCTGTGTGACTCCATGACTCTGGCCTTTGATTTTCCATGGTGGACTAAGATGGACTGTATCGTCTCCTGTACCAGGCATTTAGGTCATAAGGTCACGTGATACGAGTACAATTGGCCCATCGAGTCTTCTCCACCATTCAAATCATGGCTGATCTATCTCTCCCTCCTAACCCCATTCTCCTGCCTTCTCTCCATAACCTCTGACACCTGTACTAATCAAGAATCAATCTGCCTTAAAAAAAAATCCACTGACTTGTCCTCCACAGACTTCTGTGGCAAAGAATTCCACAGATTCACCACCCTCTGACTAAAAAGATTTCTCCTCATCTCCTTCCTAAAAGAACATCCATTCATTCTGAGGCTGTGTCCTCTAGTCCTAGACTCTCCCACCAGTGGAAACATCCACTCGTTGATTCTAACAATCAATGGTGTTTGAGGGGAAACTGCCATAGATTGGTGACTATTGCTGCTCTCTCTCTCACCTCGGGAAACTGCAGTCAAAGGGTTGTCGGAATGAACTGCAGATGCTGGAAAAATCGAAAGTAGACAAAAAATGCTCAGCGGACGAGGCAGCATTTATGGAGCAAAGGAGTAGGCGACGTTTCGTCTGGACCTTTTCTCCATAGGTGCTGCCTCACCCCGCTGAGTTTCTCCAGCATTTTTTGTCAAAATGTTTTACATTTTGTGAATCTTCCTCCCTGCCCCCACCTGCTCCAACCAGATTCCAAAGGATGCTTGACAATCCCTGTTCTGGGAGGGGTGGGATGTTAGTGGGTGACTGCAGTGCAGTTGGGAGTGCCACTGGCTCTCAGCCCCAGGTTCGATCCTGACCTCGGGTGTTGCCCGCATTGAGTTTGCACGTTCTCCCTGTGGGTCTCCCGCATTCCGAAGATGTGTGATTAATTAGCTTCTGGAAAATCAACTCCAGTCAAGTCAACTTTATTGAAATGAAAGTGGCAGTGCCTGAAGGGGTAGCTGTTCCTGGCATCACAACTCAATGGGTACCCGGCAGGATTAGATGAAAATAACTCTCTGTTTTTCTTCTTGATTTGTATACATGTCTCCATTAATATCGCTATTTGAAATTGTGTTATTCACTATTAAGATGTATAGTATAATCTCTCTCTTTTTCTATATGATACTTTATGTTAATTAAATACATATAACAAGAATATATACATATACATATTTTTTCTCCTCCTTTTTCTTTTTCTCTTTCTTTATAATCAAAATTATTATTTAATCACCATTCTTATTGATTAAAATCTATTCTTTTCTTTTTCTACTTTAAAAAAAATAGAAGTTTATAAGTACTATTCGTAACATTCGTATACTTATTGAAATAAGTTGGTTCTGTATTTGAAAAGCTGTAATATCGTTGTTATGATGGATTCCTTTTAATTAAAATATTATTACAAGGAGGAAAAAAAAATAAAAGAAAGTGGCAGTGCCTGTGGATTGCACAAAAAACTACAGAACAGAATAGAATAAAATCAGTATTTACATAATAGAAAAAAACAGCAATTTAAAAAAGACACAACACAGTAAATCAGTACAGTAAACGAGTCCCTGGTGAGATCGGAGTTTACAGTCTGTGGGAAGAAACTCCGTCTCATCCTCTCTGTGTTCACAGTGTGACAGCGGAGGCGTTTGCCTGACCTAGCAGCTGGAACAGTCCGTTGCTTGGGGTGGTAGGGGTCCCCCATAATGTTGCTGGCTCTGGATCTGCACCTCCTGGTGTGTAGGTCCTGCAGGTGGGTGGGGGGGGGGGGGGGGGGGGTGTGGAGTTCCCATACTCTCTGCAGAGCCTTCCTGTCCTGGGCAGAGCTGTTCCCAAACCAGATGGTGATGTTGCCGGACAAGATGCTTTCCACAGCCGCAGAGTAGAAGCACTGAAGGATCCTCAGAGAGACTCTGAATTTCCTCAGCTGCCGGAGGTGGTAAAGGCGCTGCCTTGCCTTACTCACCAGTGCGGCAGCGTGTGCTGTCCATGTCAGATCCTCTGTGATGTGGACTCCCAGGTATTTAAATGCCTCCAGAGCAGCGTTTCACAACCATTTTACCCTGGCGGAACCCTTGAAATAATTTTCATGTCTCAGCTAACCCCTGCGTAAAAAGTATTATATGTCTTTATTAATCTCTTTCTTTCTCTTTCATAAACTTTAAGTTCATAAGGCAAACATAATATATTTTTCTGATACCTGGTTTAAGCAAAAAAATAGCCTTTTCTCAAGTTTATTCTTCAAGTCTATTGACAATGCAAAAAAACCCCCAACTGAAATCAAACTGCTTGTTCAAAACTGAAGCAAACAATGGTAAACAGTGGAACTAACCTTGAAGAGGGAGAGAGAGGGGGAAAGAGTGTGTGAGAGAGTGAGTGAGAGAAAAATCAACATACATTTTGATAAAGTAACAAAAACATACATAAATAAACTTTTGTTAAACTAACAAAAATAAACGTAGTTAACTTTTAAAAATTCCCTTAATGATGGGTAAAAATTACTAAATAACATGGGTGAAT
Organism: Okamejei kenojei; assembly: GCA_035221665.1. Classification (NCBI taxonomy): domain Eukaryota; kingdom Metazoa; phylum Chordata; class Chondrichthyes; order Rajiformes; family Rajidae; genus Okamejei; species Okamejei kenojei. Next base: position 11,657,332 of record CM069160.1, read on the forward strand.
GAGGGACTGTACCTGCACGCTAGGAAGCACAGACAGGACTGATGGAGACCATGCGTGCGTCTGTACTCGATCGAGTGAGTCACTTGATGCACAAATCCGTCACGTACAGCTCCTGTCCACTAAAGGCCGTTTCGTGCTGGTGCCGTATACACGCCACTAAATATGCTGTAAGTGTATAATAAAATTCCGGATATGATATTAAGCACAAATGACTCAAAAATGCATTTACGTGTGATTAGCTTATTTATCACTATTTCTCTCGGAACCCTCGTGTTCCGGGGAAACCCCGGTGGTTGAGAAACGCTGCTCTGTCTAGAGTGTAGGGAGTGGGTTGAGAAAGTGGGATAACGTGGAACTAGTGGGAACGGGCGGTTTGGACCTGGTGGGCCAAAGGGCCCGTTTCCTGGCTGTGACTCTAAATTAAACTGGTATCACAACGCAGGCAGGTGGGAATGCGGCATCTTGGTTGGGGTGGGCGGGTTGAGCTGAAGGGCCTGTTTCAGCGACTCTCGTGAGGGGGAAGGGAAGGAAACGGGTCAGTCTGATTGTGCAAGGTGCTTTTATTTACACATAAGCAGAGTTAGGAATGCAAGCCCCCTCCAAAAAAAACACTGATAAAATTGACTTGCAGGGCTGGATCAGTATAGTTCTGGACTAGCATGCGTGCACAAAGATTAAATGCAGATACTTTAAGGGCCTGTCTCACTTGGGTGTCGCGCAGATGGTGCGCAAAGAATTTGTACATCCCAAAGTCCTGGGGCACCACACGTGACTGCGCCCCTTGCACGCCTAATCAGCGATCCCTGCACAATAGCACCATCCTACCCCACACTGGGGACAATTTTGCCAACTCAATTAGCTTGCAAACCTGAATGTCCTTGGGGTGTGGAGAAAATGTGCAGACGGCACCGGTGGTCAGGATCGAACCTGGGTCTCTTGCCAGTCCTGCGGCGAACGCCACATAGCAGCTGCGTTCCTTGCTTGACCTGCAAGTAATGGGACCGTCCCCAGAATACAGGAAGGTGTTCTTTGCATGCAGAATGGGAGTTGGGGGGGGGGGGGGGGGGGGGGACCTGGGTGCAGATGAGCTCCCTTAAAGGCAGTCAATGCTTGAGGCGGCTGTTTTGGATTGCAGTGCTGTGCAAAACCGTTTCCATCGTTTCTGAAACTTGTGACTTGTTTATTACTTGTATTTAGAAGGATGGGAGGGGATCATATTCGAAACATATAAAATTGTTAAGGGATTGGACCCGCTAGACGCAGGAATCATGTTCCCAATATTGGGGGGAGTCCAGAACCAGGGGCCACAGTTTAAGAATAAGGGGTAAGCCATTTGGAACTGAGATGAGGAAACACTTTTTCACCCAGAGAGTTGTGAGTCTGTGGAATTCTCTGCCTCAGCGGAGGCTGATTCACTGAATGCATTCAAAAGACAGTTAGATAGGGCTAGTGGAATCAAGGGATATGGAGAGAAGGCAGGAATGGGGGTACTTATTGTGGATGATCACATTGAATGGCTGTAAGCCATTTAGAACGGAGATGAGGAAAAACGTTTTCACACAAGAGTTGTGAGTCTGTGGAATTCTCTACATCAGAGGGTGGTGGAGGCCGGTTCTCTGGATACTTTCAAGAGAGAGCTAGATGGGGCTCTTAAAGATAGCGGAGTCAGGGGATATGGGGAGAAGGCAGGAACGGGTGTACTGATTGGGGATGATCAGCCATGATCTCATTGAATGGCGGTGCTGGCTCGAAGGGGCGAACGGCCTACTCCTGCTCCTAATGTCTATGTGTTAATGTTACCCATGCAGGATTCTCCAACTTCAGAGGACTTGGAGCAGTTTGCAAAGGAGCTGAAGATGAAGCGTATCACAATGGGCTTCACACAGGCCGAGGTGGGCTTGGCGCTTGGGGCTTTGTATGGTGAGTATCAACAGTTGGTCCAGAGATTGCAATGGTTTTCATTTCAGCGTTTAAAATAATCTCCTGTGATTTAAAAAAGTGCGAATGAAGCATTGTCCTTTCCACCTGTGGCTTCATGGAAGAGGTTGTTCTCTTTTGGGCCTGCATGGTGGCTCAATAGACGATAGGTGCAGGAGGTAGGGCATTCTGCCCTTCGAGCCAGCACCGCCATTCAATGTGATCGTGGCTGATCATCCCCAGTCAGTACCCCGTTCCTGCCTTCTCCCCATATCCCCTGACTCCGCTATCTTTAAGAGCTCTATCTAGCTCTCTCTTGAAAGCATCCAGAGAACCGGCCTCCACCGCCCTCTGAGGCCGCGAATTCCACAGACTCACAAACTCTCTGTGAGAAAAAGTGTTTCCTCGTCTCTGTTCTAAATGGCTTACTCCTTATTCTTAAACTGTGGCCCCTGGTTCTGGACTCCCCCAACATCGGGAACATGTTTCCTGCCTCTAGCGTGTCCAAACCCTTAATCTTATATTTTCAATAAGATCCACTCTCATCCTTCTAAATTCCAGAGTGTACAAGGCCAGCCGCTCCATTCTCTCAGCATATGATAATCTGCCCATCCTGGGATTTAACCTTGTAAACCTGCGCTGCACTCCCTCAATAGCAAGAATGTCCTTCCTCAACTTAGGGGACCAAAACTGCCCACAATACTCCAGGTGTGGTCTCACCAGGGCCCTGTACAACTGCGGAAGGGCCTCTTTGCTCCTATCCTCAACTCGGTGGTGGAGATGCTGCCTTGGAGCGTCAGAGAACCAGGTTCGATCCTGTCTATGGGTGCAGTCGGTATGGAGTTGGTACGTTCTCCCCATGGGTTTTCTCCAGGTGCTCCGGTTTCCTCCCACAGTCCAAAGACGTGCAGGTTTGTAGGTTAATTGGCTTTGGTAAAGATTGTAAATTGTTCCAAGTGTGTAACATCATGCTAGTATACGGGGTGATCACTGATCGGGCCGAAGGGCCACTAAACTCTGTATCTCTAAACTAAAGGTAGACACAAAAAAAGTGGGCGAGGCAGCATCTAGGGAGAGAAGGAATGGGTGACGTTTCGGGTCGAGACCCTTCACCAGACTGATGTCTGGGGAGGGGGTGGGACAGAGATAAGAGTATAGGCCGAGACAGTAAGTAGTGGGAGATGAAGGAAGGAGAGAGAAAGCAAAGGCTATTTAAAGTTGTCATTGTACAAAGGTAGACAAAAATGCTGGAGGAACTCAGCGGGTGAGGCAGCATCTATGGAGCGAAGGAAATGGGTGACGTTTCGGGTCGAGACCTTTCTTCAGACTGAAGTGGGGGGGGGGGGGCGGCGGTAAGAAGAAAGGAAGAGGTGGAGACAGTGGGCTGTGGGTGAGCTGGGGAGGGGAAGTAGGGAGAAAGCAGGGACTACCTGAAATTGGAGGTCAATGTTCATACTGCTGGGACGTAACTTTCCAAGCGGGATATGAGATGCTGTTCCTCCAATTTGCGGTGGGAATCACTCTGGCCATGGAGGAGGCCCAGGACGGAAAGGTCGGATTCAGAATGGGAAGTGCTGAGCCACCGGGAGATCAATGTTGATATTGCTGTTCATATGTTCACAAGTCAATGTTCTCACCACTGGGGTGTAAACTACCCAAGCGAAATATGAAGTGCTGTTCCTCCAATTTGTGGTGGGCCTCACTCAATCATAGAAACATAGACAATAGGTGCAGGAGGAGGCCATTTGGCCCTTCGAGCCAGCACCACCGTTCATTGTGATCATGGCTGATCATCCCAAATCAATAACCCGTGCCTGCCTTCTCCCAATATCCCTTGATTCCACGAGGGATCCCCTAGAGCTCTATCTAACTCTCTCTTAAATCCATCCAGTGATTTGGCCTCCACTGCCCTCTGTGGCAGGGAATTCTACAAATTCACAACTCGCTGGGTAAAAAAGTTTTTTCTCACCTCGGTCTTAAATGGCCTCCCCTTTATTCTAAGACTGTGTGGCCCCTGGTTCTGGACTCGCCCAGCATTGGGAACATTTTTCCTGCATCTAGCTTGTCCAGTCCTTTTATGATTGTATATGTTTCTATAAGATTTCCCCCCCCCCCCCCCCCCCCCCCCCTCATCCTTCTAAATTCCAGTGAATACAAGCCTAGTCTTTTCAATCTTTCCTCATATGACGGTCCCAGGGATCAATCTCGTGAACCTACGCTGCACTGCCTCAACCTTGTCCCTTCAGCTCAGGTTTGGGGGAAGTGGTTTTGACGCTCTATTTCTTTCCAGGCAAGATGTTCAGCCAGACGACCATCTGTCGATTTGAGGCCCTGCAGTTGAGTTACAAGAACATGTGTAAGCTGAAGCCCCTGCTGCAGCGGTGGCTGGAGGAGGCCAAGGACAGCGACAACTTTCAAGAGGTGGGTGCGAAGGGAATTAAATGGAACAAACACCTCAGTGATTCCTACGATATCGTCAAGTCAATTTTATTTCTACAGCACATTTAAAAACGGCTCTCGTTGACCAAGGTAGGCAAAGGTGCTGGAGAAACTCAGCGGGCGCGGCAGCATCTATGGAGCGAAGGAAATAGGCGACCCTTCTTCACACAAGGAAATGGGCAACGTTTCGGGCCGAAACCCATCTTCAGACTGAAGTACGACCTGGGCACGCGCATGGGCCCTAGCTGTGCCTGCCTCTTTGTAGGGCATGTCGAACAATCCTTGTTCGAGACGTACCAGGACCCCATCCCCGACCTCTGCTTCACTGTGAAATCTCGTTGGCTTTACATCAGTGCAGATACTGACGTTCTACACACAGTAGATGTAACAATACGTACGTAAATACATACATACAGCGCTCCCTCAGAGGACCTCAAGAAATGCTTGCGAATAAAAATAGGTTTAAAGGCGAGACTTAAAGGAGTCGATGGAGTCAATGAAGAAGGATTCTGTTCCACAGTCAGGGGCAACCGCAAAAGCGACTGAGCTTAAACCTGGACCGCGGGATAGAGGGTAGCCCCAGGTCGGCCGACCTGAGGGACCTGGAGGTAGAATGGTGGGTTAGCAGATTTTTGATATGGGTGGGGGGAAAGCCCATTAAGGGCTTTGTATACACATAGGAGGAGCTTGAAGTTGATTCTGTACCGGACTGGGAGCCAGAATCGGGGTGATGTGGTCCCTTTTACGGGTACCCGCCAGAGGTCTCGCTGCGCCGTTTTGGACCAGTTTCAGGCGGGACGGGGATGATTGGCTGATGCCGGTGTATAGGGAGCAATCGAGGCTGGAGGAGATAAATGTGCGGATGATTTATTTCAAGGTCGTCGAATTGGAGGATATGATACGATTAACTTTATTTATCCCGCGAGGGAAATTAATTTGGCAACGGTCATTTAAAAAAGCGCAAAGTACATGAAACGTAGCATAATAGAGTGCGGAAACAGGCCCAACTCGCCCACACCGGCCAACAATGTGCACAGCCACTCTAGTCCCACTTGCCTGCGCTTGGTCCATAACCCTCCAAACCTGTCCTATCCATGTACCTGTCCAACAGTTTCTTAAACATTGGGATAGTCCCAGCCTCAACTACTTCCTCTGGCAGCTCGTTCCAAACACCCACCACCCTCTGAGTGAAAAAGTTACCCCTCGGATTCCTATTAAATCTGTTCCCCTTCACCTTGAACCTATGTCCTCCGGTCCTCGATTCCCCTACTCTGGGTAAAAGACTCTGTGCATCTACCCGATCTATTCCTCTTTTTTTGTATTCTCCGAGATCTATACCTCTATACAAAATCATGGATGAGAGGGGATATTCTTGAAACGTATAAGATTAGTAAAGGGTTTGGACACGCTAGAGGCAAGAAATATGTTCCTGATTGATCAGTCTGAAGAAGGGTTTTGGCCCGAAACGTTGCCTATTTCCTTTGCTCCATTGATGCTGCCTCACCCGCTGAGTTTCTCCAGCATTTTTGTTTACCATCGATTTCCCAGCATCTGCAGTTCCTTCTTAAATATGTTCCTGATGTTGGGGGAGTCAGCACCGCCATTCAATGTGATCATGGCTGATCGTCCACAATCAGTACCCCGTTCCTGCCTTCCGGGAACGTGTTTCCTGCCTCTAGCGTGTCCAAACCCTTAATAATCCTATATGTTTCAATAAGATCCCCCTCTCATCCTTCTAAATTCCAGTGTATACGAGCCCAGCCGCACCATTCTAGCAACATTTGACAGTCCCGCCATCCCGGGAATTAACCTGGTGAACCTGCGCTGCACTCCCTCAATAGCAATATTGTCCTTCCTCAAATTTTGGAGACAAAAAAACTGCACACAATACTCCAGGTGTGGTCTCACTAGGGCTCTGCACAACTGCAGAAGGACCTCTTTTGTCCTGTACTCAACTCCTCTTGTTATGAAGGCCAACTTGTCATCCTTCACTGCCTGCTGTACCTGCATGCTTACTTTCCTTTACCTAAAATTTGAAGAATTCAATCTTCATGCCGTTGGGTTGTGAGCTGCCGAAGTGGAATTTGAGGTGGTGCTGGTCCAGTTTGTGTGCGCACTTGGAGGTAGCCTGCTTTTCTGGATGTTTACTGCAGTTAACTGTCTGACTGGTGCTATCCGAACAAAAGCACCAAGTGGCCTGTATACCAAAGGGCCCATCCCGCTTGGCCGTCATTTGCGCCTCATTTACGCGTCGTATGTAAAATAGGTCGATGCGTCGTACATCACGCGTCATCACAGCCGTCTGGTGCGCGTGACGCCATTGGAAAACCGCGCGGCGTCGCGTGGTTACGTGCGTCGCCGCACGGTGACGTAACCATGCGTCACCACGCGATACATGTGAGACATCGGGACGCCAATGCGTCAGCGTGCGTACGCGATACGTTACGCAGGTGGCGCGCGAGGATTTCATTGCACTGCAAAATCCTGGAGCGCCGCGCGATACCGCGTGCCACCGCATGCGATTCCACGCCTCGCCATGCGCAATGCGTGCGTCATCCCACGCGTTGATGTATTTTACATATGAGGCGCAAATGACGGCCAAGTGGGACAGGCCCGTTATCTTATTTTAGTGTTGGTGGGGGGGGGGGGGGGGGGACAATGTACGTTAACCTCCGTCACTATTCGGTGAATATTTAACAGCTCTGCAGCATAGACCAGACGCTGGCTTCATCCCGCAAGAGAAAGCGACGGACCAGCATCGATAATAATGTGAAGGAGGCGCTGGAGAATTTCTTCACCTTGTGCCCAAAGCCGTCCACCCAGGAGATCTCCAAGATTGCGGATGACCTGAACCTGGAAAAGGACGTGAGTAGCACGGAGGAGTAGGAATTGGATGCGGACCAGTCTGGTAGGAATAGGCAATAGGTGCAGGAGTAGGCCATTTGGCCCTTCGAGCCAGCACTGCCACTCAATGTGATCATGGCTGATCATCCCCAATCAGTGCCCCGTTCCTGCCTTCTCCCCATATCCCCTGACTCCGCTATCTTTAAGAGCCCTATCTGGCTCTCTTGAATGTATCCAGAAAACCAGCCTCTGAGGCAGAGAATTCCACAGACTCTCGACTCTCTGTGAGAAAAAGTGTTTCCTGGTCTCCGTTCTAAGAATAGGAAAGCTGTTATGTTGGGCAAGTTTTTAAAGTTTAGAGATACAGCGCGGAAATAGGCTGTTCGGCCCGCCGGGTCCGTGTCGACCAATGATGCCCGCACATTAACACTATCCTACACAGCACACACCAGGGACAATCTGTACGTTTGCCAAGCCAATGAACCTACATACCTGTACGTCTTTGGAGTGTGGGGGGGGGGAAACTGAAGATCTCGGAGAAAACCCACGCAGGTCACAGGGAGAACGCACAAATATTCCGTACAGAGGGCGCCCGTAGTCAGGGTCGAACCCGGGTCACCGGCGTTGCGTTCGCTGCGAGGCAGCAACCCCACCGCTGCGCCGCCGTGTTCCACCTTGTCACGTGGACCGAGTGTACAGTGAATATCGTTTGTCGCCTGCTATCTAGTCAGCGGAAAGACGATACGTAATTTACAATTGAGCCATTTACAGCGTATAGATGCATGATAAGCGAATATCGTTTAGTGCAAGACAAAGGCAGCAAACTTCGACCAAGGATCGTCCGAGATAAAATGTGCAGGAAGGAACTGCAGGTGTTTTAACCAAAGATGGACAAAACGTCGGTGTAACTCAGCGGGACAGGCAGCACCACTGAAGGAGAGAAGGAATGGGTGGCGTTTCAGGTCGAGACCCTTCTCCAGATTGGTTAGGGATAAGGGAAAAGGGAGATATATAGACAGGGATAGTCATACAGTGTGGAAACGGGTCCTTTGGCCCAACCTGCCCACACCGGCCAACAATGTCCCAGCGACCCTAGTCCCACCTACCTGCGCCTGGTCCATATCCCTCCAAACCTGTCCTATCCGTGTGCCTGTCCAACTGTTTCTTAAACGTTGGGATAGTCCCAGCCTCAACTGCTGCCTCTAGCAGCTTATTCCATACACCCACCATCCTCTGTGTGAAAAAGGTACCCCTCAGATTCCATTTAAATCTTTCCCCCTTCACCTTGAACCTATGTCCTCTGGTCCTCGATTCCCCTACTCTAGGTAAAAGACTCTGTGCATCTACCCAATCTATTCCTCTCATGATTTTGTACACCTCTAGAAGATTACCCCTCATCCTCCTACGCTCCATGTAATCGAGACCCAGCCTACTCAACCTCTCCCTATAGCTCACACCCTCTAGTCCTGCCAACATCCTCGTAACTCTTTTCTGAACCCTTGCAAGCCTGACAATATCTTTCCGATAACATGGTGCCCAGAACTGAACACAATATTCTAAATGCGGTCTCACCATCGTCTTATACAACTGCAACGTGACCTCCCAACATCTATACTCAATTCAATTGACTGATGAAGGCCAAAGTGCCAAAAGCCTTTTTGACCACCTTATCTACCTGCGACTCCACCACTCCTGGATCCCTCTGCTCTACAACACTACCCAGAGGCTTACCATTTACTGTGTAGGTTCTGCCCTTGTTAGATGTCCCACCTGACACTGAACAATGAATGAATGATATGCAAAAAAGAAACTTATGATAAAGGAAATGGGCCATTGTAAGCTGTTTGTAGGGTGAAATTGAGAAGTCAGTGTGACTTGGGTTGGGGCTACCTGAAGTGAGATAAATCAATATTCATACCAGCTGCCCAAGGGAAATATGAGACGCTGTTCCTCCAATTTGCGTTTAGCCTCACTCTGACAATGGAGGAGACCGAGGACAGAAAGGTCAGCGTGGGAATGGGAAGGAAAATTGAAGTGTCCAGTCTGCGTTTGGTCCACATCTTGGTGTCCACCCACATACAGTAGATGAGGTTGGAGGAGGTGCAAGTGAGCCTCTGCCTCGCCTGAAAGGACTGTCTGGGTCTGTGGACAGAGCCGAGGGAGGAGGTATAGCGGCAGGCGTTGCATCTTCTGCAGTTGCAGGGGAAGTACCTGGGGCAGGGGGGGTGGTTTGGGCGGGAAGGAGCGAGTGAACCTGCGAGTTGCGGAGGGAACCGTCTCTGCGGAAGGCGGAGAGGGGTGGAGTCGGGAGGTCTGAAGGAGGGTCTCGACCCGAAACGTCACCCATTCCTTCTCTCCGGGGGAAGCTGCCTGTCCCGCTGAGTCACTCCAGCTTTTTGTGTCTCTCTTCATTAAACCCGCGCGTGCGTGTGTGTGTGTTTCTCCTCTGCAGGTGGTCAGAGTCTGGTTCTGTAATCGACGGCAGAAGGGGAAGCGGGCGGCGTTCCAGTATGGGGACGAGTTTGTGGAGCTCGCCGGTTACGGCACGCCCCCCCTGCAGGCCCCGCTGCCAGGCGGGTTCGGGGCGCAAGGCTACAACGGGGCTGCCATCTCCGCCTCCGCCGCTCTCTACGTTCCCCAGGCGGACTCGTACCACTGCAATGCAGCCGCCGCGCAGGCTTCCCCAGTGGCCAGAACATTGCACTCGAGTTAGGAACCCGTGAAGCCCAACACCCCTGGCGGGCAGCATCGGAGATCACCGCCCTGCAGACCACCTCGATGGACAGCGTTTTACATGGTGTCAGGAGAGCCTATTTGAAGCGGGTTTGTGGACCTGCTGCAAATCCAACTTGGTGCTGTCCAGTACTTTTTAATCCTTTTAACCAAGGGGAGGTTCTGATTAAATGGACAATAATCAGAAATGTGCACAATACAGACATTTAATGGCAGAAACTCCAGGAGGGACAGCAGAGGCAAGAGGCAGCATCTATGGAATGTGGAATGAATTTAATTTCTGGGTTTGAAGATCCTTTTCCAGAAGTCGACTCCAAATATTCTCTGGTTGCCTTCGCCTCACGGACTAATTCAGAAACTAATTTCCAGCTACTTGTTTTCCTACATCCTCATTTAATAAGGTTATGTTCAAGAAGGGACTGCAGATGCTGGAA
>CM069160.1:11672698-11769709 GCA_035221665.1 Okamejei kenojei
TGCATAGAGGAACCTTGGCATTGTTTCTGAGGTAGACAAAAATGCTGGGGAGACTCAGCGGGTGAGGCAGCATCTATGGAGCGAAGGAAATGGGCAACGGTTCAGGCCGAAACCCTTCTTCAGACTGATGTGGGGTGGGTGGAGGGCGGGAAGAAGAAAGGAAGAGGAGCCAGAGAGCTAGAGGGGGAGCTGAGAAGGGGAGGAGAAAGCAAGGACTACCTGAAATTGGAGAAGTCAATGTTCATACCGCTGGGGCGTAAACTGCCCAAGCGAAATATGAGGTGCTGCTCCTCCAATTTCCAGTGGGACTCACTCTGGCCATGGAGGAGGCCCAGGACAGAAAGGTCGGATTCGGAATGGGAGGGGGAGTTGAAGTGCTGAGCCACCGGGAGATCAGGTTGGTTATTGCAAAATGAGTGGAGGTGTTGGGTGAAGCGATCGCCAAGCCTACGCTTGGTCTCACCGATGTAGACCGATTAGAGCAGTGGATGCAATAGATGAGGTTGGAGGAGGTGCAGGTGAACCTCTGCCGCCCCTGGAAGGACTGCTTGGGTCCTTGAATGGAGTCAGGGGGGGGGGGGGCAAGTGTGGTGTTGTGTTTGTTGTGTTGCATCCAACAATTAAAATAAAAGCTTCCACTGCTCCATGTGATTTAATTTATTCAACATAGGCAGTGGTATACAGGAAGAATCTTTCTACAATCAGAAACAAGCAAATGATAAGTTGTAAAAATTAATGGTTTCATAATTAATGCAAGTCCACAACCAAATCTATTCAGACAGTCAAGATCCAGTGCATTTTACAAAATGCTTGTACAGTATGATAACTTGAAAATACAATATATGTTATGTAGCTGATTTGCTATGTAGCTGGTTTTTTTTTTGGTTCTAACCTGATTTTCAGACGCAAGTGCATAACCTCCCACCCAGAATACCACATTCCTCTTCAAATAGAGAAGATTGAATAATAATTAATAGCATGGTTCCCTCAGACTTGTGCTTAAAGGGCTCGTAAAAACTGATGAATAAAAGCATTAAAAATAATAAGCAGATTTGATACTGTAGTTATAGTAAAAAGGAACGGCAGAGTCTGGTTTACGGAAAAAGACACAATGTGCTGGAGGAAACCGAGGGGGTGCAGGCAGCATCTCCGGAGAACGTAGGTTATGTTTCAAGTCCTGGACCCTTCTTCATGCATATCAGTCTAAAGAATCTCAACCTGAAACGTCACCGATCCATGTTCTCCAGAGATGCTGCCTGACCCGCTGAGTTACTCCAGCACTCTGTGGAACGTCACCTATCCATGTTCTCCAGAGATGCTGCCTGACCCGCTGGGTTACTCCAGCACTCTGTGAAACGTCACCTATCCATGTTCTCCACAGATGCTGCCTGATCCGCTGAGTTACTCCAGCACTTTGAACGTTTGGTACTGTAATTGTAATGCCAGTGACACTGTACAGGGCGTGCATCAATCCATACCAACAATACTCAAATTCTAGACTAGGACTTCTTGTCCTTAGACATAAATACTCCATCTCCTGAGTTTTGATTTTTATTCATCAATCTGCTTTATAATGCAATTCTAGGAAAAGGGGAAATTGGGGGGAAAAAAAGGGAAGAGCTAGGATTTAGTCTTCATTGCACACTTGTATTGCTTGAAAGATACGGCATGGAAACGGGCCCTTAGGCACACAGCATCCACGCCGACCATCGGTCACCTGCTGTAGCATCTATATCATCCTCCTTTCTCATCCTGTTCCTACAGGTAAAGGCAATTAACCTACAAACCCGCACGTCTCACTCACTCGCACGCACACACACACACACACGTGCAAACTCCTCAGGCAGCAATGCTCAGGGTCGAGCCTGGTGCGACGGCAGTAGGTCTAGCACCTGTACTGTGCCCGATGGAAGACTTGCACAGATGGATCACACCCATTGCCAACCAGTGCTCGATCAGTCAAGTTTAATGCGGATAGGAACGAGCTGTACGAAGCTTATGCGTAGCGAGGAACTGCAGATGCTGGTTTACACCGAAGATAGATACAATGCTGGAGCAACTCGGCAGGACAGGCAGCATCTCTGGGGAGAAGGGAGTGGTGATGAATGAATGCATACGTTTGTTGGCCAAGTATTCACATACAAGGAATTTGCCTTGGTGCTCCGCCCGCAAATGACAACATGACATAGAGCGAGAGAAATGTCACCCATTCCTTCTCTCCAGAGATGCTGCATGTCCTGCTGAGTTACTCCAGCATTTTGTGTCTACAGTACGAAACCTATCCTGGGCCAATACCAATGCCACCTCTGGGCTTCATCACCAGCCCTGTGGAGACAACCATATCAATAGAAGGTAGACAAAAATGCTGGAGAAACTCAGCGGGTGTGTGCTCAAGCTTGTCAGCTCCATAGATGCTGCTTCACCCGCTGAGTTTCTCCAGCATTTTTGTCCACCTTCGATTTTTTTTCCCCCAGCAGTTCCTTCTTAACCATATAAATAGAGATCAATGATCCAATTAGTTGCAAGGAAAAAGCTTATATTGACTATTTCACATTTACAAGCGGAAATTATCTACACCCACTTAAAGAACTACCATTTTCGTGAGCTTGTGGAGGAAGGAACTTCAGATGCTGATCACCAAAGATAGACACACAAAGTGCTGGAGCAACTCAGCGGGTCAGGCACCATCTCTTGAGAAACATCACCTGTTCCTTTTCTCCAGAGAATCAACCCGCGTTGTTCCAGCCCTTTGTGTCCAATGTTATGATCTTGTTTTCCTCATATTCCAACACATGCAATCCATCTCACTCGGATTTTACTCCATTGCTTTATAATAACTTTAAAAAAACAGATGAATTTACTCCCCGATTTATTCCCCAGCTTCATAAAGTTTGTTGTAGCATAAAAAAAAGTTCCAACTTGCAACCCGACAGGTAAATGTACAAAATAGTTAAGTTTGAAAGATAAGTTGAAAAGGGTCTCGACCCGAAACATCGCCCAGTCCTACGCTCACTCCATAGATGCTGCCTCACCCGCTGAGTTTCTCCAGCATTTTTGTCTAGCTCTGCTCACTGTAAGGTGCTTTGAGACCTGCAGAGATCATGTAATGCTATTCAATCGCAAATCGGGCATTACAAAGTTGTGGAAATTCCACCCCACCCCCCCTCCGCATACACTCACACAATTCAGCCCATGTCATTTAAGCTCCAACCCTCCTTTGCTCCAAGAACATTTGCTGAACTCTGTGCAACATCGAGAGAGATTTTGTTTCAAATCCTTCCTACAATTGATCTAGAATTAAACAGAATTCTAATGTTGTGAATGCTGAATTTAAAAAGTTTTGCATCACCCTTACTCGAGTACACATTATACCCACACCCTCCCACCCCCCCTTTTACAACGCCACCGATTATTAAAATAAATAGCCCGTAAGTGCTATGTTAATACTTTTAGTGCCAAAATACTTTTCCATCAGAATGCAGATTAGCTGAAGTCTGTTCTTTGAAAGTACAACCTGCTTGTGTTTGGTTTATGGTCAAATAAAACAGCATTATTTTCTCAACAACACACCCACGTACCTCGTTCCAATTTCAGAATTCAGAGCTTCATGGGCCTGTCCCACTTAGGTGATTTTTTAGCGGACTGCCAGCGCTGTCTAGTTGCCGGCAGTCGTCTGAAAAACCGGGAACTGGAACGGAGACTGTCAGAATGGAACACACACACACAAACACATCTTTAAGAATAAGGAGTAAGCCATTTAGAACGGAGACGAGGAAACATTTTAATCTCACAGAGAGTGGTGAATCTGTGGAATTCTCTGCCTCAGAGGGTGGTGGGGGCCGGTTCTCTGGATGCTTTCAAGAGAGGGCTAGATAGGGCTCTTAAAAATAGTGGAGACAGGGGATATGGGGAGAAGGCAGGAACGGGGTACTGATTGGGGATGATCAGCCATGATCACATTGAATCGGCGGTGCTGGCACGAAGGGCCAAATGGCCTACTCCTGCACCTACTGTCAAAGGCGAGGGCCAGGGCAAGCGGGGGGAGCACTGTCTAAAAAAATTCCCACAGTGCAAAGCCAAGGCGATACAGACACACATCGCAATGAACAGGGCCTGTAATTAAGACGGCTAAAGCACAGTGTACGGTAAGTCCTTTAAAAGAGGGGGGAAGCAGTGGAGACAACTTTTAAGAAGCCAGAGATACATGGCTGTGAAGTTTGGCGGACATTTAACATCACCGGTCGGTTCCATGGTTCTGAACACTACTGCTCACCTTTTTTCCCCCCCAAATGAGTCAATGAAATTCACCGGTCAGCCTACGAGATCCTCCAACCTCTTGCCAGCCCACTAGGACTTCCAGGCGACCCACCTACGGCTCGGGAATTGTCGCTACTCCCCATGGCTGCTTCACTCTAGTCGCCGCTAATTTTTCAACATGTTTAAAAATTATCGGCGACCATGAAGCCGCGACTAGTCCCCAGAATGCGGGAACTCCTCATGACCATGAAAGCGACTCCATGGCAACCACCCACAAACATCTGGCGGCACCAAAGTCTCCTGCAGTCACCTAAGTGGGACAGGCCCATTAAGGCACCTCAAGGACAATTAAATACTGGTCCGCCACCGATTTTCCAGCAACTGGTGGTCTGGCACCGCCTATAGCCCAGACACCCAGTTTAATTAAGAGCGCACTTGCCCACCCCCCCTTCCCCCACCGGAAGTCCCCCCCGAAAATGTGGCGCCTAGGCCGGGAGAGACGGCTGATTTCGACCTCATCTGGACTTCCGCGGCGGATCAGCGGGTGGAATTTGCCGCCTGTAGCCGGGGCTCTGGAACTCTGTAGCCGAGGGGTGGTGGACCTGAACTCCATATCTGCTCAGACGTGAGAGACAATGCAATCTATCACGAAAAGAGTTCGGATACGGAAGTCATAACCAGGAGAACAGACAACGCCAGCCTTATTTTCACTTTCCTATAAAACCAGGTCTGCGAATGCCCCAGTTATGTACGTCCCTGCCCAGGATAACGTATGTTAATTGAGCATGGTATATTCTGGGGGGCTGTCAGCTCAATTCACCATGGACACAATGAATGAGTTGTGCTCATAGATTCAGTCTCCTGTATCACCCTGTCTGCCCACCGAGGTCAGCACCCCCCCCCCCCCCCCCCCATTAAAATAAACTTTTCATCAAGATAACTATTTTCACAAAGGAAAATACAGAAGGGGCAGGGAGCAGGATTTACTGCCAGGACTAAAGCACGCACACACCAGATAGGGAGACACACATACACTCACCAGATAGACACACACTCACCAGAGACACACACTCACCAGATATAGACACACGCCAGATATAGACAGACACACACACACGCACTAGATATAGACACACTGACCAGAGAGACACACACACTCAACCGAGACACACACGGACAGAGACACACACTCACCAGATATAGAGACACGCACACACACCAGATATAGAGACACACTCAACCGAGAGACACACATGAACAGAGTCACACTGGCAGACACACACTCACCAGACAGATAAGAGACACACACTCACCAGATATAGACACACACTCACCAGACACACACTCACAAGATATAGACACACACACACACACACCAGATATAGAGACACCCACTCACCAGATAGAGACACACACTCACCAGATATAGAGACACACTCACCAGATATAGAGACACACTCACCAGATATATAGAGAGACACACTCACCAGATAGAGACACACACTGGCCAGGGACACTCACCAGATAGACACACACTCAACCGGGAGACACACTCATCAGATAGAGACACACACTCACCAGATATAGATACACACACTCACCAGATGTAGACACACACACTGTCCAGAGAGACACACACTCACCAGATATAAAGACACACACACTCAACCGAGACACACAGGCAGAGACACACTCACCAGATAGACACACACACTCACCAGATATAGACATATAGACATACAGTGACACACACACACCGACACACTCACCAGATACACACACACTCACCAGAGAAGGACACACACAGACCAGCACACTCACCAGATAGAGACACACTCATCAGAGATGCACACTCAGACACTACAAAGAGAGACACAGACACACACACACACAAAATGGCTGAACATTTACAGATGCATTCATTGACCACTTAGAAATAATATTTGTGGCAGCTCTAATTCAGCATGCAGGGGCATAGTTCCCGTAGGAGCAGAACAGCTCCAAAATGTAGTAAATTAAACTGAACACAGGCCAAGAGGAACTGCACTTCAACCCAGAACAGGGAAAGTGAATCAAGTTAAACCATCCAGTTCCTTGCAAGAAATTGAAACTTTCTAGTGAGGCTTGAACACGTCTCTCAGGCTAATACAGCCTCCACGACTCTCAGACTAATGCAGCCTCCGTGCACAGGGCAGGCATTACATTTTCAAAGTTGAAATAATGATCCCTCTACTCTTCCTAACTCAATAGTTGTGCCTTTGTGCCAGCCAATGGTGTGGTCTTAAAGGATGGCCACTATTTCAAGTTATCAGACTTGGGCACAAGTTGTTATATGTGACCCATACATCTTGGACAAAGATGGCAGTAGTTGTACTGCTTACACCCAGACGCAAGCGATTAAGTATCTGCAACAAAAAAAAAAATGTTTAGATCTGGGGGTCCTTGTTCATCAGTCTATGAAAGTAAGCATGCAGGTACAGCAGGCAGTGAAGAAAGCGAATGACATGTTGGTCCTTATAACAAGAGCAGTTGAGTACAGGAGCAAAGAGGTCCTTCTGCAGTTGTACAGAGCCCTAGTGAGACCACACCTGGAGTATTGTGTGCAGTTCTGGTCCCCTAATTTGAGGAAGGACATTCTTGCTCTTGAGGGAGTGAAGCGTAGGTAGGTTCACGAGGTTAATTCCCGGGATGGTGGGACTGTCGTATGCTGAGAGAATGGGACAGCTGGGCTTGTATACTCTGGAATTTACAAGGATGAGAGGGAATCTTATTGAAACATATAAGATTATTAAGGGTTTGGACACACTAGAGGCAGGAAATATGTTCCCGATGTTGGGGGAGTCCAGAATCAGGGGCCATAGTTTAAGAATAAGTGGTCAGCCATTTAGAACAGAGATGAGAAAAAACTTTTTCACAGAGTTGTGAATCTGTGGAATTCTCTGCCTCAGAGGGCGATGGAGGCCGGTTCTCTGGATGCTTTCAAGAGAGAGCTAGATAGGGCTCTTCGGGATAGCGGAGTTAAGGGATATCGAGAGAAGGCAGGAACGGGGTACTGATTGTTGCAGATCAGCCATGATCGCACTGAATGGCTTGAAGGGCCGAATGGCCTACTTCTGTCTATTGGCTTTCCACGAGTAAACAAATCAGAGGCCAGTCGAGGTGCAAATGCAAAAAATTGGTTGAGTACTGTAATCAATGTAATTCCCTGCAAGCAAATCGAGTGCCCATTTTGCTAAAAAGAAAAGGCTGTGAAAATACAGGATGGGTGAGAAACTGCACAACATAAACTGGGTTTCGGACCGAAACGTTGCCTATTTCCTTCGCTCCATAGATGCCGCTGCACCCGCTGAGTTTCTCCAGCGCTTTTGTCTACCAACATAAATACAATTTATGTTGGTAGACATTTGTAAATTAGTTTCTTGAATCAGTTAAAACAATCAACTGATCCTTTGAAGAAGTTCTCCTCCTCTCTCCGAAGCTTTGAAGATGTTCTCCTCCTCTCTCCGAAATTTTCTTTTGTGTCCACCTGCAATTCTACCAGCATCAGCAGTTCTTTCTTAAACAACTGACCCTTTGAGCAGGACAGTCAATCAGATGCTGGTTTACATCGACAAGAGACATCAAACGCTGGAGTAATTCAGCGGGACCGGCAGCATCTTTGGAGAGAAGGAATGGGTGACGTTTCGGGTCGAGACCGTTCTTCAGACTGATCCTTTGCCTTCCTGCCCATCTCCTGAATATCCAAGTCAAATTTTGCATTGTCTGTTGAAGGGTCTCGACCCGAAACGTCACCCATTTCTTCCCTCCAGAGAGGCTGCCTGTCCCGCTGAGTTACTCCCAGCCTTTTGTGTCTATCTTCCAGCATTTAAGACAATCTCCTCCCACAAGACTGAGTAGTAGTTTGATGTTACTATCTAAATGACGTCAAGTTGGGAAAAGGGGAAGTGCAACGGGATCTGGGGGTCCTTGTACATCAGTCTATGAAAGTAAGCATGCAGGTACAGCAGGCAGTGAAGAAAGCGAATGGCATGTTGGCCTTTATAATAAGAGGAATCGAATATAGGAGCAAAGAGGCCCTTCTGCAGTTGTACAGAGCCCTAGTGAGACCACACCTGGAGTATTGTGTGCAGTTTTGGTCCCCTAATTTGAGGAAGGACATTCTTGCTATTGAGGGAATGCAGCGTAGGTTTACAAGGTTAATTCCTGGGATGGCGGGACTGTCGTATGCTGAGAGAATGGAGCAGCTGAGTTTGTACACTGTGGAGTTTAGAAGGATGGGAGGTGATCTCATTGAAACACATAAGATTGTTAAGGGCTTGGACACGCTAGAGGCAGGAAACATGTTCCCGATGTTGGGGGAGTCCAGAACCAGGGGCCACAGTTTAAGAATAAGGAGTAAGCCATTTAGAACGGAGACGAGGAAACACTTTTTCTCACAGAGAGTGGCGAGTCTGTGGAATTCTCTGCCTCAGAGGGCGGTGGAGGCAGTTTCTCTGGATACTTTCAAGAGAGAGCTAGATTAGGCTCTTAAAAATAGCGGAGTCAGGGAATATGGCGAGAAGGCAGGAACGGGGTACTGACTGGGGATGATCAGCCACGATCACATGGAATGGCAGTGCTGGCTCTAAGGGCCGAATGGCCTACTCCTGCACCTATTGTCACGACCAACAAATCCTGACTAAAACAAAAAAAAAAAAACTTGACACGAGGATGCTGGAATCTCCCCGTAGAACTCCCCGCTGATGCAACCCAGAACATAGAACATTCACTGTCCACTTCCGCCAGTGGCGCTGCCTAACCAGCGGAGTTACTCCAGCGCGCTGAGTTCTAGAAAAGAATCACCGGATGTTTGAATCACCACATCCTGCCAAGCACCAATTGCCATCAGGCATAGCTTTACCCAAGAGCCAAGCTGCCCATGCATATCTGCACTGGCAACATTAGCAGCACAAGCAATCAAACAGAGAACCTTAGCAGTGTTTGGATCCAGATCTCACATAAACCTACCGGACGACAATCGGCAAATACGAAACCAAATGGATTTTCACCCGTACATGATAAACAAGCGGAATTCATTGCCACAGGCCAAATCAATGGATATTTTAACGGCAGAGATAGATAGATACATAGATTCTTGATTAGCACGGGTGTCAGGGGTTGTGGGGAGAAGGCAGCAGGGTCTAATAGAAACATATAAAATTATAAAAGGACTGGACGAGCTAGATGCAGGAAAAATGTTCCCAATGTTGGGCGAGTCCATAACCAGGGACCACAGTCTTAGAATAAAGGGGAGGCCATTTAAGACTGAGGTGAGAGAAAAAACTTTTTCACCCAGAGAGTTGTGAATTTGTGGAATTCCCTGCCACAGAGGGCAGTGGAGGCCAAATCACTGGATGGATTTAAGAGAGAGTTAGATAGAGCTCTGGGGGCTAGTGGAATCAAGGGATACGGGGAGAAGGCAGGCACGGGTTATTGATTGGGGAGGATCAGCCATGATCACAATGAATGGCAGTGCTGGCTCGAAGGGCCGAATGGCCTCCTCCTGCACCTATTTTCTATGTAACAAGGTTAGGAATGAGATAGATCAGCATTGATTGAATAGGAATGGATGGGCCGAATGGCCTAATTTTTCTCCTATCACTTATGAAGACGGATATGAATAGCAAAGACAATTGCAATTAGCTAAATTCTCAGATTGCAGCCAGATTAATGCAACATCCATGGTTCTGTTCATTTAAGGAAACAATTAAGGGCCTGTCCCACTTGGGCCGTCACTTACGCGACAGGCCGGTAGTGACGGTCCCGCGAGAGCCACGCGCGTCATCATGCGCCCACACAGCCGTCTGGAGCGCGCGACTCCATTTGAAGATAGACACAAAATGCAGGAGTAACTCAGCGGGGCCGGCAGCATCTCTGGAGAGAAGGAATGGATGATGTTTCGTGTCGAGATTCTTCTTCAGTCTGACCGAAGGGTCTTGACCCGAAACGTCACGCATTGCTTCTCTCCGTAGATGCTGCCGGCCCCGCTGAGTTACTCCTGCATTTTGTACCTATCTTCAATTTTCTTGGCCCCGCTCTGGGAGTAGGAGTGGGGGCGGATCCGGATCCGCAACGGCCGTGAGCCCCAGGCCGAGCTCGGCGATCGTTTGCCTGCTTCTGCTGCTGTTGGAGGTGAGACGTTGCGTCGCACCAGGGTCAGTTACACGACCGTCAGTTACACGACAGGCCGGTGGCGCGTGAAGATTTTGTGCAGGACGAAGTCCACACTCCTCCACGCCACTCCATGCGTCCGTCCCCGCGCTACCCACGTGCTAGCAAGTCGCGTAAATGGTGCGCGAAAGACAGCCAAGTGGGACAGGTCCTTAATGGCCTGAATTCAGCAAAAGTAACGGCTGCTCCCTCTTTCCGTTTAAAGAAGTGTTCAGAACGTTAATGTTGTGGCATGAAAATAGTTTTGGTAAACGGAAGAAAGAAAGTTGCGGGCAATTTGATCTAGCCAAAGAAATTAAATTACTCAGATCTTCACAGGCATTTTTCAAAGTTTGAAGTTCGTGCTGATGTCTGAGGGCTGCCATACAGGCTTCGTCTGGGTGGATACAACCACAGAGGCTAATGTAGTACAGTCCCCCTTTGGAGAAAACAAACTAAAATCGCAACATTTCAGTCCCAGGAAGGTTCGACTTAAAACGTCGCCGGTCCGCCCACGTTCTCCGGGGATGCCACCCGACCCGCCGAGTTACTCCAGCACTTGGCGCCTTTTTGTTTCAATTCACTCGTCGGGTCCCGCTTGTCAGTGGCCGCGACGTTGCCTGCACTTCTCCAGTTTAAGCGCAAGGGCCCTTTTCAAGTGTGGAGTTTGCTGGAGGGGAAATGGCGGATAAAGGGACTTTGCAGATGGCTGACGTTTTCACTCCAGCTTACAGAGCTTGAAGGCAAAGCCCGACCGGAGGCGGGCGGGCGGAGGGTGGGTGGGGGGGGATTATTGCGTCTTTCGGCGCACGCCGGGTGGCCATTACGTGCAGCCGCAGTGGAACTCCGCCGACGACTCCTTCATGGCAACGTAGTTGCAACCGACACACTCCGTGTGGTACCAAGCGTCACAGTCGTCACACTGCACCCACTCCAGGGTGTCCTCCTGCGGCAGCTGGCACTGCTCGGCGGCACACTGCTCGGCCGAGTACAGCGTGCGGCTGAAGACCTGACACGTCACCTTGGAGCCAAGGGGGACGCTGCCCAAAGGGTGTTTCCTCGGCCGCCCTCGCTTCTTCCTGAAAGACAAAAGCACACGAGAGTCAACAAACCCTCCTCGCTGCCCAGCAGTGACGAACAGCCATGATCACACTGAATGGCGGTGCTGGCTCGAAGGGCCGAATTGCACCTATTGAATATTGTCGAAAACATGTGAAGGGTTGCACTAATGTCGATAGTTGCAGGAAACAGAGTTGAATATTGTAGATGATATGTGTATACACCTTTAATTGATAGTAACGATGTCCATGCTAACCACTCCCCCACCAGTTAGTATAATTGTAACCCACACGCCCCTAGCTCGCTCTCTAGTGATCGTGACAGACCACGTACAGCCAGGGCTATCTATATCAAAGTATATATATATATCTATATCTATATATTTCTATATATACTATATCTATAAATATATCACATATACATATATTCAACATACATAAATATACATATCATATATATATACACATACATACATATATAATAGTATTGCAAGTAGTGAATGTTTCACACACACACACACACACATTTAACATAAGGTGTCTGTGTACCTTCTCTACAAATATACTAGAAAAAACAACAGGGAGAATAGATTTTTTATTATTTTTTAAGCGATTTAGACAATAGACAATAGGTGCAGGAGTAGGCCACTCGGCCCTTCGAGCCAGCACCGCCATTCAATGCGATCATGGCTGATCATCCCCAATCAGTACCCCGTTCCTGCCTTCTCCCCATATCCCCTGACTCCGCTATCTTTAAGAGCCCTATCTAGCTCTCTCTTGAAAGCATCCAGAGAACCTGACTCCACCGCCCTCTGAGGCAGAGAATGCCACAGACTCACCACTCTGTGAGAAAAAAGTGTTTCCTCGTCTCCGTTCTAATTAGTTTACTCCTTAGTCTTATTTAATTGGATTTTATATTTCCTCTTAATATGTAATTACTTCTAATAAAAATATTTTACAAAAAAAAAACAAAAAAACTGTGGCCCCTGGTTCTGGACTCCCCCAACATCAGGAACATGTTTCCTGCCTCTAGTGTGTCCAAGCCCTTAACAATCTTATAGAAATGTTATATATATGTTTCAATTTGTTGTGACCTGAAATGCACTGACTGAGAACGATGGAGATCAGATTATAGACAATAGGTGCAGGAGGCGGCCATTCGGCCCTTCGAGCCAGTACCACCA
The DNA here is from genome assembly GCA_035221665.1 of Okamejei kenojei. Lineage (NCBI taxonomy): Eukaryota > Metazoa > Chordata > Chondrichthyes > Rajiformes > Rajidae > Okamejei > Okamejei kenojei. The sequence goes on from CM069160.1 coordinate 11,685,387, forward strand.
GAGATGCCAACCTTCCAGAGCACAAATCAGTAATCATAAGGCTAAAAATCAGTAATTTGGAGACAAAATCAGTAATTTTTTGCGCGAAGCAATTTTTTTTCTGCATGATGGCAAGCGCGGCTCCCACAGGCAAGCGATAGCGCATAATGTTAACATTAACATACCTGTATGTTCATTAGTTGGTATTACATAAACATGTATTAACTCACCATTGAAAATGCTCTATTGAAAGACTGGATGAACGAGTTCATTATCAATATGTCTTGATATGTTTATACACACACACTCACACATATATACGCGCACACACACACACAGACACACTCACACACAGACACACTCACACACACAGACACACTCACACACACACACTCCAGTGATGGAAATGGGTTTAGGAACTAAGGGTACTCTGGGTCCGTGAAGCTGAGGTTGGGAAGGAGGGGGGGGGGGGGGGGGGGGACTCTGTCTCTGTCTGTGTGTGTGTGTTGGCTGCAGCCATCGTCTGCTTTAGTGAGGGAAGCAGGTCGGTGATTGATCAAAAGGCCCCTAGGAGACTGTCTGATTGGCTGCCAAGTGACCAGCGCATTATGTGATTGGACACAATGCCCTTGGAGACGGCGGCTGATTGGGCGGGAGGAGAACCGATTTATTGATTGGACGGGAATTTTAAGGGTTAGCTGGTCGGTGATTGGACGCAACCCCTTAGAGACAGTCGTTGATTGGCCACCAAATAATCGGGCGCGAAAAAAAAAATAAAAATAGGAAAACAAAAAATCGAAATTACGATTTAAATCGGAAGAATATCATGCCTGATCTGCAGCAAAGATACTAGTATCCGCTCTAGTATCTTTGATCTGCAGTTCCTTCCTTATTGAAGAAGAACCCTGGCCCAAAACAACTCGTAATCCATTCCCTCCACAGATGCCGCGAAGCCCGCTGAGTTCCTCCAGCACTCTGTGTTTTTTATTTAACTCTTGAAATTTAAGTTAGACATACAGCTGGAGTAACTCAACGGGACAGGCAGCGACTGGAGAGAAGACTCTTTTTCAGACTGAACTGAACTCTCGTCGGTGTAGAGTACTTGTGATTATCTGCAGACAGGATCTCGACCAGAAAAGTCATCCACTCCCCAGAGCCGGCGCCCGTCCCACTGAGCCACCCCAGCCCCCCCACCCCCCTTAATTTCCGTACTTTTTTCTATAGCTGCCACCCCATTTGATGTCATCCTGCACCCTGCTCCTGGTCCCGGCCCGCGCCGATCTGCGTGTGTGTGAGTGTGTGGTCGGAGTCTGAGCGGAGAAGCGCCGGCACCAAGAGTGAGTGAATGCATGGACAGACGGACGAAAGCAACCATCGTAGAGCGCAATAGGTGACATTTTGGGCAGAGACCCTTCTTCAGACTGACAATCAGGAAAGGGAAACGGGAGGCATATCTTCCATTCGTTTGTCCTTGTGCCATCTATATCTATTGTTCCTCTTTCCCCTGACGGTCTGAAGAAGGGTCTCAATCCGAAATGTCGTCTATGATCGTTCCTTTCGCCCGTCTGTCCGATTGTTCGCTCGTCCTTGGATTAAAAGCTGGGAATTCATGCACAGGATGGAAACTGGAACGTAGGAGAACGTCGTCCCTCTGCGTACCCCCCCATTTCCATCACTGGCACTCACACACACACACTCACTCACTCACACACTCCCAAACACACACAACAAGTATGTGCTAACTTAAAATCGGCAAAATCCGGGATTTACGATATGAAAATCGTACCGCCCGTAATTGGCCAATTTTCCGTAGAAATTACGGGAAATCCGTACCAGTTGGCATCTCTGTACCACCATTCAATGTGATCAAGGCTAATCATCCCCAATCAGTACCCTGATTTTACATCTATTGCATCCGCTGCTCTAGGTATCAGCTGCTCTACATCGGTGAGACCAAGCGCAGGCTTGGCGATCGTTTCGCCCAACAACTCCGCTCAGCTCGCATTATCCAACCTGATCTCCTGGTGGCTCAACACATCAACTCCCCCCCCCCCCATTCCGAATCCAACCTTTCTGTCCCGGGCCTCCTCCATGGTCAGAGTGAGTCCCACCGCAAATTGGAGGAGCAGCGCCTCATATTTCACTTGGGCAGCTTACAGCCCAGCGGTATGAACATTAACTTCTCTAACTTCAAGAAGCCATTGTTTTTCCCCTCTCGTCACCCCCTCCCCCTTCCCAGTTCTCCCGCTAGTCTTATTGCCTCCGACTACATTCTATCTCTATACCGCCCCTCTCCCACGATATGGGGTCTCGACCCAAAACGTCACCCACCCCTTCTCTCCAGAGATGCTGCCTGTCCTGCTGAGTTACTCCAGCACTTTGTGTCCATGCAGATAAGTGATAGGATAAGCAGAATTAGGCCATTCAGCCTATCCAGTCTCCTCTGTCGTTCAATCATTCCCAGCTCTCCCACAGCCTACTGTCCCCGCCACTTCCTTTCTTCTCCCCCTCCTCCCCCCCACATCAGTCTGAAGAAGGGTCTCGACCCGAAACGTCACCTATTCCTTCGCTCCATAGATGCTAACTCACCTGCTGAGTTTCTACAGTATTTATGTCTACCTTCGATTTTTCCAGCATTTGGCTCTTTCTCAAGCAACAATCTTTTACATGCAACCTTCTAAACTCCTTTACGCACCATAGGTAACGGACCTTTCCAAAGGCCAACCCAGCCAAAGGGAAGGAGTGTAGAAGCAAGGAACGGCAGATGCAGATCACGCATAGACAGACGGACACAAAATACTGGAGTAACTCAGCGGGACAGGCAGCATCTCTGGACAGAAGGAATGTGTGACGTTTTCGGGTCGAGCCCCTTCTTCAGACTGGTCTGACTGCCTGTCCCGCTGAGTTACGCCAGCGCTTTGTGTCCATCTTTGACGTAAACTGGCATCTGCAGTTCTTTTTTCACACAGAGAGACACAGAGTATTGCATGCTGGATAACTAAGTATTGCCCATTTGCTTGCAATTAGCTATTTCCCTCTTAAATCTGAGAAACTAGGAACTAAAATAGAGAATTGAATGTTTGTGTCAGGGGAGGGGAACCTGTGGCCTTAAGCCTGTATGCGGCCTTCTAGGCCATTAAGTGCGGCCTTTTGAGTGAATCCGAATTTTGTAGAACAAATCCTTTTATTAATATGTTTTTGTCCGTCTTTTATTATTTTTATTTTAATCTTAAAATGAACGTTTTAAAAATACCAAAGAATAAAAGAAGAATCAACGAAATAATAATCCTCCCCGACTGACGGCCACAATTGAAACATTAGTAAGTCATGAGGGATATTTTAATACCTGTTAAACTCATGATTTAGTTCTAATGCGACTCTAGACCCGAGAAAGCAGTCACAACAAAGTCATTAAAAGAAAAGATCCTATAGCAAGGAAGATAGTCCACTCGACGAAAAAGACGGAGTACGGTCATGGGCAGATTCATGGGTAATTTTCAAGCCCCATTTCCATCTCCACACCAAAGATTCCATAGGATACTAGTGGGGAGACAGAAGCCAGTTACGGAAGCGTCCTCGTAAAAATAAAATTTATTTGGGAAAAATCTTCTCATTTTCAGAATTATAGCTTTTTGTCTTTTTTTGGATGCTTCCTAAAATTGTTATTTATTAGAGGTACAGTAAATTAACATCAGTGTACGTCCTGTATATAATATTACAATCATTGTACCCCTTAATTTTTAAGGCTTTTAGAGAAAAATAGAAACAGAGAAAGTAGAGAAAGTGAAGAGCTGTGAAAGTGAAGAAGCGTGACGAAGGAAAAGAAAAAAAGAGCCCTTGGTCGAAGAGTTAGAGAAAGGAGATTAAGAGATAGACTCTAGAAAAAGGAGTGAAGAAAAAAGATAAAGCCAGTTACTTTATTATAAACATCACGCAAAAGGAATTTACCAACTCGGCAGTTATTCATCCCCCTTTATTAGGGATGTTGCAAAACTTACCTTCAGTGGCGCTGCAGTTCTGTCACTGGCCGTGTGCGCGATTCTGGCGTTTTTGAGAGGGGGGGCGGGGTTAAAATGCGTTTTTTCCCTGGCCACCCGGAAGTTTATTTTCTTGGAGTGCAAGCTTTTGCTAAAGATTCGTTCCGACTGCCGGTAAGTGACATTTTTTTTTTTTTTTAAATCGCCCGACTGTTTCAGTGCTGCAGTAAAATAAAAATTAGCTCCTAATGCCGTGAACGCCGACCGATTTTATGTAAACAGGTAAATGAAAGTTATTTATTTTTTCATACAAACTTGCTTGTTTAGATGACCTTAATCAACATTTCATGTTGCGAAATGGTGATTTATTCCCCATACGAACCGGCAGAATTCTTCCTGCCGATATGCGGTTTAAATTCACCACAACCGCAACGTTCCAATCCATCGCGTTCCAGAAAAACCCACTCGCAAGTCGATTTAAAAGGCCATTATTCTACAGGCATTAAACACTAAATTCCTTCAATTTGGCCTATAAATTAATGACAATTAAATTTTAAAATCATGTTATATTGTGAATTCTTGTGTGAATGTTATTTGGACACTTAGGCTTTAAAACAAAAAGTTTATTTTTTCTTAAGAAATGGGCAGATGTTTAGATCTAGTAATTGAATTTTGTAATTAGCTACAATTGGGTAACTAACTAATTATATGCTTTAATTTCAGGTCATCCAAGTAAGATTGTTTCATATTTGTTTTAGAATGCTTCAATCTATAATAACTGAAAATTTCTTTCAGTTCTCTTAATTTTTAAGAAAGTTATGGGCTTTTGACTGTCCTCGATCACAGCTTTTGTGTTAAGTCAATAGAAAAGCAATAGGAAACAGGTTGCTATTTTCCGAGTACGAAAATGGCCATAACTTTTTTAATACTGAAGATCAGAGATGCCAACCCTAAATTTAGTTCACAGTAACATTCAACCCATTTGTCCGTAACAAATGGGGTTAAATGCATTTCTCTCCGTAACGTCTGAAGAAGGGTCTCGACCCGAAACGTCGCCTATCTCCTTCGCTCCTTAGATGCTGCTGCACCCGCTGAGTTTCTCCAGCATTTTGTGTAACCCTCGATTCTCCAGCATCTGCAGTTTCTTCGTTAACACTCTCTCCGTAACATACTCACTTGGGGTTGTTGCCGGCGGCTATGCGCCTGCGCACTGGTGCAGATCAGCGGGCTGCCGGCGGGCGGGTGCGGCACATGCGCACTTGGCAAGGTTGCCGGCGGGTCTGCGCCTGCGCACTGGGTGGGGGTGGGGGGGAGGCCCGGTGATGGGGCTGCCGCGAGTGGCCGGCTGGTGGCAAGAAAGTGTACCGCTGATCGCGCGGGCCGGCGCAGCCCGGGCACTCTGGCCAGCGTGGCGTGGCTCGAAAAATGACGCCAGGCCCGGCAACCCTCCCCCACTGCGCCACGCGCGGCCACTGGGGCCCGGCAACCCTCCCCCACTGCGCACGCGCGGCCACTGGGGCCCGGCAACCCTCCCCCACTGCGCAGGCGCGGACACTAGGGCCCGGCAAAGGTGCCGCTGATCGTGCGGGCCGGCGCCGCCCGGGCTCTGGGCCGGGCGTGGCTGCGAGCTGCCGGGCTGGCAAACCGGGGACACATGGCGCCGGCGTTCACCACGGGAGGAACACCGGCGCGGCGGTGTTCCGTAACAGCATGTTTGGCTGCCGGAACACCGTAAAAAGGTTATTTCGCCGGGACAAAATACGGCGAATCCGGGACACTTGGCATCTCTGCTGAAGATATGAAAGTGAATTAGGTGTCAAATTAAACTTCTTTTTATGCTTTATCTGATGGGATAAATTGCAGGCTTGATTTTTAAATCTCAAAATTTTGTAACATTGCTACCTTTACCAAGACCTGACGCCGGTACCTTTTTGAGGTACTCTTGCACCCTATCCTTGTAGTAGATCTATAATTGCAGACCACGTCTCATAGAAACGATCTGATTTTCATGCCAGGCGGAGTCTCATATCTAGAATGACAATTTATTAACACAAACTGTTCCCCCGCAACGTTGATTACACTGCGAGTCNCTCTTTTTTTATATCGGGTTGGGTCACTGAAATGCATGAAAAAAAGGCCTACGTTCTGCTCCGTTGCGTATTACATGTCAGCCCATTGCATTTAGCAGGAGTGGTCTATCTTGCTTGCTATAGGATCTTTGATTAAAAGGTTAGTTAACTTTAGAATGAACAAACTTTTTTCATTTTCTTGAAGTTAGTTAGATTTTTTACAAAATAATGTACATTTTGAAGTATATCTAATTGAAGTTTTTTGAATGCGGCCTTATTAGATTACAGCCAACTTAATGCGGCCGTCCAACATGAAAAGGATCCCCACCCCTGGCTTGTACCATTGGACAATAAGCTACCCAAGTAAAATAAGAGACGCTGTGCCTGCATTTAGCCTATGGCTGCACTCTGGCAATGGAGGAGAGCCAGGGACTGCCCAGGGGAGGAGAGTGCTGGTGCCACACGTAATCAGCATGCAACTCGACATAAAACAAGGTTTCCAGGTCAGTTTATTGTCACAGGTACAGTGAAATTCGAGTTACCATGCCAAACCTGAAGATTGAGGATATTTCCATTGCAAACGAGTGCAGATGGCAGTGAAGAAAGCAAGTGGCATGTTGGCCTTCATAACTGGAGGAGTTGAGTATGGGAGCAAAGAGGTCCTTCTGCAGTTGTACAGGGCCCCAGTGGGACCACATCTGAAGTATGGTGTGTAGTTTTGGTCCCCTAATTTGATAGAAGGACATTCTTGCTATTGAGGGAGTGCAGTGTAGGTTCACCAGGTTAATTCCCAGGATGGCGGGACTGTCATATGCTGAGTGAATGGGAGCAGCTGGGCTTGTACACTCTGGAGTTTAGAAGCATGAGAGGGGATCTTATTGAAACATATAAGATTGAGGGTTTGGACACGCTGGAGGCAGGAAACCGATGTTGGGGGCGTCCAGAACCAGGGGCAACCAGTTTAAGAATAAGGGGCGAGGCATTTAGAATGGAGATGAGGAAACACTTTTTCACCCAGAGAGTTGTGAGTCTGTGGAATTCTCTGCCTCAGAGGGCGGTGGAGGCCGGTTCTCTGGATACTTTCAAGGGAGAGCTAGATATGGCTCTGAAAGATAGCGGAGTCAGGGGATATGGGGAGAAGGCAGGAACGGGGTACTGATTGGGGATGATCAGCCATGATCACATTGATTGATGCTGGCTCGAAGGGCCGAATGGCCTATTCCTGCACCTATTGTCTATTGATTTAAGCTTAGACACAAACAGCTGGAGTGACTCAGCGGGTCAGGCAGCATCTCTGCAGAGAAGGAATGGTTGACTTTTCGGGACGAGTCCCTTCTTCAAACTGAGTCAGGGGAAAGGGAAACTAGAGATATGGAAGGGTCAGGTGTGAAAACGACAGATCAAAGCAGACGACGATTAAGTTGCTTGTCCCGCAGAAAACAAGCTTGTCTCCAGCATTTTGTGCCTACCTTCGGTGCAAACCAGCAGAAGGTCATAAGGAATAGGAGTAGAATTAGGCCATTCAGACCATCAAGGCTATCATAGCTAATCCATCTCTCCCTCTCAACCCGATTCTCCTGCCTTCTCCCCATAAGCTCTGATACCTGGCAATACGTGCCTGCAGTTCCTTCCTACACAAATGTGCAAACTGCAAAGTGCAGAATTACTCGAGAAAACATGCAATTGATCTAAATTATATCATTTGAACCCTTTTTTTTTACTCGAGCAAAGAATGCGGAGGTGTGACCCGAGACGTATATAATGAAATCAAGGGCGGCGGAAATATGTTGGAAGCTCAGTCTCTTTGCTCCCCAAGATAGGGAATTCTGAAACTAGAGGGCAGAGATGATTAACATTCTTATGTGATCAGCCATAAAATAGTGGTGCTGACTCGAAAGGCCCAATAGCCTATTCCTGCACCTACTGTCTAACGAGCCAGCACCGCCATTCAATGTGACCATGGCTGATCATCCCCAATCAGTACACCGTTCCTGCCTTCTCCCCATATCCTCTGACTCCGCTATCTTTAAGAGCTCCATCTAGCTCTCCCTTGAAAGCATCCAGAGAACCGGCCTCCACCGCCCTCTGAGGGAGAGAATTCCACAGATTCACAACTCTGTGTGAAAAAGTGTTTCCTCGTCTCCGTTCTAAATGGCCTATCCCTTATTCTTAAACTGTGGCCCCTGGTTATGGACTTCCCCCAACACGTTTCCTGCCTCTAGCGTGTCCAAACCCTGAACAATCTTATGTTTCAGTAAGATCCCCTCTCATCCTAAATGCCAGTGTATACTTGATTGGTAAGAGTGTCGAAGGTTACAGAGCAAAGGGAGGAGAATGGGGCTGAGAGGGAAAGAAAGATCTGCCATGAGTGAATGGCAGAGTAGACTCGGCGGTCCGAATGGGCAGAAAGCTGTGGAGGCCAAGTCGATGGATATTTTTAAAAGGCAGAGACAGATAGATTCTCGATTAGTATGGGTGTCAGGGGTTATGCGGAGAAGGCAGGAGAATGGTGTTGGCAGGTTGAGGTAGATCAGCCATGAGTGAATGGCGGAGAAGGCTTGAGGGGCCGAATGGCCTAATTCCGCTCCTGTGAGTTATGATCACAAATGAATGGACTTACCCAGTGGGGGTGAGGTGGGCACCATCCCTCGGGCTTCGGAGAATATGAGCACCGTGCTCCGACTTGTGCCTCTTGACCGTCGGCTTTGGACCGGGCGGCGTGAGTGCGCGGACGCCCAGAGTCAATTGGCGCAGCAGGTCTGGGTCGACGTCAGACTCGGACTTGCAATGCCGGCGGCTGGTGGCACTTTGCTGCACCTCCACCGAAAACCGCTGGATCTCCTCCTCCAGCTCGATGTCGGGGAGGACAGTGTGAACCGTCTTCCGCCGGTGTTTGGCCGCCGCCGGCCGCGCTGGGGCCGGGGGGGCGGCAGCGGCCCCGCCGTCGCTCGGGCGCCGGCCGTCCGGGGAGAAGCGGCGGAATTTGCCCGGGATCCCCCTGGCGTCGCCGCCCCCCCCCCACTCCGACTGGAAGGGGGGCAGCTGCGACTTGAGCGTGCTGATGCTGCCGATGGAGTTGAGGATCAGGGTCGCCCGCGAGGCGGCCGGCGCCTGCGGGGAGATGCACTTGTCCGTGGAGCGCACGGGCCGGAAGCCGCACTGCTCCCGGACCTTGGGGAGCGTTATGGCGTCAAAGTCTGCCGGCCGCACGCGGACCTTCTGAAAGAGGAAGTAGAACTCGGAGTCCTGCTGACTTGCCAGACAACCCTCCGGGATGTTCGCCGCATCCGGGTGCCCGAACGTCACCGTGTCTCCATCCACCACCTCCGTCCTTTGGCCTTTGGGTATGCGGACATCATTCACAAAAGTACCTACAGAGACACACACACACACACACACAGACAGAAGAATAATTCAATTTCGATGAAGTACGACGATAATCAGCCTGCAAACATTTCGATCAGTCCATTGTCACAAGTACCGAGGTACAGTGAATAGCTTTGTTGTGATAAATGACAACAGGTGCAGGAGTAGGCCATTTGGCCCATTTAGCTCACCACTCACCAGACATGGTGCAAATAAATAAACAAAAAAACAAAAAAAAAAACAGATGAGACAATAGGCGCAGGAGTAGGCCATTTGGCCCTTCGAGCCAGCACCGCCATTCAATGTGATCATGGCTGATCAACCCCAATCAGTACCCCGTTCCTGCCTTCTCCCCATATCCCCTGACTCCGCTATTTTTAAGAGCCCTATCTAGCTCTTCCTTGAAAGTATCCAGAGAACTGGCCTCCACCGCCCTCTGAGGCAGAGAATTCCACAGACTCACCACTCTCTGTGAGAAAAAGTGTTTCCTCGTCTCCGTTCTAAATGGCTTACCCCTTATTCTTAAACTGTGGCCCCTGGTTCTGGACTCCCCCCAACATCGGGAACATTTCCTGCCTCGAGTGTGTCCAAGCCCTTAACAATCTTATATGTTTCAATGAGATCACCTCTCATCCTTCTAATCTTCAGAGTGTACAAGCCCGGCTGATGTGCTATCCAGTCAGCAGATAGACTATACGTGATTCCAATCAAGCAGCCAACACTGTACAGATTCAGGAACAGAATATGTAAACATAATACAGAACAGATTAGACAACAGAGTTGTGAGTCTGTGGAATTACTCCAGCTTTTTGTGTTTACCTATAGTTTAAACCGGCATCTGCAGTTCCTTCCTATACAGAGCATCTCTCACACGGAGAGTTGTGAGTCTGTGGAATTCTCCGCCTCAGAGGGCGGTGGAGGCCGGTTCTCTGGACACTTTCAAGAGAGAGCTAGACAGGGCACTTAAAGATGGCGGAGTCAGGGGATATGGGGAGAAGGCAGGAACGGGGTACTGATTGGGGATGATCAGCCATGATCACATTGAATGGCGGTGCTGGCTCGAAGGGCCGAACGGCCTACCCCTGCACCTATTCTGAATCTGTCGGTGCACGTTTTCGCACTTCTTGGCATTGAGCAAGTCAGAAAGTTCCCCTTTAATGTAGACATAGTGACCCGTGACTCTGCTTTCCCCTCTCAGTGAAGAAGCACCTGGCTCTGCGCCCCAGCGTAAACAAGATTACAAACACCAGAATGCCGCGCTGGTTTAGAGAGCAAATCACAGATGTGGACGCTTGTCAAACCACATGGCGCTGCCTTCTAATGGGCCATCTGTCGCGGGGGGGGGGGGGGGGGATTACAGGAACAGGGCAGTCGTCTCAATTTACAATTGTGGGCCTCTAACGAACAAATGGAAGCAGCTTGCGTTAATATATCCCCAACCCCAAGTGCCAAATGTCAAGAGAGTGACAGCCTGAGGCAGTTGACACAGTGAGACTATAACGATTTCCACACTTTCAAGAGAGAGCTAGATAGATAGGGCTCGTAAAGATAGCGGAGTCAGGGGATATGGGGAGAAGGCAGGAACGGGGTGCTGATTGTGGATGATCAGCCATGACCACATTAAATGGCGGTGCTGGCTCGAAGGGCAAAATGGCCTACTCCTGCACCTATTGTCTATTGTCTCTCCCCTCCGCTCCCCCTCTCCCCTCTACTCTTCCCACTCCCCCCCTCTCCCCTCCCCTGTCCTCCCTCCCCCCCCCCCACCCGTACACTTTTATCTCCTGTTCTGTATTATGTTTTACATACTCTGTTGTGCTGCAGCAAGCAAGAATTTCATTGTCCTCTCTGGGACACATGATAATAAAACACTTGACTTGACTCTTTCCCCCCTCTCCTCTCTCTCTCTCCTCCCCCTCCCCCCCTCCCTATCTCACCCCTCTCCCTACACTGAAACTTTTATCTCCTGTTCTGTATTATGTTTGCATATTCTGTTGTGCTGCAGCAAGCATGAATTTCATTGTCCTAGTATCTGGGACACGTGATAATAAAACTCTTGACTTGACTCTTTCACCCTCCCTCTTCCTCTCTACCCCTCCCCTCTCCTCCCCCCCTCCACTCCCCCCCCCCCACCCACTCTCCTCCCCCCCCCCACCCCTCGCCTCCACCCTCTCCCTCCCCCCCCCTCCTCCACTCTCTCCTACACTGAACTTTTATCTCCTGTTCTGTATTATGTTTACAATATTCTGTTGTGCTGCAGCAAAGCAAGAATGTCATTGTCCTAGTATCTGGGACACATGACAATAAACTCTCTTGACTTGATTCTTTCCCCCCTCTCCTCCTCTCCCTCCTCATCTCCTCCTCTCCCTCTCCCTCCCCCCACTCTTCCTCTCCCTACACTGAACTTGGATCTCCTATTCTGTATCATGTTTACAATATTCTGCTGTGCTGCAGCAAAGCAAGAATGTCATTGTCCTGGTATCTGGGACACATGACAATAAAACTCTCTTGGAAGGAAGAAGGGTCTCGACCCGAAACGTCGCCTATCTCCTTCGCTCCTTAGATGCTGCTGCACCTGCTGAGTTTCTCCAGCTTTTTGTGTACCCCCAATAAAACTCTCTTGACTTGATTCTTTCCCCCTTCCCCTCTCCTCTCTACCCCTCTCCTCTCCCTACACTGAACGTTTATCTCCTGTTGTGTACTATGTTTACATATTCTGCTGTGCTGCAGCAAAGTAAGAATGTCATTGTCCTGGTATCTGGGCCCCTCACCCTTGACTTGAATCTCTCCCCCCTCTCCTCTCTCCCTCTCTTCCTCTCCTCTCCCTACACTGAACTTTTATCTCCTGTTCTGTATTATGCTTACAATATTCTGCTGTGCTGCAGCAAGCAAGAATGTCACTGTCCTGGTATCAGGGCCACCCTTGACTTGAATCTCTCCCCCCTCTCCTCTCCTCTCCCTACACTGAACGTTTATCTCCTGTTGTGTACTATGTTTACATATTCTGCTGTTGTCCTAGTATCTGGGCCCCTCACCCTTGACTTGAATCTTTCCCCCCTCTCCTCCCTCTCCTCTCTCTGCAGCTGAACTTTCCGATCTCCTGTTGTGTACCATGTTTACCCCATATTCTGTAGTTGTCCTGGGTACCTGCAATCCCTCAATCTCTCTGCACTGCCCCTCACCCTTTGTCCTGTGTTGTCCTGTACTTTGAATCTTCCCCCCTCTCCTCTCCTCTCTCTGCACTGAACGTTTATCTCCTGTTGTGTACTATGTTTACATATTCTGCTCTTGTCCTGGTACCTGGGCCCCTCCCCTTGACTTGAATCTTTCCCCCCTCTCCTCTCCCTGCACTGAGAGTTTATCTCCTGTTGTGTACTATGTTTACATATTCCGCTGTTGTCCTGGTACCTGGGCCCCTCACCCTTAACTTGAACCTCTCCCCCTCTCCCTACACTGAACGTTTATCTCCTGTTGTGTACTATGTTTACATATTCTGCTGTTGTCCTGGTATCTGGGCCCCTCACCCTTGACTTGAATCTTTCCCCCCTCTCCTCTCCTCTCCCTGCACTGAGAGTTTATCTCCTGATTGTGTACTATGTTTACATTATTCCGCTGTTGTCCTGGTACCTGGGCCCCTCACCCATTGACTTGAATCTCTCCACCCTCTCCTCTCTCCCCCTCTCCTCTCCCTACAATTGAACGTTTATCTCCTGTTGTGTACTATGTTTACATATTCTGCTGTTGTCCTGGTACCTGGGCCCCTCACCCTTGACTTGAATCTTTCCCCCCTCTCCTCTCCTCTCCCTACACTGAGCGTTTATCTCCTGTTCTGTACTATGTTTGCATATTCTGTTGTGCTGCAGCAAAGCAAGAATGTCACTGTCCTGGTATCAGGGCCACCCTTGACTTGAATCTTTCCCCCCTCTCCTCTCCTCTCTCTGCACTGAACGTTTATCTCCTGTTGTGTACTATGTTTACATATTCTGCTGTTGTCCTGGTATCTGGGCCCCTCACCCTTGACTTGAATCTTTCCCCCCTCTCCTCTCCTCTCCCTACACTGAACGTTTATCTCCTGTTGTGTACTATGTTTACATATTCCGCTGTTGTCCTGGTACCTGGGCCCCTCACCCTTGACCCCCCCACCCCTCTCTCACCGTTCGTGCTCCTGTCCACGACGTGCACGGTCCAGTCCCCGGCCGGGCTCCTGTCGGCCTGCAGCTCTGCGTGCACCCGGGAGATGAGCTCGTCGGCGCGGCCCGAGCAGAGGCGCAGGTCGGCCAGGTCGGCCTGGCGGCCCAGGCGGAAGGTGCAGCGCTGCCCGCGGGGCAGGAAGGTGTAGAGGTCGCTGGGGGAGGCCGGCGCGGGCCCGGGGCTGGGCTGGGGCCCGGGGCCGATCCGCAGCAGCTGCAGACACGGCTGCACCTCCGACAGCATCGTCGCTCTCTGGCGGGCGGGCGGGAGCCGGGCGGGCCGCCCTCACGTCACCAAAACCCGCGCTCCCTACCCCACCAACACCCTACGTCATCGAAATCCGGGGGGAAGGGGGGAACACTGGAGGGTGACGTCACCAAAACCCGCGTTTCCCAACCCCACCAATACCCTACGTCATGGAAATCCGGGGGGGGACACTAGAGGGTGACGTCACCAAAACCCGCGCTCCCCAACCCCACCAATACGCTACGTCATCGAAATCCGGGGGGAGGGGGGAGGACGGAAGGACACACTGGAGGGTCACGTCATCAAAACCGGGGTAGGGGGAGAGTGGAAGGGTCGACGTTTTCAAAATCGGGGTTCGGGGGCATTCACGTCATCGAAACCCGCGCTTCCAACTCGACCCCCCCCCCTCCCAATCCATGGGGAGAATAGGTGGTCACGTCATCGAAACCGGGAGGGTGGGGGTCCGTCATCGAATTCGGGGTTCGGGTCAGTCGCGTCGTCAACATCGGGGCTCGGAGGGAGGGGTTTACGTCATCGGAATCGGGGGTCGGGAGATTGAACGTCAGCGAAAGTGGGGTTCGGGGGAGGGGAGGGGGGGAGTGTCACGTCACGGAAAGCCGGGGTCGGCGGCGATTGTGCGGTCACCCGGAGGACCAGGCGGCGATTGTGCGGTCACCCGGAGGACCAGGCGGCGGCAACTCCCGCGCGCGCCCGCTCGCTCTCCTTCTGTTTGCAGGAAACCGCCTTTGAAAATTGGCGCGCGGCGGCTGCCGACGGGCGGGCGGGCGGCCTCGCGAGATCTCACGCCCCGCGCATGCGCGTCGGCGACCTCGGGGCGCTAGGGGGAGGGGGCGCCATCTTTGATGCTGGCGGACGTCACCCTGGGCGCCAGGCAGAGCTGTCAGCAGCTGCTGTGCCCAAGCCTCCAGGCTCATTTTTCAATTCAATTCCATTCAATTCAATCTCTAATTGTCATTGTGCAGCGTACAGTGCAGAGGCAGCGAAGTGCAGTCAGCATCTCCCCAGACGAGCAAACGGAGAATAATGAACGGTAAAAAATATATATATTTTTGTACAAACAGTATCAGTAGTGCAATTATACTGGGGGAAGGAGTGTCCGACAATCACCGGGGTGGGGGGGGGGGGTGGGGGGGGTGGGGGGGGGGGGCGGTGACTGGCAATCACCGAGGTGCAGAGTTAAGTATTGTAACAGCCGCAGGGAGTTATGAGTCATGAGTGCTTCATTGTCACAAAATGCCAACAAATGAGATTATTTCTCCTCTCTCTCCTCCCAACAGAATATGTAAATATAATACTCGATGCTCGAGGGGTTACATTTTAAGGATAAGGGGGAATTCCTTTTGGACCGAGTTGAGGAAAACATTTTTCACACAGAGAGTGGTGAGTCTGTGAAATTTTCTGCCACAGAAGGTAGTTGAGGCCAGTTAATTGGCTATATTTAAGAGGGAGTTAGATATGGCCCTTGTGGCTAAAGGGATCAGGGGGTATGGAGAGAAGTCAGGTACAGGATACTGAGTTGGATGATCAGCCATGATCATATTGAATGGCGGTGCAGGCTCGAAAGGCTGAATGGCCTACTCCTGCACCTATTGTCTATGTTTCTATGTTGGGGGAGTGAGACCACACCTGGAATATTGTGTAGTTTTGGACCCCAAATTTGAGGAAGGACATTCTTGCTATTGAGGGAGTGCAGCGTAGGTTCACGAGGTAAATTTCCAGGATAGCGGGACTGTCATATGCTGAGAGAATGGAGAGGCTGGGCTTGTATGCTCTGGAGTTTAGAAGGATAAGAGGGGATCTTATTGAAACATGTAAGATTGTTAAGGGTCTGGACACGCTAGAGGCAGGAAACATGTTCCCGAGTCCAGTACCAGGGGCCACAGTTTAAGAATAAGGGATAAGCCATTTAGAACAGAGATGAGGAAACACATTTTCACACAGAGGGATGTGAGTCTGTGGAATTCTCTGCCTCAGAGGGTGGTGTAGGCCGGTTCTCTGGATAATTTCAAGAGAGAGTTAGATGGGGCTCTTGAAGATAGCGGAGTCAGGGGATATGGGGAGAAGGCAGGAACGAGGTACCGAATGGCCTACTCCTGCACCTATTGTCTATTCGCTACTGTAAACAACATAATAAACAAGAAAAACAATATTCAGTATGTGCATGTATATACATATAAAAACACAATTACACATTGATGTTGCCCTCATAACGAGAGGATTTGAGTATAGGAGTAAAGAGGTCCTTCTGCAGTTGCACAGGGCCCTGGTGAGACCACATCTGGAGTATTGTGTGCAGTTTTGATCTCCTAATTTGAGGAAGGACATCCTTGTGATTGAGGCAGTAGAGCATAGGTTCATAGAAACATAGAAACATAGAAATTAGGTGCAGGAGTAGGCCATTCAGCCCTTCGAGCCTGCACCGCCATTCAATATGATCATGGCTGATCATCCAACTCAGTATCCAGTACCTGCCTTCTCTCCGTACCCCCTGATCCCTTCAGCCACAAGGGCCACATCTAACTCACTCTTAAATATAGCCAATGAACTGGCCTCAACTACCCTCTGTGGCAGAGAGTTCCAGAGACTCACCACTCTCTGTGTGAAAAAAGTCTTTCTCATCTCGGTCTTAAAGGATTTCCCCCTTATCCTTAAGCCCCCCCCTGTGACCCCTTGTCCTGGACTTCCCCAACATCGGGAAACAATCTTTCCTGCATCTAGCCTGTCCAACCCCTTAAGAAATTTTGTAAGTTTTCTATAAGATCCCCTCTCAATCTCCTAAATTCCAGAGAGTAATAAACCGAGTCTATCCAACCCAGTCCCTTTCTCATAATACAGTCCTGACATCCCAGGAATCAGTCTGGTGAACCTTCTCTGCACTCCCTCTATGCAATAATGTCCTTCCTCAGATTTGGAGACCAAAACGTACGCAATACTCCAGGTGTGGTCCTCACCAAGACCCTGTACAACTGAAGTAGAACCTCCCTGCTCCTGTACTCAAATCCTTTTGCTATGAAAGCTAACATACCATTGGCTTTTTTTTCACTGCCTGCTGCACCTGCATGCCTACTTTCAATGACTGGTGTACCATGACACCCAGGTCTCGCTGCATCTCCCCTTTTCCTAAGCGGTCCACCATTTAAATAATAGTCTGCTTTCCTGTTTTTTTTGCCACCAAAGTGGATAACCTCACATTTATCCCACATTATACTGCATCTGCCAAACATTTGCCCACTCACCCAGCCTATCCAAGTCACCTTGCAGTCCCCTAGCATCCTCCTCACAGCGAACACTGCCCCCCAGCTTGGTGTCATCCGCAAACGTGGAGATATTGCCTTCAATTCCCTCATCCAGATCATTAATATATATTGTAAATAGCTGGGGTCCCAGCACTGAGCCCTGCGGTACTCCACTAGTTACTGCCTGCCATTGTGAAAAGGACCCGTTTACTCCTACTCTTTGCTTCCTGTTTGCCAGCCAGTTCTCTATCCACATCAATACTGAACCCCTAATACCGTATGCTTTCACGAGGTTAATCCCCAGGATGGCAATTAATATTATATATACAGTGGCCTGCAAAAGTTTTCATACCCCTTGAATATTTCCACATTTTGTCACGTTACAACCACAAACGTAAATGTATTTTATTGGGATTTTATGTGATAGACCAACACAAAGTGGTGCATAATTGTGAAGTGGAAGGAAAATGATACATGGTTTCCAAAGTGTATTACAAATAAAAAACTGGAAAGTGTGGCGTGCAAAAGTATTCTGCCCCCCTAAGTCAATACTTTGTAGAACCATCTTTCGCTGCAATTACAGCTGCAAGTCTTTTGGGGTATGTCTCTACCAGCTTTGCACATCTAGAGACTGAAATTTTTGCCCATTGTTCTTTGCAAAGTAGCTCAAGCTCAGTCAGATTGGATGGAGAGCGTCTGTGAACAGCAATTTTCAAGTTTTGCCAGAGATTCTCGATTGGATTTAGGTCTGGACTTTGACTGGGCCATTCTAACACATGAATATGCTTTGATCTAAACCATTCCATTGTAGCTCTGGCTGTATGTTTAGGGTCGTTGTCCTGCTGGAAGGTGAACCTCTGCCCCAGTCTCAAGTCTTTTTTAGACTCTAACAGGTTTTCTTCCAAGATTGCCCTGTATTTGGCTCCATCCATCTTACCATCAACTCTGACCAGCTTCCCTGTCCCTGTTGAAGAAAAGCATCCCCACAGCATGATGCTGCCACCACCATGTTTCACAGTGGGGATGGTGTGTTCAGGGTGATGTGCAGTGTTAGTTTTCCGCCACACATAGCATTTTGCATTTAGGCCAAAAACTTCAATTTTTCAGACCAGAGTACCTTCCTCCACATGTTTGCTGTATCCCCCACATCGCTCGTGGCAAACTGCAAACGGGACTTCTTATGGCTTTGTTTCAACAATGGCTTTCTTTTTGCCACTCTTCCATAAAGGCCCAATTTGTGGAGTGCACGACTAATAGTTGTCCTGTGGACAGATTCTCCCACCTGAGCTGTGGATCTCTGCAGCTCCTCCAGAGTTACCATGGCTGCTTCTCTGATCAATGCTCTCCTTGCCCGGCCTGTCAGTTTAGGTGGACGGCCATGTCTTGGTAGGTTTGCAGTTGTGCCATACTCTTTCCATTTTCAGATGATGGATTGAACAGTGCTCCATGAGATGTTCAAAGCTTGGGATTTTTTTTATAAGCTAACCCTGCTTTAAACCTCTCCACAACTTTATCCCTGACCTGCCTGGTGTGTTCCTTGGGCTTCATAATGCTGTTTGTTCACTAATGTTCTCTAACAAACCTCTGATGCCTTCACAGAACAGCTGTATTTATACTGAGATTAGATTACACGCAAGTGGACTCTATTTACTAATTTGGTGACTTCTGAAGGCAATTGGTTGCACTGGATTTTATTTAGGAGTATCAGAGTAAAGGGGGCTGAATACTTTTGCACGCCACACTTTTCAGTTTTTTTATTTGTAAAAAAATTTGAAAACCATGTATCATTTTCCTTCCACTTCACAATTATACGCCACTTTGTGTTGGTCTCACATAAAATCCCAATAAAATACATTTACGTTTGTGGTTGTAACGTGACAAAATGTGGAAAACTTCAAGGGGTATGAAAACTTTTGCAAGCCACTGTACATATGCAGAAAGACTGGGCTTGAATTCACTGGAATTTGGAAGGATGAGAAGGGATCTTATAGAAACGTATAAAATTATAAAAGGATTGGATTATCTGGATGCAGGGATTATTTTTTTCCCAATGTTGGGGGAGTCCAGAACCAGGGGGCCACATTCCAAGAATAAAGAGGAGGCCATTTAAAACTGAGATGCGAAATAAACCTTTTCACCCAGTGAGTTGTGAAATTGAACATGCCACAGAAGGCAGGGGAGGCCAATTCACTTGGTGAATTTAAAAGAGATAGAGCTCTTCAAGTTGGATGCCAACTTGAGAATTGGACTTTTCCGGTGGTCTGACTGTGGTGGACTTTTGGTATGTTGTTGAGCACATCTGATGCCGCGGAAAACCGTTGGGAAACCTTTTGTAGCAATTTAAGGTAAGGTGGGTTTTTTGTCATATCTGCAGCTGCCCATATCAATGTTTTCTCTATTTTAATATTAGTTCTCTGTTGTTACCATTTCTGATGTAACAGAGAGAAGTTAAACAAAAGGGCAACATATCCATGATACAATCTTTACAAATAAAATGCATTTCCGTTCATTCATCCTCACGGTTTCTAAACAGAAGTAGGTACTGTAGATAGGAATTGACGACTTATTTGTTGGACGAAATTAATTCCAAATACTACTCTATTAATATTGTGATTCAGAGTATTTGGCACAGTGGCATAACTTGTATAGCCAGCGCCTCACAGCGCCCGAGACCCAGGTTTGATCCTGACCTCGGGTGCTGCGTGGGGTTTGAATGTTATTCCTCTGACTGTGTGGGTTTCCATTGGTTCTCCAGTTTCTCCCCATATCCCACAGGTGTGCGGGTTTGTAAGTTAATTGGCCTGCGTAAAATTGCCCTTTACGTTTAAGAAGTGGATGAGAAAGTGAAATAGTGTGAATGGGTGATCGATGGTCGGCGTGGACTTGGTGGGCTAAAGGGCCTGTTTCCATGCTATATCTCTGATATTAAAGCTCTTGGGGCTGGCGGAATCGAGGGATATGGAGAGAAGGCGGGCACGGGTTACTGATTGTGGATGATCAGCCATGATCACAATGAAAGGCGGTGCTGGCTCGAAGGGCCAAGTGGCCTCCTCCTGTACCTATTTTCTATGTTTGTATATACGTATAGATACATGCACATCTCGACCACCATGTCCACCACCATTATTTATAGTTCTGCTTCTTGCGTATGGCGTGCACAGCCTAAAGTTGTCGGACAACTTGTTCTATTTGATCTCATTTGATTGGGCACACCGGGTTGATTGCATTTGTCGAAACAGGGCGGACCACGTGAAGGTTTCAATCTCCCACCCCATCAGAGTGCTGAGTGATGCTCTACCTAGAGCTTTTCAGCACATTACATGCAGATGCAGACATAAAATAAACAATAACAGGACTGAATAATAAGGATACTGAGTTGGATGATCAGCCATGATCCGATTGAATGGCGGTGCAGGCTCGAAGGGCCGAATGGCCCCCTCCTGCACCTATTTTCTATGATTCTATGATTCTAGCAGATGACAAAAATAATGCCCCAGGTCTATGTAGTTCAGAGCTTATTTGGAGATTGGAGTCTTTAATAGCCTGATATATTATATGTACATTATAACTTATAGAAACAGAAACATAGACAATAGGTGCAGGAGCAGGCCATTCGGCCCTTCGAGCCTGCACCACCATTCAATATGATCATGGCTGATCATCCAACTCAGTATCCTGTACCTGCCTTCTCTCCATACCCCCTGATCCCTTCAGCCACAAGGGCCACATCCAACTCCCTCTTAAATATAGCCAATGAACTGGCCTCAACTACCTTCTGTGGCAGAGAATTCCACAGACTCACCACTCTCTGTGTGAAAAATGATTTCCTCATCTCGGTCCTAAAGGAATTCCCCCTTATCCTTAAACTGTGACCCCTAGTCCTGGACTCCCCCAACATCGGGAACAATCTTCCTGCATCTAGCCTGTCCAACCCCTTAAGAATTGTGTAAGTCTCTATGAGATCCCCCCTCAATCTTCTAAATTCCAGCGAGTACAAGCCAAGTCTATCTTTCTTATTGTATGGTTTATTATGTTGTTTGCTTTTAATTATATTATATAATTTATATACATAAACGTAGTGTGTAGGAAAGAACAGCAGATGCTGGTTTGAAGTGAAGGGTAGATGGCTGAAGAAGGGTCGATGCTGCCCGACCCGCTGAGTTACTCCAGCTTTCTGTGTCTATTTTCAACATTTATGCATATATACAGATAAAAGCAAACAAACGATAATAGTGCAACAGGACCAAACCAATGCATGGAAGCAGGGGGCGAGGTGAGAAGGAAAGTTCCTGCACTTTGCGACTTTAGGGCTGAGAACACTGTGAGAGCGTCGGCATCGCGGCGGTGGGACCGAGAGGGCGCTGCTGGCGTTCTCCACTCGGAGCACGGACTGTGTAGGCGGCACACGGGCTTGGCGCTGGTGTGGGGCGGGAGAGAGGGAGGGAGAGAAGGAGAGAGGAGGGAGAGAGAGGATGGGGAAGGAGGGAGAGAGAAGGGAAAGAAAGAGGAGAGAGGAGGAAAGGAAGGGAGGAGAAAGGGGAAAGGAGAGGAGAGGAGGAGAGGGAAAGGAGAGGAGGAGAGAAGAGAGAGAAGGGGGGAAAGGAGGGAGAGAAGGGGAAAGGAGAGAGAGGAGGAGAGAGAAGGGAGGAAGGGAAAGGAGGGAGAGAAGGGGGGAAAGGAGGGAGAGAAGGGAGGAGAGAGAAGGGAAAGGAGAAAGAGAGAAGGGAAAGGAGAGAGAGAAGGGGAAAGGAGGGAGAGAAGGGGAAAGGAGAGAGAGAAGGGGAAAGGAGAGAGAGAAGTGAAGGGGAAAGGAGAGAGAAGGGTAAAGGAGAGAGAAGGGGGGAAAGGAGAGAGAGAAGGGGAAAGGAGAGAGAGAAGGGAAAGAGAGGGGAAAGGAGAGAGAGAGAGGGGGAAAGGAGAGAGAGAAAGGGGGAAAGGGGAAAGGAGAGAGAGGAGAGAGAAGGGGGGGGGGAAAAAGGGGAAGGAGAGAGAGAAGGGGAAAGGAGAGAGAGAGAGAAGGGAAAGGAGAGAGTGGAATAGGGGGAGAGTGAGGAGGAGAGGAGGGAGCTTGGAGGGTGGGAGAGAGGGAGAGAGGGGAGGGAGGAAGAGAGGTGAAAAGAGGGAGAGGGAGAGTTAGGGAGGAGGGGGTGCGGGGTGGAAGGAGAGAGGAGGGAGAAGAGGGGATAGGGAGGGGAGGAGAGAGAGGGGGAGGGAGAGATGAGAGGAGGGGAGGGCTGGGAGTTCGGAGTGAGGTCATGCTTCTGTCAGTTCGTTTCACTTCTCGCTCGACTCTCTCTTTCTCTGGCTTTCAACGTTCCACCCTTTTCTTGGGCGCGGGCTTTCTTGTCTCTAGCGTGCCTCTCACTTTGGTTTGAGAGTTGAGAGTGAGGCGGAGGAAGAGGAAGGGGACATCATCATTCTGTCGGGCCCCACCGTGGAGAGGGCCATCACCTGGCAGAGGCCTGGAGCCGCCGTCTGCTTTCTGGGGCAAAACCGGTACAAAGATTGTTTTTAAAAAAAAAAAAAAAATCTTGAGCGAAACACAATGTGCTGAGGGAGGAAGGCTGCGGGTCAGGCAAGCGTGTGTGGAGGATGGGGTGAGGGGGGGGGGGGGGGAATGAACTGACTGGGAAGGGGTGGGGGGAGCTGGAGGAAAGGTGAGGGCAGGACAACGGCTGGCTACAGGTGAGGGGAGTGGGTTTGTGTGTGGGCAGGTGGATGGAGTAAATGAGAAAGGAGGCGAAAGGGGTGTCGGAGGAGGGGGAGAGAAGAACAATGAAATGTAAAAGCCGGAGGGGGGGGGATGTTGGCGGAAGGGGATTGGGAACGGAGCGGGGGACGAGAGGCAGGATAATGGGAGAAATGGGTAGGCAGGAGGGGGGGGGAAGGAACTGGAGAAAAGAGGGCTGGGATAACGAGGGAAGGCCTTGACTAAAGGGGAGGTCATTTAAGACTGAGGTGACAAAAAAAAACGTTTTCACCCAGAGAGTTGTGAATTTGTGGAATTCCCTGCCACAGAGGGCAGTGGAGGCCAAATCACTGGATGGATTTAGGAGAGAGTTGGATAGAGCTCTAGGGGCTGGTGGAGTCAAGGGATATGGGGAGAAGGCAGGCACGGGGTTATTGATTGGGGACGATCAGCCATGATCACAGTGAATGGCGGTGCTGGCTCGAAGGGCCGAATGGCCTCCTCCTGCACCTATTTTCTATGTTTCTATGCCAACCGAGCAATCACCCAAAATGGCACCGGGTACTGGCTCACTGTAAACGACCACTCTTGTAGTTCAGTACGATTGTGCCTGCGTCTAGTACTTTTTTTGGTTCCTGAACTGTATGCACCAACAGGAATTTAATTGTATCTCGGTACGTGTGACAATAAAGTACCATCAAACAATGTCAGGGAAATACTAGCGTGGAGAAAAGCTAGCAAAACATCTGGGCCATGATCCAAAAAGAGTGGCGCAGTGGTCGAGTTGCGGCCTCACAGCACAATGAATGGGCGGTGCTGGCTCGAAGGGCCGAATGGCCTCCTGCACCTATCTTCCATGTTTCTATTAGCCAGGGTGTCAGAGATGAGGAGAATGGGGTCGAGAGGGAACGATAGATCAGTAGACTTGATGGGCCGAATGGCCTAATTCTGCTCCGCTGACCTATGGAATGGGGGTTGGGATGGGGGGGGGGGGGGGGGGGGGGGGGGGTTGGGTGAGGAGGAATTTACTTATTATATTGTTCCTCCTGGCGTATAGGGCAGCAATGAAGGTCCTCCACTCCTGTCTGTTCTGTGTAAGTCCAGCAGTGTTGATGCCTTCAGTTGCTGTTTCCGTAACATATTTGTTACGGCAAATTCATTTCACTTGCACTGGATGTGCAAGTGACAAATAAAACTGATTGGTTGATTCATTGATATTTGTTTTACGAGAACTCAGGAGCTCAGGAATCAGGAGGACCAGGAGTCGATCCTGACCACGGGTGTTGTTTCTCTATTAAGACTGAGGTGATTTCTATTAAGACTGTGAGGTGAGAAAAAGCTTTTTCACCCAGAGAGTTGTGAATTAGTGGAATTCCCTGCGACAGAGGGCAGCGGAGGCCAAATCACTGGATGGATTATTTAAGAGAGAGTTTGATTGAGCTCTAGGGACTAGTGCAATCAAGGGATATGGGGAGAAGGCAGGCACGGGTTATTGATTGGGGACGATCAGCCATGATTGCAATGAATGGCGGTGCTGGCTCGAAGGGCCAAATGGCCTCCTCCTGCACCTATTTTCGTTGTTTCCATGCGGCAGGGTTGTTAGCCCTGTGCTCAACTTCCAAACTGGAGGAGCGGTGGATCGCTCTTCTTCTCGCCTCTCTACCCTTCGACCTGTCCAGCATGGGAGACCCTAACAGGAAACGAATCTCCCGCTGGCATAGCTCGAGGGGTCACTGAGACACACAAGCTCCCCGACCACCACAAGGTTGCAATCCAACGGGGCGGAAGAGGGGAAGGGAAATGGGCGCGCTTTGAGGGAAAGAGTTGGGGAGGAATGCGGAGAAAGAGGGATGGTGTAATGGGCACACACCAAGGGAAGGGATGGGGGTGAAGCAGGAAGGTGGGGAAAGAGAGGCTGGGTAATGGGATGTTGGCCTTCATAACAAAAAGATTTCAGTATAAGGAGTAAAGAGGTTCTTCTGCAGTTGCACAGGGCTCTGGTGAGACCACATCGGGAGTATTGTGTACAGTATCGGTCTCCTGAATTTGAGGAAGGACATCCTTGTGATTGAGGCAGTGCAGCGTAGGTTCACGAGATTGATCCCTGGGATCAATCTCTACATCAGCCTGAAGAAGGGTCTCCACCCGAAACGTCGACTATTCCTTCGCTCCATAGATGCTGCCTCACCCGTTGAGTTTCTCCAGCATTTTCGTCTTCCTAAAGTCTAAACGTTAAAAGGGGCAACCACGCCTTTGCGGTTGCAGCTCCTAGACTGTGGAACAGCATCCCTCTTCCCATCAGAACTGCCCCCTCCATCAACTCTTTTAAGTCGAGACTAAAAACTCATCTCTTCTCCCAAGCCTTTTTTGACATCCTCTGAGCGAGGGCTATATAACCATATAACCATATAACAATTACAGCACAGAAACAGGCCCTCTCGGCCCTTCCAGTCCGTGCCGACCATTTGTTTTCCCCTAGTCCCATCTACTATGTATGTAGTGATGTTGGTATTTAATCTATGAACCACTATTGTTTGTTATAATATTCTTATGCCAATGTAAAGCACTTTGGCCAACGAGAGTTGTTTTTTAAATGTGCAACGTAAATAAAAGTGACGACTTGACTAAACTGTATGCTTTGGGCAGTGAATAGTTCACCAGGGGTTAATTGATCCGAGGTTCAGGGACGGCTAAAGAGGTTCTGCTGCCCTAGTGTTGTGCCCACCGAGTGTTAATGGAAACCTGTTCACATCTGCAGGAGCGCAGAGCCTGATTCCCCCCTCGCACTTCAGCGGTCGAAGCTACGCGACGCCGCCGCTGGACTCGAACCCCTGGGCTGCTCTGTCCAAGGCGACCAAAGAGATCCTGGGACTGAGGGAAGAGAATGAACGTCTGCGGAGGACACCGGTCCCATCGAGCAGGCGACGGCCGGGAGTTGAAGAGGAAACGGCTTGGATTAAACCCAGGTAACGTGGGACATAGGTTTACAGTGAGGGGGAAAAGGTGTAATGGGAATCCGAGGGGCGACCTCTTCACATGGAAGTGTGGTGGATGCATAGAATGAGCTGCCGGGAATGATATGGGGAGAAGGCAGGAACGGGGTACTGATTGGGGATGATCAGCCATGATCACATTGAATGGCGGTGCTGGCTCGAAAGGGCCAAATGGCCTCCTCCTGCACCTATTGTCTTCTGTCTATAATGTATGGTCATATTTGATCTTACTACTGTCAAAGAGTTATTTATATATCAAACTGCAGAAATCTCTTGACTCAGTGCCGATACACGATCCTTTGAAAAAAAAAAAAAGCTGATGGCTATTGTCTGCCGGGGGGAGGTAGTTGAGGCAGAATCTATGACGTTTGGTTTAGAGATACAGCACGGAAACAGGCCCTTCAGCCTACCGGGTCCGCGCCGACCAGCATCCCCGCACACTTTACACTATCCTACGCTCTAGGGACAATTTACACATTGGCCAAGCCATACCTGAAGTGTATTTGGAACAAAATACTACAGGGAGTTGGAGAGGCGGGCAACGTTGGAACATGGTGTAGGAAGGAACTGCAGATGCTGGTTTGAACCAACGATCGACACAAAAAGCTGGAGTAACTCAGCGGGCCAGGCAGCATCTCTGGAGAGAAGGAATTTGTGACGTCTGGAGAAGAGTCTCGACCCGAAACGTCACCCATTCATTCTCTCCAGAGATGCTGCCTGTCCCGCTGAGTTACTCCAGCTTTTTGTGTCTACCTCGATGTAAACCAGCATCTGCAGTCCCTTCCCACACCATGTTCCAACGTTGCCCGCCTCCTGTGGCATTTTGTTCCAAATACACTTCGGCCTACGTACCTGCACGTCCTTGCAGTGTGGGAGGACACGGAAGATCTCGGAGGAAACCCACTCGGGTGACACGGAGAAGGTACAAACTCCGTACAGGCAGCACCCGCCGTCGGGATCGAACCCTGGTCTGGGGCGCAACTTTACCGCTGCGCCACCATGCCGCCCTTTTTTTAAGGGATATTTAAAATACATTTGGCCAGCGACATGAATAGAAGCGTTGTAGAGTGATATTGGCAAAAATGCGGGCAGGTGGGACTAGTGTAGATGGAGCACATTGGTCGACATGGGCAAGCTGGGCCAAAGGGCCTGTTACCATTGCTGTATGACACTGATTCGGGAAGATTGAGACCATGCAGGACCAAATGCACCTCTTGAACGTCACTCCATCCACCACCGAATGTCTGTTTACATTACAAATCTCCAAACTAAAGCAACAATGAGAGCAGGGAGGTTTAGTTTAGAGGTACAGCAAGGAAACAGGCCCTTCAGCCCACCGAGTCCACACCAACCAGCGATCGGGCATCGTGTTCCCGATGTCGGGGGAGTCCAGAACCAGGGGACACGGTTTAAGAACAGTTTAAGAATAAGGGGTAAGCCATTTAGAACGGAGACGAGGAAACACTTTTTCTCACAGAGAGTGGTGAGTCTGTGGAATTCTCTGCCTCAGAGGGCGGTGGAGGCCGGTTCTCTGGATGCTTTCAAGAGAGAGCTAGATAGGGCTCTTAAAAATAGCGGAGTCAGGGGATAGGGGGAGAAGGCGGGAACGGGGTACTGATTGGGGATGATCAGCCACGATCACATTGAATGGCGGTGCTGGCTCGAAGGGCCGAATGGCCCACTCCTGCACCTATTGTCTATTGATCCCTACACACACCACGGCCAATTTACATTTATACCAGGCCAATGAACCTACAAACCTGCACGTCTTTGGAGTGTGGGAGGAAACCAAAGATCTCGGGGGAAATCTACGCGGTCACGGGGAGAACGTGCAAACTCCGTACAGACAGCGGCCGCAGTCCGGATCGAACCCGGGTCTGTGGTGCTGCGACTCTACCGCTGCGCCACCTCGAGGTGCCCGAGGGGGGGGGGGGGGCTCCAGACACGTGCCTTGCTTTTCCCACAGTATCTCTCCTCTTCCCGACCGGCGGCACAGGTCCTTGGAGCGGGAGCAGGCGCCCGAGACCCGCCGCCGTGCCGACGGGCCGAGCGGGGGGGCGCCGGCGGACGCGGTGTCGCGGCAGGCGGCGGCGGCGGCCATCACCGAGAAGGACGCCCTGCTGGCCTGCCTGGGCCAGCAGCTGGGCGAGCTGCGGGCCGCCCTGCGCAGGCCGGAGGGGGAGAGGCCGGAGAGTCCGCCGCCCGCCGGGAGCCAGCTGCCGGGGCGCGGGGAACAGCGGGACGGGGCGACCAGGCAAAGAGACCGGAGCAGCGAAACGCATCCACAGGTCAGTGAACCCCACGCTCCCGCCGGTGGAGACGGAGTCTGAGGAGCCTCGACCCGAAATGCCGCCCATCCCTCCTCTCCAGGGATGCTGCCTGTTCAGCTGAGTTACAGATACAAGCCCAGCCGCTCCATTCTCTCGGCATATGATGACAGTCCCGCCATCCTGGGAACTAACTACTACGCTGGGCTCCCTCAATACCGAAGATGGACTCAAAAAGCTGGAGTAACTCAGCTGAACAGGCAGCATCTCTGGAGAGAAGGGATAGATCGGGCAGAGTCACTTGCTCAGAATCGGGGAATCGAGGACCTTTTATTTTGCTTTTAGCCGTCCCACCCTTTCGGTTCGTTGTCGTTTTGGCTCCGTTTACATTCGGTTATTTGCCTTCCACTTCTTTGCTTCAGCTTCTCGTCCGTCGGCGCCACGTCCGCACACGGTCCAGAGAACCGGCCTCATTGTGGCTGGGAAACAGCCAACACAGACAATAGGCGCAGGAGTAGGCCATTCGGCTCTTCGAGCCAGCACCGCCATTCAATGTGATCATGGCTGATCATCCCCAATCAGTACCCCGTTCCTGCCTTCTCCCCATATCCCCTGACTCCGCTATCTTTAAGAGCTCTATCTAACTCTCTCTTGAAAGCATCCAGAGAACCGTCCTCCACCGCCCTCTGAGGCAGAGAATTCCACAGACTAGCCACTCTCTGTGCGAAAAAGTGTTTCCTTATCTCCGTTCTAAATGGCTTACCCCTTATTCTTAAACTGTGTGGCCCCTGGTTCTGGACTCCCCCAACATCGGGAACATGTTTCCTGCCTCTAGCGTGTCCAAACCCTTAATAATCTTATATGTTTCAATAAGATCTCCTCTCATCCTTCTAAATTCCAGTGTATACAAGCCCAGATGCTCCTTTCTATAAACATATGACAGTCTCTCCATTGCAGGAATTAACCTCGTGAACCTACGCTGCACTCCCTCAATAGCAAGAATGTGCTTCCTCAAATTTGGAGACCAAAACTGCACACAATAGTCCAGGTGTGGTCTCACTTGGGCCCTGTACAACTGCAGAAGGACCTCTTTGCTCCTATACTCAACTCCTCTTGTTATGAAGGCCAACATGCCATTAACTTTCTTCACTGCCTGCTGTATCTGCATGCTTACTTTCAGTGACCGATGAGCAAGAACTCCACAGAAGGGGACCAGTGAACCAAGGACTTGCGGAGGAGTGAGAAAATAAATAAAGTGTAGGAGCAATCTTTGCTATTGAGGGAGTGCAGCATAGGTTTACAAGGTTAATTCCCAGGATGACGGGACTGTCATATGCTGAGAGAATGGAGCAGCTGGGCTTGTACACTCTGGAGTTTAGAAGGATGAGAGGGCATCTTATTGAAACATATAAGATTGGTAATGGTTTGGACACGCTAGAGGCAGGAAACATGTTCCCGATGTTGGGGGAGTCCACAACCAGGGGCCACAGTTTAAGAATAAGGAATAAGCCATTTAGAACGGAGACGAGGAAACACTTTTTCTCACAGAGAGTGGTGAGTCTGTGGAATTCTCTGCCTCAGAGGGCGGTGGAGGCAGGTTGTCTGGATACTTTCAAGAGAGAGCTAGATAGGGCTCTTAAAAAATAGTGGAGTCAGGGGATATGGGGAGAAGGCAGGAACGGGGTACTGATTGGGGATGATCAGGCATGATCACATTGAATGGCGGTGCTGGCTCGAAGGGCCAAATGGCTTACTCCTGCACCTATTGTCTGTTGTCTATTGTCTATTGTCTATCTCAGCGGGTCACATAGTGACACTCCCCAAAGTCCACTGGGCAAGTGAACTGTGACCAAATCAAATTCAAATCAAATAAGATAAAATAGCAGAATTAGGTTTGGTTGGGAAGGGATGACTTAACCAGGGAGTTGCGGAGGGAACGGTCTCTGCGGAAGGCGGAAAGGGGTGGAAATGGGAAAATGTGGCTAGCCGTGGGATCCCGTTGGAGGTGGCGGATACTTCGGAGCATTATGTGTCGTGGATGCAGAGAAGATTTACGAGGATGTCGCCAGGACTAGAGGGTGTGAGCTATAGGGAGAGGTTGAGCAGGCTGGGTCTCTATTCCATGGAACTTATAGGGAATCACGAACGATGCATGAGTCTCTCTCCCAGAGCAGGGGAATCGAGGACCAGAGGACATAAGTTCAAGGTGAAGGGGAAAAGATTTAATAGGAATCTGAGGGGTCACTTTTTCACACAGTGGGTGGTGGGTGTATGGAACAAGCTGTCAGAGGAGGTAGTTGAGGCTGGGATTATCCCAACATTTAAGAAACAATTTGACAGGTACATGCATAGGACTCATTTGGACAGATATGAATGAATGAATACGTTTATTGGCCAAGTATTCACATACAAGGAATTTGCCTTGGTGCTCCGCCCGCAAGTGACAACATGACATACAGTGACAGTTAGGAATGACACATAAAACATTAAACATTAATAATAAAACATTATTGATTAAACAATAGATAATAGGTGCAGGAGTAGGCCATTTGGCCCTTCAAGCCAGCACCACCATTCAATGTGATCATGACGGATCATCTACAATTAGTACCCCGTTCCTGCCTTCTCCCCATATCCCCTGACTCCGTTATCTTTAAGAGCTCTATCTAACTCTCTCTTGAAAGCTTCCTGATAACTGGCTTCCACCGCCCTCTGAGGCAGAGAATTCCACTGACTCGCAAATGCCTTGCCCCTTATTCTTAAACTGTGGCTGATAAACATGTGAATTAAATAAAATACCAGAGCAAAAGCAGGCTACATATACAGGGCCAAAAGTAGGTAGGTGGGACTAGTGCAGTTGGGATATGTTGGTCGGTGTGGTCAAGCTGGGCCGAAGGGTCTGTTTCCACACGGCTGCAATCTATGACTCTACAAAAAGAAAATAAACAAAGGCAGGAACGGGGTACTGATTGGGGATGATCAGCCATGATCACATTGAATGGCGGTGCTGGCTCGAAGGACCGAATGGCCTACTCCTGCACCTATTGTCTATTGTCTTTTCAATTAACCCACTGACTCGCCGATAAAAACCTTCCCCGTCTGGTTCCAACAGATGTTATCCCCGGATGTCAAAGGATCCATGGATGAGGATGGGGAGACTCTGCAGCACAGGGCGGCGGACGTGGAGGCTGTTCGGGAGACGCTGCGGCGAAGGGTGACCGAGCTGGAGGATGTTGGGGAGAGACTGCGGCGAAGGGTGGCAGAGTTGGAGGTGGAAGGGGGGACGCTGAGGCAAAGGGCGGCCGAGCTGGGGGAGGAGCTGCGGCAGAGTCGGGAGGAAGGCCAGCGCGAGGCGACGCACTCGCGGGAGAGGCTGGACGACATGGGTCGGGAGCGGGACGCACTGCAGGAGGAGATGAGGTCAGTGAAAGACAATAGACAACAAGTGCAGGAGTAGGCCATTCGGCCCTTCGAGCCAGCACCGCCATTCAATGTGTTCAAAAGACTACAAAAGATTTGTCTTCCTTGTCCTGCTGCAGTGAAGCCAGACGCCAGTTGGATTCCCAGAGCTCCTTGATCCAACAACTCCGCACTTACATCGGACAACTGGTGCCGGACGAGAAGCAACTGGAAGAGGCCCGGCAGGAGAAAGAACAGCTGAACAACAGGGTCCAGGTCAGCTTGCCCCGTGGCCCGCGTCACCACCAGCACACGGCACTGTTCCCCCAACACCAACAACAACAACAACACGAGGGAAGTTAATGAGTTGCAGAGTTGCTGACTAACAGCGAGTGCAGCGCCAGAGACCCGGGCTCCAACCCGACTGCGGCTGCCGTCTGTACAGAGTTTCCACACGAGGAAACACTTTTTCTCGCAGGCAGTTGTGAGTCTGTGGAATTCTCTGCCTCAGAGGGCGGTGGAGGCCGGTTCTCTGGATACTTTCAAGAGAGGGCTCTTAAAGATAGCGGAGTCAGGGGATATGGGGAGAAGGCAGGAACGGGGTACTGATTGGGGATGATCAGCCGTGATCACATTGAATGGCGGTGCTGGCTCGAAGGGCCGAATGGCCTACTCCTGCACCTATTGTCTATTGTACGTTCTCCCCGTGACCTGCGTGGGTTTTCCCTGAGATCTTCCCACACTCTAATGAAGTACAGATTTGTAGGTTAATTGGCTTGGTAAATGAAAATATTGTCCCTGGTGTGTGTAGGATAGTGTTAATAGACAATAGGTGCAGGAGTAGGCCATTTGGCCCTTCGAGCCAGCACCGTCATTCAATGCGATCATGGCTGATCATCCCCAATCAGTACCCCGTTCCTGCCTTCCCCCCATATCCCCTGACTCTGCTATCTTTAAGGGCCATATCTAGCTGTCTCTTGAAAGTATCCAGAGAACCGCCCTCTGAGGCAGAGAATTCCACACTCACAACTCTCTGTGTGAAAAAGTGTTTCCTCATCTCCGTTCTAAATGTTAAACTCCGTTAACCAGCATCTGCAATTCACTCTTTCACACACATCCCGAAAGACTTTAAACTTGACAGAGTTTCGGCGAACAGTTTGTCTTACCTCCTCCTCTGAGTTTCCTCCTACAATAAATAAGTGCAAGGTAAAGCCAGTAAAATCTGAACAAAGATAGTCCGAGGGTCACCAATGAGGTAGATAGTAGTGTAGGGAGGAACTGCAGATGCTGGTTGAAACCATACAGGCTGGAGTCATTCAACGGGACAGGCGGCATCTCTGGAGAGAAGGATTGGGTGACGTTTCGGGTCGGGACTGAAATGGTCGCCGAGTCATGGAGAGATACAGTGTGGAAACAGGCCCTTTGGCCCAACTTGCCCACACCGGCCAACATGTCCCAGCTACGCTAGTCCCACCTGCCTGCGCTTGGTCCATAACCCCTTCTTCAGACTGCTGAGTAGTTCTCGGACTGCTGTCGGGTTGTGGTGGGATGATTGAAATCTGGTTGACAAGGGGCTACTTGTCAACATATACATATGTTGACAAAATAGGGAGAGTACAGGGGAGATTTACTAGAATGTTGCCAGGGTTCCAGCAACTATGTTACAGAGAAAGGTTGAACAAGTTAGGTCTTTATTCTTTGGAGCGCAGAAGGTTAAGGGGGGACTTGATTGAGGTCTTTAAAATGATGAAAGGGATAGACAGAGTTAACGTGGATACGTTTTTCCCATTGAGGGTAGGGAAGATTCAAACAAGAGGGCATGACATGAGAATTAAGGGACAGAAGTTTCGGGGGTAACGTGAGGGGGAACTTCTTTACTCAGAGGGTGGTGGCTGTGTGGAATCAGCTTCCAGCAGAAGTGGTGGAGGCAGGATCGATTTTAACATTTAAGAGTAAAGTGGATAGGTATATGGACGTGAAGGGAATGGAGGGGTATGGTCTGAGTGCAGGTAGATGGGACTAGGGGAAAACAAATGGTCGGCACGGACTGGAAGGGTCGAGAGGGCCTGTTGCCGTGCCGTAATTGTTATATGGTTATATGGTTATATACAACATATAAGGAGTAAGAGTGTTGTAAAAACAAGCCTGAAGGCTTTGTGTCTCAATGCAAGGAGCATTCGTAATAAGGTGGACGAGTTGAATGTGCAAATAGCTATTAATGACTATGCTATAGTTGGGATCACGGAGACATGGCTCCAGGGGAACCAAGGCTGGGAGCTGAACATCCAGGGATATTCAATATTCAGGAGGGATAGACAGAAAGGAAATGGAGGTGGGGTAGCGTTGCTGGTGAGAGAGGAAATTAATGCAATAGAAAGGAAGGACATTAGCTTGGAGGATGTGGAATCGATAATGGTAGAGCTGCGAAACTCTAAGGGGAAGAAAACGCTAGTGGGAGTTGTGTACAGGCCACCTAGCAGTAGTAGTGGAGTTGGGGATGGCATCAAACAGGAAATTAGAAATGCGTGCAACAAGGGTAAAACAGTTATAATGGGTGACTTCAATCTACATATAGATTGGGTGAATCAAATGGGCAGGGGTGCTGAGGAAGAGGATTTCTTGGAATTTATGCGGGATAGTTTTCTAAACCAACATGTAGAGGAACCAATGAGAGAGCAGGCTATTCTAGACTGGTTATTGAGTAATGAGGAAGGGTTAGTTACCAGTCTTGTTGTGCGTGGCCCCTTGGGCAAGAGTGACCATAATATGGTTGAGTTCTTCATTAGGATGGAGAGTGACATAATTAAGTCAGAAACAAGGGTTCTGAACTTAAACAAAGGTAACTTTGAAGGTATGAGACATGAATTGGCCAAGATAGACTGGCAAGTGATTCTTAAAGGGTTGACAGTGGATGTGCAATGGAAGGTATTTAAAGACTGCATGGATGAACTACAACAATTGTTCATCCCAGTTTGGCAAAAGAATAAATCAGGGAAGGGAGTGCATCCATGGATAACAAGGGGTAGTATAAGAACAAAAGATGAAGCATACAAATTAGCCAGAAAAAGCAGCCTACCAGAGGAGAGGGAGAAATTCAGATTCCAGCAGAGGAGGACAAAGGGCTTAATTAGGAAAGGGAAAATAGATTATGAAAGAAAACTGGCAAGGAACATAACAACTGACTGCAAAAGTTTTTATAGATCTGTGAAGAGAAAGAGATTAGTTAAAACAAATGTAGGTCTCTTGCAGTCAGAAACAGGTGAATTGATCATAGGGAACAAGGACATGGCAGACCAATTGAATAACTACTTTGGTTCTGTCTTCACTAAGGAAGACATAAATAATCTGCCGGAAATAGCAGGGGACTGGGAGTCAAATAAGGTGGAGGAACTGAATGAAATCCAGGTCAGCCGGGAAGTTGTGTTGGGTAAATTGAATGGATTAAAGGCGGATAAATCCCCAGGGCCAGATAGTCTGCATCCCAGAGTACTCAAGGAAGTAGCCACAGAAATAGTGGATGCATTAGTGATAATTTTTCAAAACTCCTTAGATTCTGGAATAGTTCCTGAGGATTAGAGGGTAGCTAATGTAACCCCACGTTTTAAAAAAGGAGATAGAAAACGGGGAATTACAGACCAGTTAGTCCAACATCGGTAGTGGGGAAACTGCTAGAGTCAGTTATTAAAGATGGGATGGCAGTACATTTGGAAAGTGATGAAATCATTAGACAAAGTCAGCATGGATTTACGAAAGGTAAATCATGTCTGACAAATCTTATAGACTTTTTCGAGGATGTAACTAGCAGAGTGGATAAGGGAGAACCAATGGATGTGTTATATCTAGACTTTCAGAAGGCTTTCGACAAGATCCCACATAAGAGATCAGTATACAAATTTAAAGCACACGGTATTGGGGGCTCAGTATTGATGTGGATAGAAAACTGGCTGGCAGACAGGAAGCAAAGGGTAGGAGTAAACGGGTCCTTTTCAGAATGGCAGGCAGTGATTAGTGAGGTACCGCAAGGCTCAGTGCTGGGACCCCAGCTATTTACAATATACATTAATGATTTGGACGAGGGAATTGAATGCAACATCTCCAAGTTTGCGGATGACACTAAGCTGGGGGGTAGTGTTAGGTGTGAGGAGGATGCTAGGAGGCTGCAAGGTGACTTGGATAGGCTGGGTGAGTGGGAAATTGCATGGCAGATGCAGTATAATGTGGATAAATGTGATGTTATCCACTTTGGTGGCAAAAACAGGAGGGTAGACTATTATCTGAATGGTGGCAAATTAGGAAAAGGGGAGATGCAACGAGACCTGGGTGTTATGGTACACCAATCACTGAATGTAGGCATGCAGGTGCAGCAGGCAGTGAAGAAAGCAAATGGGATGTTAGCATTCATAGCGAAAGGATTTGAGTGTAGGAGCAGGGAGGTTCTACTGCAGTTGTACAGGGTTTTGGTGAGACCACACCTGGAGTATTGTGTACAGTTTTGGTCTCCAGATCTGAGAAAATACATTCTTCCCATAGATGGGGTACAGAGAAGGTTCACCAGACTGATTCCTGGGATGTCAGGACTTTCATATGAGGAAAGACTGGATAGACTTGGCTTGTACTCGCTAGAATTTAGAAGACTGAGGGGGATCTTATAGAAACTTACAAAATTCTTAAGGGGTTGGATAGGCTAGATGCAGGAAGATTGTTCCCGATGTTGGGGAGGTCCAGAACAAGGGGTCACAGTCTAAGGATAAGGGGGAATTCCTTTAGGATCGAGATGAGGAAAACATTTTTCACACAGAGAGTGGTGAGTCTCTGGAATTCTCTACCACAGAAGGTAGTTGAGGCCAGTTCATTGGCTATATTTAAGAGGGAGTTAGATGTGGTCTTTGTGGCTGAAGGGATCAGGGGGTATGGAGAGAAGGCAGGTACAGGATACTGAGTTGGATGATCAGCCATGATCATATTGAATGGCGGTGCAGGCTCGAAGGGCCGAATGGCCTACTCCTGCACCTAGTTTCTATGTTTCTATGAATGGGATGATTTATTAATTTATTTTTTATTTATTAAACATTTATTTGTCACATGTGCCAGTTGGCACAGTGAAATGTAATCACCATACAGCCATACAATAAAAATAAAGAACACAACACAGAGTAGATAGGATTTAACATAAATACATCCCCACACAGTAGAATCAAAGTTTCCCACTGTGAGGGAAGGCACCAAAGTCAGTCATCTTCCACTAATGTTCCCCAATGCTCCCCCATAGTCGGGGCCTCCCCGAGCCCTCCGCAGTCAGGCCCGCTCGCCGGGGTGATGTAAGTCTGACGTCGGGGCTGGGGGGACCTCCTCAGCGGCCTGGACATCCGAGTCGGCCCCCTCCCACCGGAGTCCGCGGCTCCCAAAGTCCGCTGGCCGCGCCGGGTGGAGATGCAACGCTGGCGGCCCTCGGCAAAGGGCCCCAGGACTCCGCGATGACGGCCAGCGCCGCCCACGCTGGAAGCTCTCCCAAACGATTCTGAGAAATAGTCGCGCTCCCGCCAGGAAGCGACTGGGACACAGTTGCCCCCTCCCCCGCATGTAAAGGTCAAAGATTCCCCCAAAAACAAACTTTAAACTGACTAAAATTTTTTTTTAAAAGATTGAAAAACAAACGGGTTGTAGGCAGAGGCTGCCGTCAGTGCAGCGCCCCTTGACTAGGCCCGGCAGTCGGTCACTGTTGTGTCGCTTTGTGTTCCCAGCATCTGGAGAAGGAGCGGGAGACGTTGCGATCCACGGCTGAGCTGCTCAACGTGCGTCTGACCTCGCTGACAGACATCCTCTCCATCCAGGAGAGGCACCACGGCGGCAAGGTACACTCCCAGCTCGCGGCTAAAGCGCAGGCTCTATACGGCGCTGGTCGGGGCCACATTTAGAGTATTGTGAGCGGTGTAAGGCCCCATTCTGAGGACCGATATAGGAAGAAACTGCAGGTGCTGGCTTACACCAATGCTAGACACAAAATGCTGGAGTAACTCAGCGGGTGAGGCAGCATCTCTGGAGAGAAGGAATGGGCGAAGTTTCGGGTCGAGACCCTTCTTCAGACTGATGTCAGGGAGGGGGCGAGACAGAGATAGAATGTAGTCGGAGACAGTAAGACTGGTGGGAGAACTGGGAAGGGGGAGGGGGTGTAGGGAGAAAGGAAAGCAAGGGCTATTTTAAGCGAGAGAAGAGTCTCGACCCGAAACGTCACCCATACCTTCACTCCGGAGATAGTCACGGTGCTGCCTCGAAGGGCCGAATGGCCTACTCCTGCACCTATTGTCTATTGTCACTCCAGAATTTTGTGTCTATCTGAGGAATGATGTGCTGGCTCTGGAGAGGGTCCAGAAGGGGTTTACAAGAATGAACCCAGGAATTAGTGGGTTGACATATGATGAGCGGGCCTGTGTTCGCTGGAGTTTTGAAGGATGAGAGGGAACCTCATTGAAACGTACTGAATAGTGAAAGGCCTGGATACGGATAGGGTAGACAGTCCAAACCTTTTCCCGAGGGTAGAAACGTCAAACAGTGAAGTGAACTGGCTCTCTCTCAATATCAAAAAATGCAATCACATGATCTTCTGCAATAAAAACAAAATATTTCCCAAAGACAAATCTAAAATTTTTAGGACGAAATTCCTGAAGTCACACATACAACATTTTTAGGAGCAACCATTGATCAAAATTTAACTTGGAGAGAACATATCAATATTGTCTGTAGAAGATCAATGAAAATGCTTGGTATTCTGAGAAAGTTTTGTGCATTTATTCACCCCTCTTCCCATCTAACAATATATTACAGTTTGATTTTTCCTTATTTCAATTATTGTAACATTGTTTGGGGTTCTATCTATCCTTCCTATCTTTCTAAGCTACTCATCGTACAGAAGAAGTTTATGAGATTAATTTCTCATTCAAATTCACAAGAACCTTCTGCCCCTCGCTTCAAGAAGTACTCAATGTTGTCTGTAGGTAAACTGAGTGCATTCCAAATATGTATTTTTATTTTCAAATATTTTAAGTGTAAACATGATTTGCCTGTTTCTCTTCATGATCTTGTCACCCTTTCTTCTAATATTCACCATTACCCAACCAGAAGAAGAAATGATCTTCATCTTCCGCTTTGTCCAACATCCAAACCGCAACGTTGCATTACTTTTAAAGGTCCTCAATTTTGGAATACCCTGCCTCTGTCATTAAAGTCTCACACCTCCTTAGCCACCTTTAAGATTGAGCTTAAAAAGTTTCTCATCATGTCCTGAGTTCTGACCTCCAGCTTTTTGTAATGCTATTTATGAGCTCAAACTACTTCTGTTGACTCTTATCTCATACTATACCTTATTATTTTATTTATTTTCATATTTTTAATTTTCATTCTTAAACTGTATTATAGTTTATTATTGTCTTTTTAATTTCTCCTACCCGCTGATTTGCCATTAACGCTCATTTTCAGATGGGAGCAGACTTTGTATATGCCCTCTGGGCTTCCCTTCCCCCCCCCCCCCCCCAGCACTGTATGGTATTATAAATTGAACGTTTGTCTTCTTTTAAAACATGGTGCAAATAAATAAACAAAAAAACAAAAAAAAGACTACAGATGAGACAATGGTGCAGGAGTAGGCCATTCGGCCCTTCAAGCCAGCACCGCCATTCAATGTGATCATGGCTGATCATCCCCAATCAGTACCCCGTTCTTGCCTCCTCCACATATTCCCTGACTCAGCTATCTTTAAGAGCCCTATATAGCTCTTAAAAATTATCCAGAGAATCGGCCTCCATCGCCCTCTGAGGCAGAGAATTCCACAGACTCACAACTCTCTGTGTGAAAAAGTGTTTCCTCATCTCCGTTTTAAATGGCTTACCCCTTATTCTTAAACTGTGTGGCCCCTGGTTCTGGATTCCCGCAACGTCGGGAACATGTTTCCTGCCTCTAGCATGTCCAAACCCTTAATAATCTTACATGTTTCAATAAGATTCCCTCTCATCCTTCTAAACTCCAGAGTATACAAGGCCAGCCGCTCCATTCTCTCAGCATATGACAGTCCCGCCATCCCAGGAATTAATCTGGTGAGGGGTAAAATTGAAAGGCGATCAGTGGTGTGAGTTCTATTACACCTCGGGTGGTGGGTGCCTGGGATGTATTGCTGCGGGTGATGGTGGAATCAGATCCGAGAGTGGCTTTTAAGATGTTTTTTAGATTTGCTGGGAATGGAGGGATATGGATCACGTGCCGGCAGCGGAGATTAGTTTATGCCGTAGGAAGGAATGACACGTGGACACAAAGGGCTGGTGCAACTCAGCGGGACAAGCAACATCTCTGGAGAGATGGATTGGGTCGAGACCCTTCTTCAGACTCGACTCGACCTGAGAGACACCCATTCCTTTTCTCCAGAGATGCTGTCGGGCCCGCT
This sequence comes from Okamejei kenojei, assembly GCA_035221665.1. Taxonomy (NCBI): domain Eukaryota; kingdom Metazoa; phylum Chordata; class Chondrichthyes; order Rajiformes; family Rajidae; genus Okamejei; species Okamejei kenojei. The sequence goes on from CM069160.1 coordinate 11,725,248, forward strand.
GAGTTACTCCAGCTTTTTTAAAGTCCATCTTCGGAGATTAGGTTACCTTGGCATTGTGTCCGGCGCGGGACATTCTGGGCCGAAGGGCCTGTTCCTGTACTGTACTGTTCTATGCTATCCCTTTTCCTTGTTCATCAGTCACTGAAAGTAAACATGCAGGTACAGCAGGCAGTGAAGAAAGCTAATGGCATGTAGGCCTTCATAACAAAAGGATTTGGGTATAGGAGTAAAGAGGTCTTTCTACACTTTTACAGGGCCCTAGTGAGACCATATCTGGACTATTGTATGTCCTTTTTGGTCTCCTAATTCGAGGAAGGACATCCTTGCTATTGAGGCAATGCAGCGTAGGTTCACAAGGTTAATCCCCGGGATGGCAGAACTGTCATATGAGGAAAGATTGGAAAGACTGGGCTTGTATTAGAAGGATTAGAAGGAATTTAGAAGGATGAGAGGGGATCTTATGGAACCATATACAATTATAAAAGGACTGGACAAGCTAGATGCAGGAAAAATGTTCATGATGTTGGGGGAGTCCAGAACCAGGGGCCACAGTCTAAGAATAAATGGGAGCCTTTTTAATACCGAGATGATAAAAAAACGTTTGCACCCGGAGAGTTGTGAATTTGTGGAATTCCCTCCCAGGGAAGGCAGTGGAGGCCAAATCACTGGATTTAAGAGAGAGTTAGATAGAGCTGTAGGGGCTGGCGGAATCAAGGGATATGGGGAGAAGGCAGGCACGGGGTACTGATTGGGGATGATCAGCCATGATCACAATGCATGGCGGTGCTGGCTCGAAGGGTCAAATGGCCTCCTCCTGCAGCTATTTTCTATGTGTCTATGTTTGCATTGAGCTTCATGGGAACGGTGGGGGGGTGGGGGGGCTGAGTCCAGAGTGGGTTTGGAGTGAAGGGACAGGTCGCTGGAAGCACGGACTGGGCTACTGGGACTCGAGCCAGCACAGACCTCCATCGAAGGAGAAGGAAAGGCAACGGTTAGTGGTTAGTGAGGTTCCTCCTGACTTGTGTTTTTGCCAGCCGAGGACGGGCATCGGGAGCGGGGACGAAGGGAAGAAGGCACCGCTGGTGACCCGCTGGAGGGAGAAGGTCTTTGCGCTGATGGTGCAGCTGAAGTCCCAGGAGATCAGTCACACCCACGATGTCAATCACCTCCACGTCAAGGTAGGTCCTGGACCTGATGCCTCTCTCCGTGCCTCCTTTGCAAAGGATTTGTTGACTCAAACAAGCCAGAAACGGCCTTCGATGTGACTGCAATGTTTGCTTTATCTTGCTGTTATGGAGTCTTAGAGTGATACAGTGTGGAAACAGGCCCAACTCGCCCACCCCGGCCAACAGTGTCCCGGCTACCCTAGTCCCACCTGCCTGCGCTTGGTCCATATCCCTCCAAACCTGTCCTATCCGTGTACCTGTCCAACTGTTTCTTAAACGATTGGATAGTCCCAGCCTCAACTACCTCCTCTGGCAGCTTGTTCCATACACGCACCACCCTCTGTGTGAAAAAGCTACCCCTCGGATTCCTAGTAAATCTTTCCCCCTTCGCCTTGAACAATAGAGAATAGGTGCAGGAGTAGGCCATTCGGCCCTTCGAGCCAGCATGGCCATTCAATGTGATCATGGCTGATCATCCCCAATCAGTACCCCGCTCCTGCCTTCTCCCCATATCCCCTGACTCCGCTATTTTTAAGAGCCCTATCTAGCTCTATCTTGAAAGCATTCACAGAACCTGCCTCCACCACCCTCTGAGGCAGAGAATTCCACACTAACCACTCTCTGTGGGGAAAAAATGTTTCCTCGTCTCCGTTCTAAATGGCTTACTCCTTATTCTTAAATGGTGGCCCCTGGTTCTGGACTCCCCCTATGTCCTCTGGTCCTCGATTCCCGTACTCTGGGCAAGAGACTCTACCCGATCTATTCCTCTCATGATTTTGTACACCTCGGTAAGATCTCCCCTCATCCTCCTATATTTCATGGAATAGAGACCCAGCCTGCTCAACCTCTCCCTGTAGCTCACCCCCTCTAGTCCTGGCGACATCCTCGTAAATCTTTTTCTGAACCCTTTCAAGCTGGTTCGACGGGACTGTATTGTCACGTGTACGTGGGTACAGCGAAGTTCTTTGGCATACAGTTCAGCAACTTACGAGAAATCTTTCCATAACATATATATATGGTAAATGGTAGGGAATTGAGGAATGCTGTGGAACAGAGGGATCTAGGAATAACTGTGCATAGTTCCCTGAAGGTGGAATCGCATGTAGATAGGGTGGTAAAGAAAGCCTTTGGTGTGCTGGCCTTTATAAATCAGAGCATTGAATATAGGAGTAGGGAAGTAATGTTAAAATTGTACAAGGCATTGGTAAGACCAATTCTGGAGTATGGTGTACAATTTTGGTCGCCTAATTATAGGAAGGATGTCAACAAAATAGAGAGAGTACAGAGGAGATTTACTAGAATGTTGCCAGGGTTCCAGCAACTAAGTTACAGAGAAAGGTTGAACAAGTTAGGTCTTTATTCTTTGGAGCGCAGAAGGTTAAGGGGGACTTGATTGAGGTCTTTAAAATGATGAAAGGGATAGACAGAGTTGACGTGGATAAGCTTTTCCCATTGAGGTAGGGAAGATTCAAACAAGAGGGCATGACATGAGAATTAAGGGACAGAAGTTTAGGGGTAACGTGAGGGGGAACTTCTTTACTCAGAGGGTGGTGGCTGTGTGGAATGAGCTTCCAGCAGAAGTGGTGGAGGCAGGATCGATTTTAACATTTAAAAGTAAAGTGGATAGGTATATGGACGTGAAGGGAATGGAGGGGTATGGTCTGAGTGCAGGTAGATGGGACAAGGGGAAAACAAATGGTCGACACGGACTGGAAGGGCCGAGAGGCCCTTTTCCGTGCTGTAATTGTTATATGGTTATACGGTTATATATTTGTACATACATACCTGGACACTATCATACTTAAAAACAAGAGTGCAAGTTAATAAGTTGCACTGAGACAGTACACAAGGCTCACCCCATTACACGTGCCATCTTGTACCTCTGCAGTTTAAAAATGTTCTTTTGTTGAAAATGTCCCTTGTTGAAGAAGCTTAAGAGAGGAAAAAGTATTCTGAACTGTTTAAGAAGGAACTGCAGATGCTGGAAAATCGAAGGTAGACAAAAAGGCTGGAGAAGCTCAGCGGGTGAGGCAACATCTATGGAGTGAAGGAAATAGGCAACGTTTTGGTCACGACCCGAAACGTCGCCTATTTCCTTTGCTCCATAGATGCTGCCTCACCCGCTGGGTTTTTGTCTACCAAGTACTCTGAACTGGCAACAGAAGCTGCCCAGAATGGCTGGCAGACCAAGATTTTCCCTGTCGAAGTGGGATGCCAGGGGATTTGTTGCTACATCTACGACCGGCCTGTTGAAGAAAATGGGGGTGAGGGGTCGCTCCCCCCAACGAGCAGTCAAGTCATTGTCAAATTCTGCAGAAAAAAAGCAGCCGTTGGCTTTGGATCAAAAGAAAAGATTACAATTGGGCTGGGCTGCAAGATGAAGACAGGAGGGTATGGAATTGAGGGGGGTGTAACTGGGACGCCAGGTATCAGCGTTGAGCCCTCTGGAGATGTTGTGGGCTTATCAATGAAACGTCAAAGAAGGAGGGGGCCCACCTGAGGACCCCGATGACGTACCTACCCCACCTTTCACCACTCCATCTAGCTCTCTCTTGAAAGCATGCAGAGAACCTACCTCCACCGCCCTCTGTGGCAGAGAATTCCAAACACTCACGATTCTCTGTGAGAAAAAGTGTTTCCTCATCTCCGTTCTAAATGGCTTACTCCTTATTCTTAAACTGTGGCCACTGGTTCTGGACTCCCCCAACATCGGAAACATGTTTCCTGCCTCTCGCGTGTCCAAGCCCTTAACAATCTTAAATGTTTCAATGAGATCCCTTCTCATCCTTCTAAACTCCAGGGTGTACAAGCCCAGCTGCTCCATTCTCTCAACATATGACAGTCCCGCCATCCCGGGAATTAACCATGTAAACCTACCCTGCACTCCCTCAATAGCAAGAATGTCCTTCCTCAAATTAGGGCACCAAAACTGCACACAATAGTCCAGGTGTGGTCTCACTAGGGACCTGTACAACTGCAGAAGGACCTCTTTGCTCCTATGCTCAACTCCTCTTGTTATGAAGGCCAACATGCCATTCGATTTCTTCACTGCCTGCTGTACTTGCATGCTTACTTTCATTGACTCCCCAGATCCTGTCGTACTTTGTTATACAAAGAAGGAGGGGGCCCACCTGATGACCCCAATGATGTACCTACCCCACCTTTCCCCACTCCAGTCACACTGCCAATAATCAGAGTGCTGACTTACTACAGGGATTGAAACATCAAGTCCTATTAGCTCTGCTGTGTAGTGTTTATACCTCTTCCCTGTGGGTTTCTGCGTTTCCTCCCACATCCTAAAGCCGTGCGGGATTGCAGGTCAAATGGCCCTCTGTAAATTGTCCCACGTGTGTGGGGAGTGAATGGCAAAGTTGGATAACATAGAGGCCATAGGGCTTGTTTCATCACTTGGACAATACAGCTCACCCCCTCCGTGAAACGCTGGTCAACCTGAGGAGCACCTTCAGCAACAGACTGGTCCCACCAAGATGCAGCACAGAACGCCACAGGAGAGCCTTCTTCCCCGTGGCTATCAAACTGTCCAACTCCTCCCCCTTCTGTCGTGGGGTCGACTGACTCACCTCACTCGCTCCCCAAATCGTTGCACTTCGCCAGTCCTTTCCACTCGTCACTTTAATTTCATGTGTCGTATATCTTGTGTTTTTATGGCTGTCCACAGATCAATTTCCCTCCTGGGATAAACATAGAAACATAGAAAATAGGTGCAGGAGGAGGCCATTTGGCCCTTCGAGCCAGCACCACCATTTATTGTGATCATGGCTGATCATCCACAATCAGTAACCCGTGCCTGCCTTCTCCCCATATTCCTTGATTCCGCCAGCCCCTAGAGCTCTATCTAACTCTCTTTTGAATTCATGCAGTGAATTAGCCTCCACTGCCCTCCGTGGCAGAGAATTCCACAATTTCACAACTCTCGAGGTGAAAAGTTTTTTCTCATCTCAGGTTTAAATGGCCTCTCCTTTATTCTAAGACTGTGTGGCCCCTGGTTCTGGACTCGCCCAACATTGGGAACATTTTTCCTACATCTAGCTTGTCCAGTCCTTTTGTAATTTTATATGTTTCTGTAAGATCCCCTCTCATCCTTCTAAATTCCAGTGAATACAAGCCCAGTCTTTCCAATCTTTCCTCATTTGACAGTCCCGCCATCCCGGGGATTAACCTCGTGAACCCACGCTGCACTGCCTCAATAGCAAGGATGTACTTCCTCAAATTAAGAGACCAAAACTGTACACAATATTCCAGGTGTGGTCTCACCAGGGCCCTGTACAACTGCAGAAGGACCTCTACTATACTCAAATCCTCTCTTTATGAAGGCTTACATGCCATTAGCTTTCTTCACTCCCTACTGTACCTGCATGTTTACTTTCAGAGACTGGTGTACAAGGACACCCAGGTCTCGTTGCACTTCCTTTTTTCCTAATCTGCCATAATTGAGATAATAATCTGCCTCCTTGTTCTTGCCGCCAAAATTCACGTTTATCTCATGAATAAAGTCCTATCGTTTCCATGCTGTATCTCTAACCTAAACAAGACAAAAATATGTCAGAGTCTAAGCTTGGCCGCAAAGGCCCGTTGCCGTGGCGATGGCACTGGGTAGGAATTGCAAGGGTGCGTCGATATCCTCCGCTGCTCCGCGCCGCTGCAGTTCGCGTCCGATCTGCGCTCAGCAGCGCATTTATTGCGTAGCATTCGCAGCTCAAACTCTCCTCCCAATGCAGATAGCAGGCCTGGAGGAGGAGCTTGCGGAGAAAGGTCAGGAGCACGCGGTGTTGATCCACAGCTTCCAAGACAGAACGGCAGAGATGGACCTGGAGCGAGTGAAAAACCAGGTGAGCAGTCGTCGCAGGAGGAGGGAGAGTGTGAACACATGCACGGGGGCGGCATAATGGTGGCCGCAGTAGAGCTGCTGCCTCGCAGCGTCAGGGACCCAGGTTCGATCCAGACTACAGGTGCTGTCTGTGTAAAGGTCTGCAACAGACAATAGGTGCAGGAGGAGGCCATTCGGCCCCTTCGAGCCAGCACTGCCATTCAATGTGATCATGGCTGATCATCCCCAATCAGTACCCCGCTCCTGCCTTCTCCCCATATTCCCTGACTCCGCTATCTTTAAGAGCCCTATCTAGCTCTCTCTTGAAAGTGTCCAGAGAACCGGCCTCCACCGCCCTCTGAGGCAGAGAATTTGACAGACTCACAACTCTCTGTGTGAAAAAATGTTTCCTCGTCTCCGTTCTAAATGGCTTATCCCCTTATTCTTAAACTGTGGCCCCTGGTTCTGGACTCCCCCAACATTGGGAACATTGTGACCCTGTGACTGCGTGGGTTTTCTCCGGGTGCTCAGGTTTCCTCCCACACTCCAAAGACGTACAGGTTTGTCGGTTAATTGGCTTGGTGTAAATGCAAAAACTTGTCCCAAAGTAAGCATGCAGGTACAGCAGGCAGTGAAGAAAGATAATGGCATGATGGCCTTCATAACGAGAGGATTTGAGTTTAGGAGCAAAGAGGTCCTTCTGCAGTTGTACAGGGCCCTGGTGGGACCACAACTGGAGTATTGTGTGCAGTTTTGGTCTCCTAATTTGAGGAAGGACATTCTTGCTATAGAGGGAATGCCAAGTGTCCCGGATTCGCCGTATTTTATCCCGGCGAAATAAACTTTTTACGGTGTTCCGGCAGCCAAACATGCTGTTACGGAACACCGCCGCGCCGGTGTTCCTCCCGTGGTGAACGCCGGCGCCATGTGTCCCCGGTTTGCCGGCCCGCGCGATCAGCGGCACTTTGCCGGGCCCCAGTGGCCGCGCGTGCGCAGTGGGGGAGGGTTGCCGGGCCCCAGTGGCCGCGCGTGCGCAGTGGGGGAGGGTTGCCGGGCCTGGCGCCGGCCCGCGCGATCAGCGGCACTTTCTTGCCGCCAGCCGGCCGCTCGCGGCAGCCCCATCACCGGGCCTCCCCCCCACCCCCACCCAGTGCGCAGGCGCAGACCCGCCGGCAACCTTGCCAAGTGCGCATGTGCCGCACCCGCCCGCGGCAGCCCGCTTGAGTATGTTACGGAGAGAAATGCATTTAACCCCATTTGTTACGGACAAATGGGTTAAATGTTACTGTGAACTAAATTTAGGGTTGGCATCTCTGTTGCTATTGAGGGAGTGCAGCGTAGGTTCACAAGGTTAATTCCCGGGATGGCGGGACTGTCATATGTTGAGAGAATGGAGCTGCTGGGCTTGCTTACTCTGGAATTTAGAAGGATGAGAGGGGATCTTATTGAAACATATAAGATTATTAAGGGTTTGGACATGCTAGAGGCAGGAAGCATGTTCCCGATATTGGGGGAGTCCAGAACCAGGGGTCATAGTTTAAGAATAAGTGGTAAGCCATTTGGAACGGAGATGAGTAAAAAAAAATTTCTCACAGAGAGTTGCGAGTGTGTGGAATTCTCTGCCTCAGACGGCGGTGGAGGCCGGTTCTCTGGATGCTTTCAAGAGAGAGTTAGATAGAGCTCTTAAAGTTAGCGGAGCCAAGGGATGTGGGGAGAAGGCAGGAACGGGGTACTGATTGGGGATGATCAGCCATGATCACATTGAATGGTGGTGCTGGCTCGAAGGACCAAATGACCTACTCCTGTACCTATCGCCTATTGTCTTGTATTTCCTGTACAGAAAAGATAGACACAAAATGCGGGTGTAGCTCAGCGGGTCAGGCAGCATCTCTGGAGAAAAGGAATGGGCAACGTTTCGGGTCGAGACCCTTCTTCAGACTGATGTTAGGGGAGGGGGCGGGACAGAGATAGAATGTAGTCGGAGACAGTAAGACTGGTGGGAGAACTGGGAAGGGGGAGGGGATGTAGGGAGAAGGAAAGCAAGGGCTATTTTAAGTGAGAGAAGAGTCTCGACCCGAAACGTCACCCATACCTTCAATCCAGAGATAGTCACTCCAGAATTTTGTGTCTATCTGAGGAAGGATGTGCTGACTCTGGAGAGGGTCCAGAAGAGGTTTACAAGAATGATCCCAGGAATTTGTAGGTTAACACATGATGAGCGTTTGACGGCACTGGGCCTGTACGCGTTGTAGTTTTGAAGGGTGAGAGGGGACCTCATTGCAACGAGACCCTTCTTCAGACTGCTTTATTTGGGCCGGGGAGCAGGAGGAGGGCTGGGCAGCGGTGAGAGGGGATGTTGCACAACTCCCGTCAGAGAGAGGAGGGGAACGTCTTCAAAGTCGGCGTACCTTGAGGAGGTTTCACGGCGGAGCAGGCAAAATATGGAGCAGATTCGTGGTTGGACTGAAGATGGACACAAAATGCTGGAGTAACTCAGCGGGTCAGGCAGCATCTCTGGAGAAAAGGAATAGGTGACGTCGGGACCCTTCTTCAGACATGTCCTTTTTTTCCCTCTTTTTTTTAAATGTATTTTTGTTAGAAGTAAGCACAGTGGTGTGGTACCCAAGTACCTGATACATACATACACGTTACCATTCTTGTACAACTTCATATTTTTAATTTAATAATAAAAGAGCAGTGATAGAAAAAGGAAAATAACGAGTGTCGAGATCGATAGACAAGATAGACAAACGCCTCCGTTGCCACGCTGTGAGGACGGAGAGGATGAGAAGGAGTTTCTTCCCCGAGGCCATTCGGACTGTAAACTCCTATCTCTCCGGGGACTAACTCTACTAACGTACTGTACCACAATACCGCCCACAATATTTAATATGAAAAAGAACAAGTGATTGTGTTTGTAGTTTGTTGGTTGTTTGTTTGTTGGTTTTTTGCACAAAGTCCGCCAGCATTGCCACTTTTCATTTCACTGCACATCCCGCATGTGTATGTGACGAATGGACTTGACTTGAGTAGAAACAGATAGCGAGAGAGAGGAAAAGCAGAGATAAAAAGCTAAGGAGATTGGAAAAAAAGAGAAAATAGAAAGAGAAGAAATGAGGAGAGATATACCTATTTAATATCTTTACCCATCCGTCACCCGGTTCTGAACCATTTAATTTCTAAGGTTATGTTATGTTGCGCCATATGCTTATAAGAAGTCGATAAAAGGAGACCAAATCTTTAAGAATTGGTCTACTTTGCCTAGTAGGAGGAATCTAATTTCTTCAAGATGAAGCGTTTCTGACATTTGAAATCCACATTTTGAACGTTGGCGTGGTTGCGTTTTTCCAAAATTTAAGTATAAGTTTTTTTTGCTGTTATTAAACCATAATTAAAGAGAGCTTCTTGGAACATAGTTAATTTACGCCCCTCTTCCATTGAAGATAATCAGTTCTGTATTGGGGTTTGTGTTGTGTTGAATAGTTTTGTAAAAGTTCCAAAGATTTTGTTCCAAAATTTATGACGTTTTGTACAGGAGTCAAAGGAATGTGCTCTAGTGGCATTTGGAGTTAGACATTTGTCACAAATGGGGGAAACATTTGGAAATATTTTATTCGATCTGGTTTTCGAGTAATATAATCTATGTAACATTTTAAATTGAATTAAGTTATGCCTTACATTAATCGAACATTTATGTACATATAATAGGTTTTTTTCCCATCTGTCTTTCGGGATTTTTATCAATAACTCTTGTTCCCAGTCCCTTCTTCAGACATGTCCAGGGAGCCCAGTTCTCTTTACGTTGCAAATGGTCTCACTACATTTGAAATAATTCCACTTTCCTTTTTAACCGTCTCTTTCTCTTGTTACTCCTCACAGCCCAGCTCTCACGTCGCTCTGTTTGTCCTTGCAGTCTCTCGGGGATGACCTGGCTTGTGCTCGGAAGACCGTGGTTCGGCTCCGGGAGAGGGCGGACCAAGCAGACGGTGCCCTGCGCCAACTGCAAGAGCTAACGTGTAGGTAGGTGGGGTGATCGGCGGCAACGGTGGTGCACAGGTAGAGTCGCTGCCTCGCAGCGCCAGAGACCCGGGTTCCATCTTGACCGCAGCTGCTGTGTGTACGGAGTTTGTACCTTCTCCCTGTGACCGCGTGGGTTTCCTCCAGTTGCTCCGGTTTCCTCCCACACTCCCAAGACGTACAGGTTTGTAGGTTAATTGGCTTGGTATAAATGTAAACAAAATTGTCCCCAGTGTTGTCGGGATAGTGTTACTGTGCGGGGATCGCTGGTCGGTGCGGACTCAGAGGGCTGAAGAGCCTGTTTCCGCGCTGTATCGGGGAAACTAAATCGTTGCAAACTAAACCAAAAGAAAAATTTAAACCTTGCCCCTGTCCCAAAGACATGCCAATTTGTAGGTTGATTGGCATCTGTAAATTGTCCCTAGTGAGCAGGATAGGAATTCTTCATCACTCAAAACGAGTGTGACTGTCCTCTCATGGAGGACGCCTGTCGTTACTTTGTTTAACGTGGTGAGACTGGTGCAAAGACAGCCACCACACAGAGACAATAGGTGCAGGAGGAGGCCATCCGGCCCTTCGAGCCAGCACCGCCACCTAGATAGACAATAGACAATCGGTGCAGGAGGAGGCCATCCGGCCCTTCCAGCCAGCACCGCCATTCAATGTGATCATGGCTGATCATCCCCAATCGGTGCCCCGTTCCTGCCTTCTCCCCATATCCCGACTTCGCTATTTTTAAGAGCCCTATCGAACTCTCTCTTGAAAGCATCCAGAGATCCTGCCTCCACTGCCCTCTGAGGCAGAGAATTCCACAGACTCACAACTCTCTGTGAGAAAAAGTGTTTCCCCGTCTCCGTTCCAAATGGCTCATTCCTTGTTCTATGACTGAAAAAAACCTTTTTCACCCAGAGAGTTGTGAATTTGTGGAATTCCCTGCCGCAGAGGGCAGTGGAGGCCAAGTCACTGGATGGATTTAAGAGAGAGTTGGATGGAGACCTCCCCCTCGACCTTACCGCCATGGGTGGCCCTACCAGGAGCATAGCTCCAGACGGCATCGCTCTCAGGATCTCAGGACCGCACAAGCCTCTCCGCCACGACAAGGTGGCAATCCATGGAGAAGAGAATAGAGCTGTTGCATGGATGATCGATGGTCAGCATGGACTCAGTGGGCTGAAGGGCCTTTTTCAACACTATCTGTGTATTAAAAAAACACCGTTGGTTACCACTTGGGCACAGCACAGCCCACTGTTTACTTCACTGCCCAAATATTACCTCCAAGCAGAGGACACCTGAACACACCTTACACAGGGGATAGATACAAAAGGTAGAAACAAAATGCTGGAGTAACTCAGTGGGATAGGCAGCATCCCTGGAGAGAAGGAATGGGTGACTTTTCGGGTCAAGACCCTTCTTCAGACTCGACCAGAAACGTCCCCCTTTGATTCTCCCCACAGATGCTGCCCCACCCGAGTTACTCCAGCATTTTGTGTCTACCTTTGATGTAAACCAGCATCTGCTATTCTTTCTTACACATTTAGATAGATACAAAATGCTGGAGTAACTCATAGAAACATGGAAAATAGGTGCAGGAGGAGGCCATTCGGCCCTTCGAGCCAGCACCGCCATTCAATGTGATCATGGCTGATCATCCACATATCAATAACATGCCTTCTCCCCATATCCCTTGGCTCCACTAGCCCCTAGAGCTCTATCTAACTCTCTCTTGAATCTATCCAGTGACTTGGCCTCCACTGCCCTCTGTGGCAGGGAATTCCATAAATTCACAACTCTCCGGGTGAAAACGTTTTTTCTCACCTCAGTCTTAAATGACCTCCCTTTATTCTAAGACTGTGGCCCCTGGTTCTGGACTCGCCCAACATTGGGAACATTTTTCCTGCATCTAGCTTGTTATAATTTTATATATTTCTATAAGATACCCCCTCATCCTTCTAAACTCAGCAGGACAGGCAGCATCTCTGGAGAGAAGGAATGTGTGACATTTCGGGTTGAGACCCTAAAATGTAACCTATCTCTGTCTGCTTTGTTGCCACCTTCCCCTTACTAACAATGATCTTTTACATATTCCTTGAGCTGTATCCCCTTTGATGTCTTGTTTTCACACCTTACACCTCCTTATCTCTGTGTTTCCCTCCCCCGGACTCTCAGTCTGAAGAAGGCAGGGAATTCCACAAATTCGCAACTCTCTGGGTGAAAACGTTTTTTCTCACCTCAGTCTTAAATGGCTTCACCTTTATTCTAAGACTGTGGCCCCCGGTTCTGGACTCGCCCCACATTGGGAAAACATTTCCTGCATCTAGCTTGTCCAGACCTTTTATAATTTTATATATTTCTATAAGGTATCCCCTCATCCTTCTAAACTCCAGTGAATGGCAGTCGCCTGAAAAATCGCCTAAGTGGGACAGGCCCATTACTCAGCAGGCCAGGCGGCCTCATTGACCAAGTCTTTGTTTCCCACTTCTGCGACCCTTTAGCTTCTACCAGAAGTTCTTGGACCAGGAGGCAGAGCTGAGGAAGGCCTTGTGTCAGCTGGTGAACCTGAGTCAGAGGGTGACCTTCGCGAACAAGCGGATTGATACCATTCACGGTGGGTAGCCTTCGACAGTCGCTTCGGGAAGTCACTGCCTTGGGAAGGGAAGGAAGGAAGGAGGACCCGGTGGGGTGGAGGTGGGGGGATGGGATCGGCGTGAGGGAGGGGGAAGATAATGGGAACCCAGGCGTGACAGGGGGCAGAACAATGGAAGACCCATTGTGGTCGGGAGGTCACGGTGACGCAGCGGTAGAGTTGCTGCCTCACCGCAGATACAGTGCCGGAGACCCGGGTTCGATCCCGACTACGGGTGCTGTCTGTACGGAGTTTGCACGTCCCCCCCCGTGACCTGCCTGCAATTTTTTCCAAGATTTTAGGCTTCCTCCCTCCCACATTCCAAAGACGTGCAGGTTTGTAGGTTAAATGGTTTGGTAAATGTAAAAATTGTCCCTAGTGGGCGTAGGATAGCGTTAATGTGCGGGGATCGCTGGTCGGCTGCTCGGGGAGTCCAGAACCAGGGGGCCACACAGTTTAAGAATAAGGGCTAAGCCATTTAGAACGGAGACGAGGAAACACTTTTTCACACAGAGAGTTGAGAGTCTGTGGAATTCTCTGCCTCAGAGGGCGGTGGAGGCCGGTTCTCTGGATACTTTTAAGAGAGAGCTCGATAAGGCTCTTGAAGATAGCGGAGACAGGGAATATGAGGAGAAGGCAGGAACGGGGCACTGATTGGGGATGATCAGCCATGATCACAGTGAATGGCGGTGCTGGCTTGAAGGGCCGAATGGCCTCCTCCTGCACCTATTGTCTATTGACAGCCAGGTCCTGAACTACTATCTACCTCATCGGTGACCCATGGACTCAACCCGAAACGTCGCCTATTCCTTCCCTCCATAGATGCTGCCGCACCCGCTGAGTTTCTCCAGCATTTGTGTCTGCCTCGCACTATCCTCGATCTGATATTACCGGCTTTTATCTTGCACTAAACGTTATTCCCCTATCAGGTATCTATCTGTTCACTGTAATTGGCTGGATTGTAATCATGTATTGTCTTTCCGCTGACTGGATAGCAGGCGACAAAGAGCTTTTCATTGTGCCTCAGTACACGGGACGATAAGCTAAACTGAAGTGAAACTGAACTATGCCCGCGAGTTGTAGACTCCCCTGCCCTGGGTTACAGACAGTGAACGGGTAAACAGGTGAAAGTGTTGCCCGTTCCAGGAGGAGTTGGCCTTGCATCGCTGGCACCATGGTCATAGAAACATAGAAACATAGACAATAGGTGCAGGAGGAGGCCATTCGGCCCTTCGAGCCTGCCCCGCCATTCAATATGATCATGGCTGATCATCCAACTCAGTATCCTGTACCTGCCTTCTCTCCATACCCCATGATCCCTTTAGCCACAAGGGCCACATCTAACTCCCTCTTAAATATAGCCAACGAACTGGCCTCAACTACCTTCTGTGGCAGAGAATTCCACAGACTCACCACTCTCTGTGTGAAAAATGTTTCTCTCATCTCGGTCCTAAAAGATTTCCCCCTTAACCTTAAACTGTGACCCCCTTGTCCTGGACTTCCCCAACATCGGGAACAATCTCCCTGCGTGTATGCTGTCCAGCCCCTTAAGAATGTTGTAAGTTTCTATAAGATCCCCCCTCAATCGTCATGGCTTCTGTTTTGCTCTAACTAGGGTTATGGGCTCGGAAGGAGGCCCTCGTACGTCTTCATCTGCAGGAGAGAAGCAGAGAGCCGGGGCCAGACGTCGGCAGGTTGGTATCATGCCCGGGGCGACTGTGCCCTTTCCATTCAACCCGCCCCTTCTTGCCAACCAAGATGTTTAAGAAAGAACTGCAGATGCTGGAGAAATGGAAGGTAGACAAAAGGGCTGGAGAAACTCAGCGGGTGAGGCCGCATCTGTGGAGCGAAGGGATAGGTGACGTTTCGGGTCGAGACCCTTCTTCACACTGATGTGAAGAAGGCTGGGGGGGAGGGGGCGTGAAGGAGAAAGGAAGAGGCGGAGACAGTGGGCTGTGGGAGAGCTGGGAAGAGGAGGGGAAGGAGGGAGAAAGCAGGGACTACCTGAAATTGGAGAAGTCAATGTTCATGCCGCTGGGGTGTAAACTGCCCAAGCGAAATATGAGGTGCTGCTCCTCCAATTTCTGGTGGGACTCACTCTGGCCATGGAGGAGGCCCAGGACAGAAAGGTTGGATTCGGAATGGGAGGGGGAGTTGAAGTGCTGAGCCACCGGGAGATCAGGTTGGTTATTGCGAACCGAGTGGAGGTGTTAGAAACATAGAAACATAGAAAATAGTTGCAGAAGTAGGCCATACAGCCCTTCGAGCCTGCAGCGCCATTCAATATGATCATGGCTGATCATCCATCTCAGTATTCTGTACCTGCCTTCTCTCCATACCCCCTGATCCCTTTAGCCACATCTAACTCCCTCTTAAATATAGCCAACGAACTGGCCTCAACTACCTTATGTGGCAGAGAATTCCAGAGAAGGTGGTTGAGGCCAGTTCATTCCACAGTGTTGGGCGAAGCGATCGCCAAGCCTGCGCTTGGTCTCACCGATGTAGAGCAGCCGACACCTAGAGCAGCGGATGCCGTAGATGAGGTTGGAGGGGGTGCAGGTGAACCTCTGCCTCACCTGGAAAGAAAGACTGGATCCTCGGATGGAGTGGAGGGGGGAGGTGAAGCGACACGTGTAGCATTTCCTGCGGTTGCAAGGGAAAGTACCAGGGGAGGGGGCGGTGCGGGTGGGAAGGGACGGATTTGACCAGGGGGGTTACGGAGGCCAAGCAAGGTGCTCTGTTTGAGCTAGTCCCGTTTGCCCGCCCAAATGCCCGACGGTGGAGTCTCAGCCTTGTGGCGCCAGAGACACGGGTTCCCTCCCAGCTTCCACGCCCAGAGCCACGGTGGAATCGGGGTCTCGGGGAGCGGTGAGGGAGCAGCACGAACAACGGCACAACTGCGCCTCCGATCACCCCTCCGTTCCCGGAGGACCGGGAGGACGTCACGTTGATGCAGCGATAGAGTGGCTGCCGTACAGCGCTTGCCGCCTTCAATCCCAACTACAGGTGCTGTCTGTATGGAATTTGTACATTCCCCCCCCCCCCCCCCCCCCCGTGGCATCGATACATAGACAATAGGGTGCAGGAGGAGGCCATTCGGCCCTTCAAGCCAGCACCGCCATTCACTGTGATCATGGCCGATCATCCACAATCAGTACCTCATTCCTGCCTTCTCCCCATATCCCTTGATTCCGCTCCCCCTAAGAGCTCTATCTAATTCTCTTTAACATGCATCCAGTGAATCGGCCTCCACTGCCTTCTGAGGCAGAGAATTCCACGCATTCACAACTCACTGTGTGATAAAAAAAAATGTCCTAATCTCAGTTCCAAATGGCTTGTTTAGCTAAATAATGGAAGATTTATTTCATTGGGAAACGGGCCGTTCTAGACAATAGAGTCATAGAGTGATACAGTGTGGAAACAGGCCCTTCAGCCCAACTTGCCCACACAGGCTAACAATGTCCCAGCTACACTAGTCCCACTCGCCTGCGCTTGGTCCATATGCCTCCAAACCTGTCCTAACCATGTATCTGCCTAATTGTTTCCTAAACAATGGGATAGTCCCGGCCTCTACTATCTCCTCTGGCAGCTTGTTCCATACACCCACCACCCTTTGTGTGAATAAGTTACCCCTCGGATTCCTATTAAATCTTTTCCTATGTCCTATATCCTCTGACCTATGTCCATATAGGTGCATTTGAGCCAGGGGATATGGGGAGAAGGCAGGAACGGGGTACTGATTATGGATGATCAGCCATGATCATAGTGCTGGCTCGAAGGGTCGAATGGCCTCCTCCTACACCTATTGTCTATTGTTTATTAAATGTATGTAATTGGAGTATACAGCAGGAACGCAGCATCCAATATAGCAAGGGTTTGGAGGTTAATTGGCTTCTGTAAAATAATTGACCCTAGCATGGAGGTTAGCGCTAGTGTTCTGGGTGATAGCTGGTCAGCACGGACTCGGAGGGCTGAACGGCCCGTTTCCACACTGTATCTCTGAAGTCTAAAGTCAAGTCTAAAGTCAACGGTAAGGATGAGAAGGCAGGAGAAAAGGGTTGAGAAGGAATGATCGAACGGAGGAGCAGACTCGGTGGGTTGAATGGCCCGATTTTGCTCCTCGGTCAAAGTGATAGGAGCAGAATTAGGCCACTCGGCCCATCAAGTCTACTCCGCCGTTCAATCACGGCTGATCATCCATAATCAGTGACCCCGTTCCTGCCTTCTCCCCATATCCCCTGACTCCACTATCTTTAAGAGCCCTATCTAGCTCTCTCTTGAAAGCATCCCGAGAACCGGCTCCACCGCCCTCTGAGGCAGAGAATTCCACAGACTCACAACTCTGTGAGAAAAAGTGTTTCCTCCTCTTCGTTCTAAATGGCCCACCCCTTATTCTTAAACTGTGTGGCCCCTGGTTCTGGACTCCCCCAACATCGGGAACATGTTTCCTGCCTCTAGCGTGTCCGATCCCTTAATAATTTTATATGTTTCAATAAGATGCCCTCTCATCCTTCTAAATTCCAGTGAATACAAGCCCAGTTGCTCCATTCTTTCATCCTATGACAGTCCCCACCATCCCGGGAATTAACCTGGCGAACCTACGCTGCACTCCCTCAATAGCAATTGCGAGACTGACGGATGGAAGAGTTGCAAATTGTGAAGCCAGAGGAAGGAATGTAGGTGGAGCCGTGTGGGGTTTTTCCGAGATCTTCGGTTTTCTCTCAAGACGTACAGGTTTATAGGTTAATTGGCTTGCTGTAGGTGTAAATTGTCCCTAGTGTGTGCAGGATAGTGTGAGTGTGCGGGGGATCGCTGGTCGACGCGGACTAGATGGGCCTGTTCTGCGCTGCATCTCTGAACTAAACCAAACTAAAGAGTGGGATTGGTCTCGCCGGCGGAGGTTGACGTGCATCTTGCTGGAAGGCCATAAGCACCCGCCTTCACTAGCTCTCCCACTCCCCCTCCCACAGGCGCACCTACGAGGAACTGGAGAGGGAGCTGGAGCTGCTCAACGGGGAGCGGGACCAGCTGGCAGCTGAGCTGAAGCGGAACTCGCAGCTGATCGAGAAGAAGGTCTCCGAGGCGCGGCTGAAATGTGAGTGCCATCGCGACGGCTGCCCTGCTGAATGCAGCCTCTTCCACCACCGGGCATCCGAAGGCTGCGTGTTTGTATCACGTCGGGGTCACCAGTGTAGCGGGTGCATGAGAGAGTGAAGGCGAGGAGCCAGGCAAATTCTCTAAAGGCTTTAATGAGCACAACACACTACTCTCCGCTTCAGTGAGAGACTAAAGACTGGTCTCGCGCCAAAAATCCCTGCCCTTATCTTCGTAGCTGGGAGCCTCCACCGGACCAGCCCATCAAGTGCCGAGGGGGGGTGAACCAGGGAGCAGCCTACTCCCCAGGAACCGCCACACCATGGTCATGGAAGGACAAAAATGCTGGAGAAAATCAGCGGGTGAGACAGCATCTATGGAGAGAAGGAACAGGTGACGTTTCGGGTCGAGACCCTTCTTCAGACTTCTTCAGATGTGGGGGTGGGGGAAGGGAAGAAGAAAGGAAGAGGCGGAGACAGTGGGCTGAGGGAGAGCTGGGAAGGGGAGGAGAAGGCAAGGACTACCTGAAATTGGAGCAGTCAATGTTCATACCCCTGGGGTGTAAACTGCCCAAGGGAAATATGAGGTGCTGCTCCTCCAATTTGCGGTGGGACTCACTCTGGCCATGGAGGAGGCCCAGGACAGAAAGGTCGGATTCGGAATGGGAGGGGAGGTTGAAGTGCTGAGCCTACTGTCTCTGCCTCTTCCTTTCTTCTTTCCGCCCCACCCCCACATCAGTCTGAAGAAGGGTCTCGACCCGAAACGTCACCTTTTCCTTCGCTCCATAAAACTAACTATATTCCAAGAAGCTTTTCTTAATTAGGGTCTAATAACAGCGAAAAAACTTATACTTACATTTTGGAAAAACGCACCTACGCCAACATTCAAAATGTGGATCTCAAGCATGTCTGAAACGCTACATCTTGAAGAAATGAGATTCCTCTTACTAGGCAAAGTAGACCAATTCTTAAAGATTTGGTCTCTGTTTATCAACTTTTTACAAGCATATGGTGCAACATAACACAACCTTAGAAATTAAATGGTTTAGAACTGGGTGACGGATGGGTAAAAAATATGAGACAGGTAGATCTCTCCTAATCTTTCTTTTTTTAACTTTTTCCTTTTCTTTCAATCTTTTAACTTCTCATCTCTGTTCTTTATTTCTTTTGTTTTCTGAAAAAAAAAAATATTTTAAAAAAAATTCCTTCACTCCATAGATGCTGCCTCACCCGCTGAGTTCCTCCAGCATTTATGTCTACCTTCGATTTTTCCAGCATCTGCAGTTCTTTCTCATCCCATGGTCGTGGGTGTCGATAAGACCATAGGCCCTCACAGCACAATGGCTACTTTCAAAGCAGAGATAGATGGATTCTTGATTAGTACGGGTGTCAGGGGTTATAGGGAGAAGGCAGGAGAATGGGGTTTGCAGGGAGAGACAGATCAGCCGTGATTGAACGGCGGAGTAGACTTGATGGGCTGAGTGGCCTAATTCTGCTCCTATCACTTTGACCGAGGAGCAAAATCGGGCCATTCTGCTCCTCCGTTCGATCATTCCTTCTCAACCCTTTTCTCCTGCCTTCTCTTCTTTACCGTTGACTTTAGACTTGACTTTAGACTTCAGAGATACAATGTGGAAACGGGCCGTTCAGCCCTCCGAGTCCGGGCCGACCAGCTATCATCCAATACACTAGCGCTAACCTCCATGCTAGGGTCAATTATTTTACAGAAGCCAATTAACCTCCAAACCCTTGCTATATTGGATGCTGCGTTCCTGCTGTATATTCCAATTACATACATTTAATAAACAATAGACAATAGGTGTAGGAGTAGGCCATTCGACCCTTCGAGCCAGCACTTTGATCATGGCTGATCATGCATAATCAGTACCCCGTTCCTGCCTTCTCCACATATCCTCTGACTTCGCTATTTTTAAGAGCCCTATTAGCTCGCTCTCTCTTGGAAAGCATCCAGAGAACATGCCTCCGCTGCCCTCTGAGGCAGAGAATTCCACAGACTCACAACTCTCTGTGAGAAAAAGTGTTTCCTCGTCTCCGTTCTAAATGGCTTCCCCCTTATTCTTAAACTATGGCCCCTGGTTCTGGACTCCCCCAACATCGGGAACATGTTTCCTGCCTCTCGCATGTCCAGACCCTGAACAATCTTATATGTTTCAATGAGATCCCCTCTCATCCTTCTAAACTCCAGAGTGTACAAGCCTAGCTGCTCCATTCTCTCAGCATATGACAGTCCCGCCATCCCAGGAATTAACCTTGTAAACCTACGCTGCACTCCCTCAATAGCAAGAATGTCCTTCCTCAAATTAGGGGACCAAAACTGCACACAATAATCCAGGTGTGGTCTCACTAGGGCCCTGTACAACTGCAGAAGGGCCTCTTTGCTCCTATATTTGTCTCCTCTTGCTATAAAGGCCAACATGCCATTCGCTTTCTTCACTGCCTGCATGCTTACTTTCATAGACTGATGAACAAGGACCCCCCCAGATCCCGTTGTACTTCCTATTTTCCCAACTTGACGCCAGTTAGTTAGTAATCTGCCTTCCTGTTTTTGCCACCAAAGTGGGCAACCTCACATTTATCGGCATTAAACTTCGTGACACTGGGGACATTTTCTCCGTTCTCTTTTCCCCCGTCGTGGATTTAGTCGAGGCAGAGACGAAGGAGTGCCTGGCCGCGTCTGGGCGACTGCAGGAGGCGTTGGCGGAGAAGGTGCAGGCGCAGCAGAGACTGACCCAGCAGCTGAGCGAAGCCCAGCGTGAGGTGGAGGAAGCTCAGGAGGCTGCCGAGACCCTGCGGCGGGAGCTGTGCAGCCAGCAGGGGACGTACCAAGAGGGTGAGTACCACCGTCGCCAATGCAATGGGAGGCTGGGGGATGTTGGCAGTGAAAGCTGTCGCATTGTGCCGCTTGCACTTACTGTGTTTGGGACAAATATTATTTATTTTTAATATTTCATATTTTGCCTTTTATTGTCATTCAAACAGCTTGGTTTGAACGAAATTGCATTTTCTACAGTCTTACAATACAAAAAAAAACCCAAGACCCACACTTAACACAGTTTACACAAACATCCATCACAGTGAATCTCCAACACCTCCTCACTGTGATGGAAGGCAAAGTCTTATCTCTGTGAGCAGAGTGGCCAGAGTGAGCAACACCGCAAGCTGGAGGAACAGCACCTCATATTCCGCTTGGGGAGTCTGCATCCTTTGGGCTTGAATATTGAATTTTCTCAATTCTGTTAACCCTTGCTGTCTCCTCCCCTTCCCACCTCTCCCTCAGCCCTCGGGCCCTGGCATTCCCTCTATCTCTATCTCCCTCCCCCACCCCAGTCGCACCAGCTTCTCATTTTCACACCACAAACAGCTTACAATGGCTTGTTCCCTTTATCACCGATACTTTTTTGCATATCTTTCACTCATTGTTCCTTATCTCTCCACATCACCGTCTATATCTCTCGTTTTCCTGATCCCTGACCAGTCTGAAGAAGGGTCTCGACCCGAAACGTCGCCTATCTCCTTCGCTCCTTAGATGCTGCTGCACCCGCTGAGTTTCTCCAGCTTTTTGTGTACCCCCAAAGTCTTATCTCTTCCCTTTGTTCTTGACCCGCGGTCCAGCAGTCCAACTGCAGCGTCGAGGCGAACTGGGGCTCCCGATGTTAAAGCCCCTGGTGGACGTTGGTAAGTCCTGTGACCATTAAGCCGCGCGGGGCGATGTTAGGCCCCGCTCCGAGTCATTTAAACCCCGCGATTCCAGCGGGAGAAGTTGCCGTTGTGGGAGCTCCGAAAAGCGGAAGAGACTGACGGCTTTCCCCACCCCCCACATATACACAACTTAAAAATAAAAAAAAACTAGGCTCAATACATACATTTAACAAGACAAAAATTTTTAAAAAAAGACAGACGGACTGTAGTCGAGCCGCTGCCGATAGGCACCGCCACACCACACACCCATCATTTATGTATTTGCCTCTATTCAAGTTCAAGTTACATTTATTGTCACATGCACCAATTGGTGCAGTGAGATTTAGAAACATAGAAACATAGAAATTAGGTGCAGGGGCAGGCCATTCGGCCCTTCGAGCCTGCACCGCCATTCAATATGATCATGGCTGATCATCCAACTCAGTATCCTGTACCTGCCTTCTCTCCATACCCCCCTGATCCCTTCAGCTGCAAGGGCCACGTCCAACTCCCTCTTAAATATGGCCAACAAACTGGCCTCAACTACCTTCTGTGGCAGAGAATTCACAGATTCACCACTCTCTGTGTGAAAAACGATTTTCTCATCTCGGTCCTAAAAGACTTCCCCCTTATCCTTAAACTGTGACCCCTTGTCCTGGACTTCCCCAACATCGGGAACAATCTTGCTGCATCTAGCCTGTCCAACCGCTTAAGAATTTTGTAAGTCTCTATGAGATCACCCCTCAATCTTCTAAATTCCAGCGAGTACAAGCCGAGTCTATCCAGTTACCATACAGCCATACGAATAAAAAACAACTCAATACACGATAGAATTTAACATGAACATCCCCCCACAGCGGAATCAACGTTTCCCTCTGTGATTGGAAGGCAATAAAGTTAAGTCATCTTCCTCATTGTTCACCCGTGGTCGGGGCCTATTGAGCCCTCCGCAGTTGCCGCTACAGCGGCCCGATGTTCAGGCCCCCGCGCCGGGGTGATCGGAGCTCCGACGTCAGAACGGAAGGACACTCTCTGCGGCTTGGAGTTTCCGAATTGGCTGCTTCCTACCGGGGAACGTGGCTCCCGAAGTCCACAGGCCGAGCTGGGCGGAGCTCCAACACTGGCGACCCCCGGCAAAGGATCCCAGGACTCCGCGATGTTAAAGTCAGCGCCGCCCGCGGCTGGAAGCTCCGCAAACCACAGTGTTAAAGCCACACTCCGGAGCTTCAACACGGTGGTCCCTGGTAAGGCATCGCCCCGCTCCGCGATGGAATTCAGCGCTGCGCCGCTGCTGAAGCTCTGGCAGGTCTCCGGTAGGAAAGGCCGCGCCAATCCAGTTGGTAGGCCGCGGGGGGGAGGGGGAGGTGGAAGATGCAACGGAGAACAGACGCGTCCTCGACCAGGAAGTGACAGTGAAACGGTTTCCCCTCTTCCCCCTCCACACCCCCCCACATTAAAAAGACAAAAGATTAAGAAATCTCTTAAAAAAAAATTTTTAGACAGACTAAAAATAACAAAAAGGGTGAAAGGACGGACAGACTGCTGGCGAGGCTGCCGCGCGGGCCGCCACCCGAGGACGCCACCTGTACTCCACCATTTGAGATTTGTAATAGAAAAAAATCACCATTTTTATACATTTTGGTTTCACCATGTAGAAATTACAGCAGTGTTTATACATAGTCATCCCCCATTTCAGGGCTCCATAATGTTTGGGACACAGCAATGTCATGTAAATGAAAGTAGTCATGTTTAGTATTTTCTTGCATATCCTTTGCATGCAATGACTGCTTGAAGTCTGCGATTCACGGACATCACCAGTTGCTGGGTGTCTTCTCTGGTGATGCTCTGCCAGGCCTGTATTGTAGCCATCTTTGGCTTATGCTGGTTTTTCCGGCTAGTCCCGTCAGTTTTCTCGTCCGCATATAAAAGGCCTGCACCGCCATTCAATATGATCATGGCTGATCATCCAACTCAGTATCCCGTA
The DNA here is from genome assembly GCA_035221665.1 of Okamejei kenojei. NCBI lineage: Eukaryota > Metazoa > Chordata > Chondrichthyes > Rajiformes > Rajidae > Okamejei > Okamejei kenojei. The sequence goes on from CM069160.1 coordinate 11,748,658, forward strand.
CCTGCCTTCTCTCCATACCCTCTATGATCCCCTTAGCCACAAGGGCCACATCTACCTCCCTCTTAAATATAGCCAATGAACTGGCCTCAACTACCCTCTGTGGCAGAGAGTTCCAGAGACTCACCACTCTCTGTGTGAAAAAAGTCTTTCTCGTCTCGGTCTTAAAGGATTTCCCCCTTATCCTTAAGCTGTGACCCCTTGTCCTGGACTTCCCCAACGCCGGGTCCTCTGGAGGCTTCATGCTCACGGCTGGTGATCCTGCCCTGCATCGCAGCGACTCTCGTTCGCCCACCAGCCTCCCGCTCTCTCTCACCTTGCCCAGTCATTTACGGGGGCGTGGGCAGACTGGGCTGGCACTGGTTGCTGCCGCAAACCGCCGGTGGACGCGCCCACTCTCACCGCACCCCTTGTTACTCATGACTGCGTAGCCGGACATAGTGCGAACTCCATCATCAAGTTCGCTGACGACACCACTGTTGTGGGACGTATCACTGATGGTGACGAGTCAGAGTATAGATGTGAGATCGACTGATTGACCATCACAATACCCTGGCTCTCAACACCAGCAAAACCAAGGAACTGACTGTGGACTTTGGAAGGGGTAGGATAGGGACCCACAATCCCGTTTATATCAACGGGACGATGGTGGAGAGGGTCAAGAACTTCAAATTCCTGGGCGTGCATATTTCCGAAGATCTTTCCTGGTCCCAGCACACTAATGCAATTATAAAGAAAGCACACCAGCGCCTCAACTTGCTGAGAAGATTGCGGAGAGACGATTGTCAAGGAGGACTCTACAGGTGCGCAGTAGAGAGCATACTGACTGGTTGCATCGTTGCCTGGCTCGCTAACTTGAACGTCCAGGAGCGGAAAAGATTGCAGAAAGTTGTGACCACTGCCCAGTCCATCATCGGCTCTGACCTCCCCACCATAGAAGGGATCTATTGCAGTCGCTGCCTCCAAAAGTAAGTCAGTAAGTTTATTAGCCAAGTATTCACATACAAAGAACTTGCCTTGGTGCTCCGCCCGCAAGTAACAACATGACACACAGTGACAGTTACAAATGACTCAGAAAACACTAAACATTAATAATAATAGAACATTAATGATAAAATTGATCAAGCATGCGAACCAACAAAATACCAGATCAAAGGGAGGCTACGGATTTTTGGCTGTTGAGTAGAGCAACTACTCGTGGATAAAAACTGTTTTTATGTCTGGCTGTGGCAGCTTTGATAGTCCGGAGTCGCCTTCCAGAGGGAAGTGATTCAAAGAGTTTGTGGCCAGGGTGAGAGGGGTCAGGGATGATCTTGCCCGCTCGCTTCCTGGCCCTCGCAGTGTACAGTTCATCAATGGAGGGAAGGTTGCAGCCAATAACCTTCTCTGCTGATCGGACGATTCGCTGCAGCCTCCGGGTGTCCTGCTTGGTGGCTGAGCCAAACCAGGCCGCGATGGAGAAGGTGAGGACAGACTCTACGATGGCCGTGTAGAATTGGACCATCATTGCCTGTGGCAGATTGTGCTTCCTCAGCTGCCGCAGGAAGTACATCCTCTGTTGTGCCTTTTTGACTGTGGAGTCGATGGTTGCCCCCCACTTAAGGTCCTTGGAGATGATGGTTCCCAGGAACTTAAAAGACTCCACAGATGTGACTGTGATGTTGTTGATGGTGAGTGGGGGGAGGGGAGGGGCAGCTCTCCTAAAGTCTACAATCAATTCCACTGTCGTAAGAGCATTGAGCTCTAGGTTGTTGCTACGGCAACAGGACGCCAGCTGTGACACTTCCTGTCTGTAGGCAGATTCCTCCCCATCCTGGATCAGTCCAATCAGGGTTGTGTCGTCCGCAAACTTGAGAAGCTTGACAGAGTTGTCTGTGGAGGTGCAGTCGCTGGTGTAGAGAGAGTAGAGGAGAGAAGAGAGTATGCAGCCTTGCGGTGCTCCTATGCTGAGTGTTTGCGGGTCCAAGATGTGCTTTCCCAGCCTCACGTACTGCTTCCTGTCTGTCAGGAAGTTGGTGATCCACTGACAAGAGGGTTCAGGCACAGTCAACTCGGAAAGTTTGGAGTGTAGTAGATCAGGCACAGTGGTGTTGAATGCAGAGCTAAAATCAACAAACAGGATCCTCGCATAGGTCCCCTGGCGGTCTAGGTGCCGCAGGATGAAGTGCAGGCCCAGGTTGACTGCATCATCCACAGATTTATTGGCCCGATATGCAAACCGCAGAGGGTCCAGCGGGGAATTTGTGATATTTTTCAGCTTGGCCAGCACAAGCCTTTCGAGTGTCCCTCATGGCTACAGAGGTCAGTGCGACAGGCCTGTAGTCATTAAGACAAGAGGCAGCCAACGTCATCAAGGACCCACACCATCCTTGTCACACACTCATCCCTCCGTTGCAATCGGGAAGAAGGTACAGTAGCTTGAAATCTGGAACATCCAGGTTCAGGAACAGCCGCTTCCCCACAGCCGTAAGGCTATTAAACACAACATCAAACAAACTCTGAACAATAACAGCCTATTGTGCTTTATTTATTTTGTATATATAGGGTCTATGGTATATGGACACACTGAACTTTTATCTCCCGTTCTGTATTATGTTTGCATATTCTGTTGTGAATTTCAATGTCCTTCATGAATTTCATTGTCCTATCTGGGACACACGACAATAAAACTCTCTTGACTTGACTTGACTTGTTCCCCCGCAGAGTTGCAGGAGAAGATGGCGGCGGCAGAGAGCCTCATGGCCGAGCAGCTGTCGGAGATGGAGAAGCACCTGAATGAGGCCCGCAGGGAGCACGCTAAGGCTGGTGAGTGGGACTCCCTCCCCCCCCCCCCCCCCTCCTCCAGGGGGATGGTGAACCAGTGGTGGAATAGCTCCCACTCCCTCAGCCTTCCCCCCCCCCCCCCCCCATGGACCAACGTTCTCAGTTCATCTCCGGTGTCTTGTTCATAACTTCCTCTTCCCTCCATGCCTCTGCCTCTCATCTCCCTCTTCCCTCAGCCCCTCCAAAGCCGACCTGCCGAGAGCCTTGTGCAGGAAAAAAACTGCAGATGCTGGTTTCAAACCGAACTTAGACGCAAACAGGCAGCGCCTCTGAGGATCATTCCGTCTCTCTGAGGATCCTTCAGTGCTTCTACTCTGGGGACTGTAGAAAGCATCTTGTCCGGCAACATCACAAACTGGTTTCTGAACAGCTCTGCCCAGGACAGGAAGGCTCCGCAGAGAGTAGTGCATTCGGCCGAATGCACCATGGGAATTACACTCGCCCCCCCCCCCCCCCCCCCCCCCCCCCCCCCCCCTGCAGGATCTATACACCAGGAGGTGCAGATCCAGAGCCAGCAACATTATGGGGGACCCCTTCCACCCCAGGAATGGACTGTTCCAGCTGCTACGGTCAGGCAAACGCCTCCGCTGTCACGCTGTGAGAACAGAGAGGATGAGACGGAGTTTCTTCCCACAGGCAGTAAGGACTGTAAACTCTGATCTCACCAGGGACTCATTTTACTGTTGTGTTGTGTCTTTTTAAAAGTGCTGGGGTTTTTTTCTAATAATGTAAATACTGATTCTGTTCTGTTCTGTTGTTTTCTTGCACAATCCACAGGCATTGCCACTTTCATTTCACTGCACATCTAGTGATAATGAGACTTGACCTCTGGAGAGAAGGAATGGGTGACGTTTTGGGTCGAGACAGGGTCTGAAGAAGGATCTCGACCCCAAAACGTCACCCATTCCTTCTCTCCAGAGACACTCCTTGTCCCGCTGAGTTACTCCGGCATTTTGTGTCTTACCTTCAACCAAGAGCTCTTCACTCATGAACCAATTCCTGATTTCATCAGTTCCTCCCTGACGGCCTGTCCTATGGTTGTCCAAGCCCCCCAACCTCCAACACTGCCCACACCTACCTCTTACTCTCTCTCCCCACCCCCTCCCCCCTCCTCGCCCCCACACATCCTCCCCTTCACCCTCCCCACACCGCCCCCAGATCTTGCGACCAAACGCGGTCAGCTGCTAACAAAGATCTCGGAGCACAGGAGAAGTATATTGTGTTCAGTTCTGGGCACCGTGTTATAGAAAAGATATTGCCAAGCTTGAAACGATTTTCAGAAACGATTTACGAGGATGTCGCAAAGACTAGAGGGTGTGAGCTCTAGGGAGAGGTTGAGCAGACCATTAAAAGTGGTCTGCTCAACAAAAGTTAGTTCGGATTCCTATTAAATCTTTTCCCCTTCACCTTGAACCTATGTCGTCTGGTCCTCGATTCCCCTACTCTGGATAAAAGACTCTGTGCATCATGATTTTGCACATCTCTATAAGATCATCCCTGATCCTCCTGCGCTCCATGGAATAGAGACCCAAAATCATGAGAGGAATAGATGCACAGAGTCTTTTATCCAGAGTAGGGGAATCGAGGACCAGACGACATAGGTTCAAGGTGAAGGGGAAAAGATTTAGTAGGAATCCGAGCTAACTTTTTCACACAGAGGGTGGTGGGTGTAATGGAACAAGCTGCCAGAGGAGATGGTTGAGGCTGGGACTATCCCACCGTTGAACAGGTACATGGATAGAAAAGGTTTGGAGGGTTATGGACCAAGCGCAGGCAAGTGGGACAAGTGTAGCTGGGACTTCACCCAACTTTCCCACACTGGCCAACATGTCCCAGCCACACTACTCCCAGCTGCGTTTGGTCTGTATCCCTTCAAGCCTGTCCTATCCATGTACCTATTTAACTGTTTCTCAAACGCTGGGATATTCCCAGCCTCAACTACCTCCTCTGGCAGCTCGTTCCATACACCCACCACCCTCTGTGTGGAAAATGTTACCCCTCAGCTTCCTATTAAAACGTCTCCCCTTCACCATGAACCTATGTCCTCTGGTCCTCAATTCCCCAACTCTGGGCAAGAGACAAGTGCGTCTACCCGATCGATTCCTTGTAATTTTGAGCATGGTCTATAAGATCACCCCTCATCCTCCTGCGCTCCAAGGAATAGGGACCCAGCCTGCTCCACCTCTCCCTAGAGCTCACACCCTCGAGTCCTGGCAACAAGCTCGTAAATCTTCTCTGAACCCTTTCCAGCTTGACACCTTTCCTATGACATGGTGTCCACAGAAGGCAGTAGAGGCCAAGTCACTGGATTAATTTAAAAGAGAGTTAGATAGAGCTCTAGGGGCTAGTGGAGTCAGGGGATATGGGGAGAAGGCAGGCACGGGTTATTGATTGTGGATGATCAGCCATGATCACAATGGATGGTGGTGCTGGCTCGATGGGCCGAATGGACTCCTCCAGCACCTATTTTAGATGGGTGCAGGAGTAGGCCATTCAGCCCTTCGAGCCAGCATTGCCATTCAATGTGATCATGTCTGATCATCCCCAATCAGTACCCTGTTCCTGCCTTCCCCCCATATCCCCAGACTCCACTATCTTTAAGAGTCCTATCTAGCTCTCTTTTGAAAGCATCCAGAGAAGCCTCCACTGCCCTCTGAGGCAGAGAATTCCACACACTCACAACTGTCTGTGTGAAAAAGCGTTTCCTCATCTCCGTTCTAAACAACCTACCCCTTACTCTTAAACTGTGTGGCCCCTGGTTCTGGACTCCCCCAACATCGGGAACATGTTTCCAGCCTCTAGCATGTCCAAACCCTTAATAATCTTATATGTTTCAATGAGATTCCCTCTCATCCTTCTAAACTCTAGAGTGTACAAGCACAGCCGCTCCATTCCCTCAGAATATGACAGTCTCGCCATCCCGGGAATTAACCTCGTGAACCTACGCTGCACTCCCTCAATAGCAAGAATGTCCTTCCTCAATTTAGGGGACCAAAACGGCACACAATACTCCAGGTGTGGTCTCACCAGGGGACCAAAACCCGTTGTACTTCCCCTTGTCCCAACTCGCCAGTCACGTTGTTTTGCTTTCTCACAAATCCAGTTGTGGCTCTCCGCCAAGCGGATCGCCAGGCGGCCCGGGACAAGGAGCGGCTGGAAGCCTGCGGGAAGCTCCAGGAGGAGCAGCACAAGCAGGAGAGGCAGCGGCTGAGCGGGCAGCTGCGGCAGCTGCAGAGGGACAAGACCCTGCTGGTGGTGGGTGGTGCCCTGGCTCAATGCTTCTTTATTCTCACCGACCCACTGCTCGCACCTGTCGCCAATGGCTTCGGTAACATTGTAAATTGCCCCGACTGTGTAGGATAGTGCTAGTGTACGGGGATCGCTGGTCGGCGCGGACTCATAGAAACATCGAAAAATAGGTGCAGGAGTAGGCCATTCGGCCCTTCGAGCCTGCACCGATCATGGCGGATCATCTAAAATCCGTACCCCGTGCCTGCTTTTTCTCCCACATCCCTCGATTCCTTTAGCCGGAAGAGCTAAATCTAACTCCTGAAAACATCCAGTGAATTGGCCTCCATTGCCTTCTGTGGCTGAGAATTCCACAGAATCATAACTCTCTGGGTGAAAAAGTTTTTCTTCATCGCAGTCTTTTTCCTGCCTTCTCCCCATATCCCCTGACTCCACTATCTTTAAGAGCCCTATCTAGCTCTCTCTTGAAAGCATCCAGAGAACCAGCCTCCACTGCCCCCTGAGGCAGAGAATTCCACAGACTCACAACTGCCTGTGTGAAAAAGCGTTTCCTTATCTCCGTTCTAAACAACCTACCGCTTATTCTTAAACTGTGACCCCTGGTTCTGGACTCCCCCAAAAGACAATAGGTGCAGGTGTATTTGGCTCTTAGAGCCAGCACCGCCATTCAATGTGATCATGTCTGATCATCCCCAATCAGTACCCCGCTCCTGCCTTCTCCCCATATCCCCTGACTCCGCTATCTTTAAAGGCCCTGTCTAGCTCTCTCTTGAAAGCATCCAGTGAACCTGCCTCCACCGCCCTCTGAGGCAGAGAATTCCACAGACTCACCACTCTCTGTGAGAAAAAGTGTTTCCTCGTTTCCGTTGTAAATGACTTACTCCTTATTCTTAAACTGTGTGGCCCCTGGTTCTGGACTCCCCCAACATCGGGAACATGTTTCCTGCCTCTGGCGTGTCCAAGCCCTTAACAATCTTGTATGTTTCAATAAGATCCCCTCTCATCCTTCTGAATTCCAGTGTATACAAGCCCAGCTGTTCCATTCTAGCAACATATGGCCTGCCCCTTATTCTTAAACTGTGTGACCCTTGGTTCTGGACTCCCCCAACATCTGCACATGGTCCTCTAAAGTCTATCGTACCCCTATCCCTAAATCAGCCCAGGTTTGAATCACCCCACACACGTTAGCCAGTTGAGTGTATTGTCCCGTGTACCGAGGTACAGTGAAAAGCTTCTGTTGCGCGCTAACCGTCAGCAGAAAGACAATACATGATTACAATCGAGCCGTTCAGAATGTACAGATACACGATCAATGGAATAACGTGAACAGTGCAAGATAAAGCCAGTGAAGTCCAATCAAATATAGTCCGAAGGTGGACAAAAATGCTGGAGAAACTCAGCGGGTGAGGCAGCGTATATGGAGCGAAGGAATAGGTGATGTTTTGGGTCAAATGGGAGGGGGGAGTTGAAGTGCGGTGCCCACTGTCTCCGCCTCTACCTTTCATCTTCCCCTTCCCCACCCCACATCAGTCTGAAGAAGGGCCTCGACCCGAAACGTCACCCATTCCTTCGTTCCATGGACGCTGTCTCACCCGCTGAGTTTCTCCAGCATTTTTGTCAACATTTCAGGTTGATTCTTCTTCAGCTAACCGACCCGAAACGTTCCCGATCCATGTTCCCTAGAGATGCTGCCTGACCCACTGAGTTACTCCAGCACTTTGTGTCCTGATGTCCCAGGGACGGCAGAGTGGCGCAGGGGTAGAGATGATGCCTCGCAGCGCTAGAGACCCAGGTTCGATCCCGACTGCGGGTGCTGTCTGTCCGGATGTCGCATGTTCTCACAGCGACTGCGTGAATTTTCTCCGGGTGCTCCGGTTTCCTCCCACACTCCAACTGCGTGCGGGTTTGTAGGTTAATTAGCTTCGGTAAAATTGTAAATTTGCCCCTGGTGTGTTGGATAGTGCTAAGGGCCGGTCCCACTTTCACGACCTTTTTGACTCGAGGACATTTTTCATCATGTTGAAAAAAACGCCCCGACCTACTTGATGCCACGGGTACCTACGACTAGCATCACGACCTGCTACTACCTACCTAGGACCTCGCGATGACCATTCTGCGAGTGCGAGTCAAGGGCAAACTCGGCAGAGGTTATGAGTTAGTGCAACATCCGGACAGACAGCACCCACAGTCAGGATCGAACCTGGGTCTCTAGCGCTGCGAGGCATCATCTCTACCCCTGCGCCACTCTGCCGTCGCTAGTACATCAGAACACAAAGTGCTGGAGTAACTCAGTGGGTCAGGCAGCATCTCTAGCGAACATGGATAGGGAATGTTTCGGGTCAGTTATCTGAAGAAGAATCAACCTGAAATGTCACCTAATGTCACCACATCAGTTCTCCAGAGATGCTGCCTGACCTGCTGAGTTATTCCAGCACTGTAATCAGCAACCTCACTGAAGAGCGCTCCCGTGTTATAGGCAATAGGTGCAGGAGTAGGTCATTCGGCCCTTCGAGTCAGCATGGCCATTCAATGTGATCATGGCTGATCATCCACAATCAGTACCCCGTTCCTGCCTTCTCCCCATATCCCCTGACTCCGCTATCTTTAAGAGCCCTTCCTAGCTATCCCAGGAATTAACCTTGTGAACCTACGATGCTTTCCCTCAATAGCAAGAATGTCCTTCCTCAAATTTGGAGACCAAAACTGCACACAATACTCCAGGTGTGGTCTCACTAGGGCCCTGTACACTGCAGAAGGACCTCTTTGCTCCCATACTCAACTCCTCTTGTTATGAAGGCCAACATGCCATTCGTTTTCTTCACTGCCTGCTGTACCTGCATGCTTACTTTAATTGACTGATGAACAAGGACCCCCAGATCCCGTTGTACTTCCCCTTTTCCCAACCTGACACCATTTAGATAGTAGTCTGCCTTCCTTTTTTTGCTACCAAAGTGGATAACCTCACCTTTATCCACATTAAACTTCATCTGCCATGCATCGGCCCACTCACCCAACCTGTCCAAGTCACCCTGCATCCTCCTAGCGTCCTCCGCACAGTTCACACTGCCACCCAGCTTTGTGTCATCTGCAAATTTGCTGATATTACTTGTAATCCCTTCATCTAAACCATTGATGCAGATTGTAAATAGCTGCGGTACCCCCACTAGTCACTGCCTGCCTTTCTGGAAGGGACCCGTTAATCCTTACACTTTGTTTCCTGTCTGCCAACCAATTTTCTATCGATGTCAGCACTCTAACCCCAATACCATGTGCCCTAATGTTGCACACTAATCTCCTATGTGGGACCTTATCAAATGCTTTGTGAAAGTCCAGGTACACTACATCCACTGGCTCTCCCTTGTCCATTTTCCTAGTTACATCCTCAAGAATGAGGATTCTTTTGATGAAGAATCAGCATCATTTGTAAATCATGCTGATTCGGACCGATCCTGTTACTGCTATCCAACCTGTCCAAGTCACCCTGCATTCTCATAGCATCCTCCTCACAGTTCACACTGCCACCCAGCTTTGTGTCATCTGCAAATTTGCTAATGTTACTTGTAATCCCTTCATCTAAATCATTGATGTATATTGTAAATAGCTGCGGTCCCAGCACTGAGCGATGCGGTACCCCACTAGTCACTGCCTGCCATTCTGTAAGGGACCCGTTAATCCCTACTCTTTGTTTCTTGTCTGCTAACCAATTTTCTGTCCATGTGAGCACTCTACCCCCAATACCATGTGCTCTAATGTTGCACACTAATCTCCTATGTGGGACCTTATCAAATGCTTTGTGAAAGTCCAGGTACACTACATCCACTGGCTCTCCCTTGTCCATTTTCCCACGGAGCCGACACTCGGCTGCATTCCCTGGGGACACGCGGCCAGGAACATTGTGATGTTTCTCGTCCGGCAGGCCACGCTGAGGCAGGAAGGGCTGCTCGGCCAGTTCAAGAAGAGTCGGGCTTCAGCTGTACACACCTCCGCTGCCCTGTCTGACCAACCGGAGCTACCGAGACCCCTACAGCTGCCGCAGGCATCGAGGCCCAGAGCCAAGGACTCCAGCAAAGGTAACGATGGCCATTCAGAGTTTCCAGATCACAATGGCAACAGAAAATACGATAGAACTTTATTTATTTATCCCAGGAGGGAAATTGGTCTGCCCACAGTCATAGAAACACAAAATACATGAAAGTTGTACATGAAATGGTGCTGCAATGTCAGTTATGTCTGTCATATGTTGAAAGAGTGGAGCGGCTGGGCTTGTATACTCTGGAATTTAGAAGGATGAGAGGGAACCTTATTGAAACATATGAGGTTATTAAAGGATTGGACACGCTAGAGGCAGGAAACATGTTAGGGGAGTCTAGAACCAGGGGCCATTTAGAACGGAGACGAGGAGAAACATTTTCAACCAGAGAGTTGTGAGTGTGGGATTCTCTGCCTCGGAAGGCAGTAGAGGCCAATTCTATGGATGCTTTCAAGAATGAGTTAGATAGAGCTCTTAAAGATAGGGGAGTCAGAAGGCAGGAACGGGGCACTGATTGGGGATGATCAGCCATGATCACAGTGAATGGTCATCTATTCATCTCCTCCAAAGATGCTGCCTGATCCGAGTTACTCCAGCACTTTGCGACCCGTTGTGTATTAACCAGCATCTGCAGTTCTGTGTTTCTAGATCATAACATTGGCATTTGTATGAGCTTGCTCCTGGCGTCAACTAGTATTAAACGTGCCCTTCGACTCAAAATGCTGGAGTAACTCAGCGGGACAGGCAGCATCTCTGGATAGAAGGAATGGGTGGTGTTTCAGGTCGAGACCCTTCTTCACACAGAGTCGGGGAAAGGGTGAGGTGTGAAAATGAGACATCAAAAGAGATGGGAAAATCAAGGAACGTGTGGAATAGATCATTGTTCCTGGGAACCATCATCTCCAAGGACCTTAAGTGGGGGGCTACCATCGACTCTACAGTCAAAAAGGCACAATAGAAGATGTGCTTCCTGCGGCAGCTGAGGAAGCACAATCTGCCACAGGCAATGACGGTCCAATTCTACACGGCCATCGTAGAGTCTGTCCTCACCTTCTCCATCGCGGCCTGGTTTGGCTCAGCCACCAAGCACGACACCCGGAGGCTGCAGCGAACCGTCCGATCAGCAGAGAAGATTATTGGCTGCAACCTTCCCTCCACTGATGAACTAACTGTACACTGCAAGGGCCAGGAAGCGAGCGGGCAAGATCATCTCTGACTCCTCTCACCCTGGCCACAAACTCTTTGAATCACTTCCCTCTGGAAGGCGACTCCGGACTGTCAAAGCTGCCACAGCCAGACATAAAAACAGTTTTTATCCACGAGTAGTAGCTCTACTCAAGAGCCAAAAAACTGTAGCTTCCCTTTGATCTGGTATTTTGTTGGTTTGCGTGCTTGATCAATGGTGTTTTATCATTAATGTCTTATTATTATTATTATTAATGTTTAGTGTTTTTTGAGTGATTCGTAACTGTCACTGTATGTCACGTGTGGGCGGAGCACCAAGGCAAATTCCTTGTATGTGAATACTTGGCCAATAAACTTACTTACTTGTTAGCTAGGAGAAGGTGGCAACAAAACAGAGATAACGTGTAATCAGGGGCAGTCCGACTCAGATACTAGAACATGGGGACGGGGAGGAAGGATGGGAGGGAAATGGGCAGAAACAGATTGAATAAGCAGCGAGAAAAACATTTAAAAAGAAAATCAACATAAAGATGTGAATTGGTAGATGAGCTATATCACACACACATACTGTTCCCCCGCAACACCGAGAGGCATAAGGGAAGTCAGGTTCCTAAAATGGCGGACGTTCCGCTCCGTTGTGTACTACACCTCTGTCCATTGGATTTTGCAGGAGTGGTCCATCCTAGCCTTCTATGATCTTTGGTCAGACAGGTTCGAGAACTGGGAAGGGGGAGGGACAGGGAGAGAGGGAAATGAAAGCTGCAGAGTAATAGGTTATTTTACTCTTCCAGATTCTCTTGCAGAGGTGCTGGACGAACTGCAGGCCCTGAGTGCAGCAGTGATCGCCGACCCGGAGGAGAGGGAGGTGACTGACGAGGAGGAAAGGACAGATTAGGCGGAAGAGAGGGGAGATCCAAGCCGCCTCCTTGAAGATCACCGGCTGGCCAATGCTCGCGGCCGACCAAAGTCTTCCGCGAGCAAGACGAGTGAATGGAAAGTGATGAAGATTGGAGCTCGCTCCTCCCAGAGAGTGCAGAGGCAGTTCTTCATCGCGGTGGTTTCCAAGCGCCCTTTGTATCGAGTGGGCCTCACAGACGGAGTCATGTGAGGATCGATCAGTATGACTGAGGCATTAGCTGCAAGGCTGGGATCCCCTTAGACCGCCATCACAGCAAGCATCAGACCACCAGCAAACATCAGATGGCACATCGCGAGTAAAATGATTAAGCATGTATCAACACTACAGCTGGCGCTTCATTGCAAAAATAAAGGAGAACCACAGAAACTTAAAAAAATAAAAACAATTTAAAAATGTGCCTTCCTTTAGTTTTGTTTTTAGTTTAGAGATAAAGCGCGGAAACAGGCCCTTCGGCCCACCGGGTCCGTGCCGACCAGCGATCCCCGCACACTAACACTATCCCACCACCAGGGACAGTTTTTTTCACATTTATACCAAGCCAATCAACCCACAAACCTGTACGCCTTTGGAGTGCGGGAGGCACCCGAAGATCACGGGGGGGGAACCCACGCTGGTCGCGGGGAGAAAGTACAAACTCCGTGCAGACAGCACCCGTAGTCGGGATCGAACCCGGGTCTCCGGCGCTGTGATCGTCGTAAGGCAGCAACTCTGCCCGCTGCGCCACCGTGACCGCCGGGGTTGAGTTAATTTAACACCAATAAACAGCGCCACGTTTCCAGCCTCTGAACACCAGATGATATAGATCACTGTGACAAAGAGCAGTCACAAGCTCAAGGGAAATGGACAGGGTCTGGAGACGGTCCAGAGGAGGTTTACACAAATGATCCCAAGAATTAGTAGGTTAACATATGATGAGCATTTGATGCCACTGGGCCTGGAGTTCAGAAGAATGAGGGGGGATGGATACTCATTGAAACATACAGAATATGTACAATGTTGGGCTAGTCCAGAACCAGGGGGCACAGTCTTGGAATAAAGTGGAGGCCATTTAAGACTGAGGTGAGAAAAAAACCGTTTTCACCCATAGAGTTGTGAATTTTGGGAATTCCCTGCCACAGAGGGCAGTGGAGGCCAAATCACTGGATGGATTTAAGAGAGTTAGATAGAGCTCTTGGGGCTAGTGGAATCAAGGGATATGGGGAGAATGCAGGCACGGGTTATTGATTGGGGACGATTAGCCATGATCGCAATGAATGGCGGTGCTGGCTCGAAGGGCCGAATGGCCTCCTCCTGCACCTATTTTCTATGTTAATAGTGAAAGGCTTGGATAGAATGGATGTGGAGAGGATGTTTCCATTGGTGGCAGAGTCCAGGACTGGAGGTCATAGCCTCAGAATTGAAGGACGTTCTTTTAGGAAGGAGATGAGGAGGAATTTCTTTACTCGGGGGGGCGGTGAATCTGTGGAACTCTTTGCCACAGAAGGCTGTGGGGCAAAGTCAGTGAATATATTTAAGGAAGAGATTGATAGATTTTTGATTCGTACGGGTGTCAGAGATTATGGGGAGAAAGCTGAAGAATGGGGTTAGGAGAAAGGGAGAGAGATAGGTCAGCCATGATTGAATTGCAGAGTAGACTTGATGGGCCAAATAGCCTCATTCTACTCCTATCACCGTGTACTTTGAAACTTCAGTATGCATCAACATTCCTCAAACTTGCATCATTCAACAAACTATTCCGATCAGGAATTTTATAAATACTCAACTATTTTTTTGAAGCGGGCCTTTTACAACGTGCTAATAATGTAAGTTTGAAAACTCATATATATTATATTTGAAAGGCAATAATCAGGTTTACCAGATTTTTTTAATCGTAAATAACATGTATATAGTGCTGAGGAACACGACTTTGAAACAAACTCAATACTCAAATAAATCCAAATTTGAAAATATAACACGCAATTACCCAGGTGTTTAACACCGCTTTACAAAGAAAATACATAACTTTGACCCTGACTTAAACTGTAAGTAATCACCTAAATAATTTCTTGAATAATCATCAGCCCATCTGGCTCAGAAATTAATACAGTACTTGATTCTTTGAGTCACAGACTGGTTTCATTGCCAATCCTGTGTTGAGTTTGAAGGCAAGCAGAATTGAACAATTGATCATTGCATCTTTGGGTTGAGACAAATAAACAAAGCAACCAGATTTCATGCATCCGATTGACGCCAGTAACCCCATCATTAGAAACGGTTTCACTTTCTTCCGCGATCACGCTGTATTCATTTCTGGTCACGCCCTCGAGAACGTCCAGAGAAAAAGATTTGTTAACTTTACGTAGCCTGAAAAAATAACAAGGGGACGTGGGCAAAGGAGGGCACGGGGAAAAAAAAAGTGTGAATAATCTTCCTCTGGCTGGCGGTAAAATGTAGAAACAAGGAACTGCAGAATAACTTGTAACCGTTTTCAGCCCAAAGGGCCACTTCCTCTACTATTCTAGGCTTTATTAACATCTTGCTCTGGCTGGCAAGAATATTGAGCAGAAGTCATTTCTATAAATGTAAATAGACTAGATGTCAATATATACATTTGGGGATGGGGGGGGGGGTGAAATTAAATCTGCTCAAGGCAAGAAATTGCAACTGAAGAAGCCAAATTAAATCTGTTTCCACTTTTATTATCACCATTTGCTTATTGTCAAATTGACAAATTTACTGCATGGACACATATTGAAAGACCCATCTAAAAGAAAAAATATATATAAAACAAAGACCACTTCCCTTTTAAACAACTTTCCTGGACATTATCCTAGGTTGTACAAGGGGCAAACAAAATAATGTGGTCAGTGATGGGGCTAACTTTGCATTTAATTTTTTTCAATGCACTAATCTCATTGTAAATGACATAAAATGTCATTTTTTTTAAGAAGGGATCCAGAGATGCTGTCCAAAAATACCAAAATACCCTTTTAACCATATTAACTTTCAGAACAGCAAATGTCACCTAATGCAAGAATTAAAAAGAATGTTATCTGCATTTCCCAAACTCATAACTCGGTATTTCAGGTATTTAGCACCCTGGTAAATGTATATTATTACATCGGGCAAAAGTTCAGTATATAATTTCCCTCACTGGCCCCAATATGTAAAGCACATGCAAGCTAAATTACATTTTTTTTAAATGCACTAGCTTCATTGTAAATGACATAAAATGCAAAAAAATACAACAAAAAACTTAAATGCAGGCATTCTTAGAAGAAACGAGATCTTGTAAACATTTTCACAAGATACCAGAATAGCTGCCGAAACTGGTTGGCGCCAGTAAACGTGCCCAATCTGACCTGATTTCTAAACTCTTTGAATTATTAGCAAGTTGTTTGTTATTGTGATTTTTAAGCTGCTCTGGGACCGGCAAATTGCAAAATAAACACGCAACCTTTGGAGATGAAGATGGAGGGGAACGTTGGAATGATGGGAATTGTTAGCGTGTGGCAAGGAACTGCAGAGCCTGGCTTAAACCGACGATAGACATAAAAAACTGGGGAAACTCAGAAGGTCAGGCAGCATCTCTGGAGAGAAGGAATAAGTCCAAAGAAGGGATCCAGAGATGCTGTCCAAAAATACCAAAATACCTTTTTTAACCATATTAACTTTCAGAACAGCAAATGTCACCTAATGCAAGAATTAAAAAAAAATGTTATCTGCATTTCCCAAACTCATAACTCGGTATTTCAGGTAATTAGCACCCTGGTAAATGTATATTATTACATCGGCAAAAGTTCAGTATATAATGTCCTTCATTGGCCCCAATATGTAAAGCACATGCAAGGTAAATTGTATTGGAATCATCGCTATTCCAATAAACTTAGGCAGGGTCTGTTCTGAATAGGATGGGTTCATGTTTCAGATGGAAAACCTTGAAAAAAAAAGAGTCAGATGCACCTTTGCCACACACACACACACACACATGTCATGGCATGTCCGTCCTTCTCTCTGGGCAGACACGTTTCATTTGAAAGAACCCTGCAAGTCCTTGATGAGCTGCTTGGATTTTTCCGTCGCCAGCGTGTCGATTTTGCAAGCCATGTTGTGGAGGATGAGCTTGATGGAGCGCCCAAGTTCGACGTAGAACCGCTCGGGGTCTTTGTTTTTCTTGTGGATCTCCCCGCCGCAGTGCAGGCCGACCACTCGGCCGTCGGCGTTGAAGATGGGAGAGCCCGAGGCGGCGTGGTGGAAGTCGGCTTTGTAGAGGGGGGTATTGGGGTACCTGGCCCGGTTGAAGGCGTGGCTGGCCAGCATGACGATGTCGGGCAGGTAATTCTCGGCGTCCCCCCCGGCGATGGCGGAGCGGAGGTTTTCCAGCAGGTTGGCGGAGTCCCCGGCCGCCTGCCGCCCGCAGCTCATCAGCGAGCAAGGGCAGACTTTCTTCACCTGCCCGTCGGGGTGGCCGGCGATGTAGAGGTTGCCGGCCTCCGGCGGCGGCGGGCCGCAGTGGTCCGCCAGCCCAGGCACCCCGGGCGGGCTCTCCTGCAGCTCCAGCACGGCGTAGTCCAGCGCCTGGTCGAAGACCTCCAGCCAGGGGGCCAGCCGCAGCGGCCGCCCCCTCTGCCCGTCCTCCTCGTAGCCGAAGAAGACCTGGCCGGCGTCGCGGACGGCGCCGGGCCAGCCGTCGGGCGGGGAGCCGCCGGCCATCATCTCCACGGCGTGGAAGGAGGTGAGGAGGTACCTGTCCCTCAGGAGGAAGCAGGTGCCCCCTCCCTGGGCGCTGGGCGTCTGCCAGCTGAGGCAGCCCACGCTGGCCAGGCGCTCCATCACACGGCGGATGGCCCTGGCCGGGATGGGCGACTGGGCTTCCTGGTGCAGCCGGTTCAAGTACTGCCTCTCCGACATGCTGGCCAGCTCGGCGTTGCTGGACACGGCCAGCTTGAACCGGAGCAGCGCGGCCCTGCGGGCTTCCACATGCCACCGGGGCAAGGGGTAGCGCCCGCTGTCCGGCGGCGGTCCCTCGGCCCCCTTGCCGGCTCGCGGCTTCCAGCTCTTGCCGCCTCCTCCTCCTCCTCCTCCTCCCTCGTCGGCCGGCGCCTTCTTCTTGCAGCTGCTCATCTCCACCTGGAAGCTGCGGCCGTGCAGCCCGTCCACGGCGTGGCTGAACTGGAACTTGCGCGGCGGGTCCACCTTCTCCAGCAGCTTGTGGGTGTCGTCGTGGACGCGGGGGTCGAAGCGGCCGTCGGCGGCCAGCGCCTGGCGCACGGTCTGGCCCTGGAAGCCCAGGACGCACAGCTTGGTCTGGCCCTGGGCGATGCGGTCGGCCAGCACGATGCGCTGGGCGGTGTTGCCCGCCGTGCGGCCGCTGGGCTCCACGTAGAAGAGGACGTGGCGGGAGTCGGGGCGGGTCGCCGGGGGTGGCCGCCCCTCGCCGCCCGCCCACGACCCCGGCCCCTGCCCCGGCCCCGGGCAGCGCAGGAAGAGCAGGCGAAAGTGCGTGTGCTGCGGCAGGTAGCGGCACGGGATGTCGGCGTTCACCAGGCCCTTCAGCCCGCCCTCCCCGTACACCAGCACGGTGCTGTCCACCCGCGCCTTCTCCTCGAAGTCGCAGGAGGAGCTGAGGGCGGTGAGCAGGGCGCTGTCGGGGTCGCCGGTGAAGGCGTACTGGATGTTGTCCGGGTCCCCGCACACGCTGAAGGTGAACTCCTTCCTCGCCGAGCTCTCCGCCCCGCAGTCCACCTGGTCGGCCGAGTTCTTCAGGATCTTCCCGTTCTTCGGCACGAACTCCTCCGAGCACCGGCTGCTCTGCAGCTTTCGCTTGTCGCCCGGGAGACCGTCGCTCGTCATGTTTGCTCGACCCTGCTGCCCTTCCTCAGCTGCGAAGACAGGGGAAAAAAAAAAACCCCATTGTCAATCAGCCTTGATTGTCATCTCGCAGGGGGTGGGAGATTGGGCCAGAGTGAGCAACACCGCAAGTTGGAGGAACAGCACCTCATATTCCGCTTGGGGAGTCTGCATCCTCTGGGCTTGAACATTGAATTTTCTCAATTCTGTTAACCCTTGCTGTCTCCTCCCCTTCCCACCTCTCCCTTAGCCCTTGGGCCCTGGCATTCCCTCTCTCTCTATCTCTCTCCCCCACCCTAGTCGCACTAGCTTCTCATTTTCACACCACTAACAGCTTACAATGGCTTGTTCCCTTTATCATCGATACTTTTTTACATATCTTTCATTCATTGTTCTTTATCTCTCCACATCACCGTCTATAACTCTCGTTTCCCTGATCCCTGGGTGGGGGAAGCAACGTGGACCACCGTGGGTGGGGGGGGGGGGGGTTAAGCAACATTACAACCCCTGGAGGGTGTGGGGGGGAGCAAAGTGGACCCCCGTGAGTGTTTGGTGTGGAGCAACATACAACCCCTGGGGGGTGGGGGGGGGGAAGAAATACAACCATTGGGGGTGGAGGGTGCAAACATACAACCCCTGGGGGTGTGGTGGGGGAGGGTTTGCATGCTGTTGCAAACATACAACCGAAAACCCTGGGGGTGTGGGTTTTCCATGGGGTGTGGGTGGGGGGGGGGCACATACAACCCCTGAGGGTGGGGGGGAGAAATACAACCAGTGGGGGTGGAGGGGTGCAACATACAACCCCCCTGAGGTGGGTGTGGTAGGGGGGAGAAATACAACCATGCGGATGGAGGGTGCAACATACAATCCCTAGGGGTGGGGGAGGGGGGAAAATACAACCAGTGGGGGTGGAGGGCATGGCACATGCAACCCTGGGGGTGGGGGAGGGGGGAGAAAACAGACCAGTGGGCGAGGTGGGGTGGGGGGTGGAACATGCAACCCCTGGGGGTGGGGGAGAAATACAACCAGTGGGGGTGGAGGGTTCAACATACAACCCCTGGGGGTGGGGGGGGGGAGAAAGAAGTAATTACAACCCAGTGGGGTGGAGGGGGGCAGGCAACATGCAACTCCTGGGGGTGGGGGGGGGGAAAATACAACCATGTGGGGGTGGAGGGGGCAACATCCAACCCCTTGAGGGTGTGGTGGGAAGGGGGGGGAGAAGAATACAACCGTGGGGGTGGAGGAGGCAACATACAACCTCTGGGGGTGGGGGGAGCAACGTGGACCCCATGAAGATCAATGGTAAACGAGGATAAGAGGCGGGGAGACCCGTGACCTGTCCCTGGAGTTGGGAGGCCGCCACAACTCGGCCCCGTCAGTGCAGGAGTGGTCGCCTTCCTCCCAGCCGGAGATGCTGCCGCCTTGTGTGTGCGGCCGAGTTACTCCAGCGTGTGGCGTCCACCTGCGGCCGCGGCCTCCCCTCCCCTCCCTCCGCCGGCCGCCGGGCCGGGCCCAGTTGTTGCAGCCGCGGCCCAAAGGCTCCAGGCCCGGCCGGCGACCCACACGCTGCCGAGGGACTCTCTCCCCTCCGTCTCTGCCACGGTTCCCAGCCGCGGCCCTCACCCACAGCCACTCACTCACTCACCTGCCCTCCCGGCCGGTCACTCCAGCAGAGCGGCGGCGGCGGCGGCGGCCAAGCCGGCAACAGGCCCGGGACGTGGCGTCAACGCACGACGCGGCCGCTGAAGGGGCGGCGGCCATCTTAGTTAGGGGCACCAGCGGCACTGAACAATAGGGGCGGCCATCTTAGTTAGGGGCACCAGCGACACTGAACAATAGGGGCGGCCATCTTAGTTAGGGGCACCAGCGTCACTGATCCCTCAGTTGGGCGGCCATCTTAGTTAGGGGCACGAGCGTCACTGAACAATAGGGCGCGCCTTTCTTACTTAGGGGCATTAGCATGTCACTGAACATAGGGGCGGCCACTTATGTTTAGGACACGCGGCACCTGAACAATAGGGCGCGGTCCATCTTCGTGTAGGGTGCACCAGCAGGTAATGAACAATGGGTGCGGCCATCTAGTTCGGGCTACAAGCGTCACTGATTCCGCTCAGTTGGGTCGGTCATCTTATTAGGGGCACTAGCGTCACTGAAACAAATAGGAGCGCCGTCTTAGTTAGTGGCTACAGCGTACTGAACCCGCTGTTGGGTCGGCCATCTTAGTTAGGGTGCTTGGCGTCATCTCTGACATAGGCGGCATCTTAGTAAGGGGCACTAGCGTCACTGAACCCTAGGTTGGGCGGCCATCTTAGTTATAGGGCACCATGCGTCACTTGAACCCTTATGGTTGGGCGGCCTATCTTTGTGAGGGGCCAGAGTTGTCACTGTAACTCTAGGGTACTCAAAAGGCTAAAGGAGAAATCAGCGGGATGCAGCAGAATCTAAGGAGCGAAGGAGATAGGCGAAGTTTTCGTGTGCCGAAGACCCTTCTAGCGTGGCACCAGCGTCACTGAACTCTAGGTTGGGTCCATGTGAGTGAGGGGCACCCAGTCATCATGAATACCCTCCTGAAACCACAAATCAAATCTGACTGACTGCATCATTTCACCACGCAACTTCACGGCACGCAAATACACTTGCGACCTTTTCCGACAAATTTCCTACCATTCCTTGACCTCACCATCCTCTGTTGCAGGGGATACGCTCACTGATCGATTTCAAATATCAAACTACTGCATGCCACAGTACTGGACTTACTTCCTCCCACCTGTTGCCTGTATGGACTCCTTCCACTATTCCCAATTCTACGTCTACGCAGCATCTGCTGCCAGATGAGTGGTGTTCACACCAGGTCATCACAAATGGCCTCATTCCATGGAACGGGGATTCCCCTTCCCCTCACCTATTGATGAGGCTCGCACCTGCGGTCTCCTACCATACCCAGCAACACTGCTCGCTCCCATTCCGCCATTTGCCAAAAGTGGCAGAGTCCCAGGTCCTCACCTTTCACCCCACTCAGC
>CM069160.1:11770209-11922655 GCA_035221665.1 Okamejei kenojei
GGGGGGACAGAGAGCAGAGAGAAGAGAAAGAGAGAAGAGAGGGGGAATTGGAGATAGAGGATGAGAGGAGTGATGGGAGAGAGGGAGAGGAGGAGTGAGAGGTAAGGAAGAGAGAGGAGAGGAGATGAGAGAGGGAGAGGGGTACTGAGGTGATGAGAGGGGGAGTAGAGGGGGAAGTGAGAGGGAGACGAAGTGGAGGAAAGTGGAAGAGAGGAGGATGTAGGGGAGAGAGAGAGAGTTTGGACGTTGAGGACGGAGAGAGAGTGAAGGTGGAGTGAGGAGTAGGAGGAGGAGTTGAATGGGAGGAGAGAGGAGAGAGAGGAGAGGAATGGGGAGGTCGAGGGGAGATAGATATGAGAGCCAGAATGGGGGAGAGGTGAACAGAGAGGGAAGAGAGAGGTGAAGGAGAGTATGAGAGGGGGAGGGATGTAGATGGATGATGTGCAGGGAAGAGGATGAGTTGGGAGAGGAGAGGAGAGAGTTGAGAGAGGGGAGAGGGGGGAGTGTGAGAGGGGGTGCAAAAAGGGAGGAGCAAGAACAAGGTGGGGGGGAGCATGATGAGGGGGAGAGGATAAGGAGATAGAGGGAGAAGTGTGATGAGATAGGGGACAGTGAGAGAGAGAGGGGGAGGAGAGGGGGAGAAAAGGGAGAGGAAGATAAGGCTAGACAGACAGCGGGGAGAGGAGGGGGAGACGAGGGATGTAGGGGAGGAAGATGAGAGGGAGGGGGGGACAGAGAGAGAGAGAGAAAGAGCAGAGAGAGAGGAGAGAGGGTGGAGGGAGAAGGAGGAAGAGGGGGAGAGCACAAAGGTAGGGAGGAGCAAGGGAGGAGAAGAGGGAAGGCGAGGAGAGAGATGGGCAGAGAAAGTGATAGAGAGATTGAGGGCAGAGAGAGGATGAGGGGGGAGAGGGGGAGATAAGGCAGACCAGCGGGGAGAGAGGAGAAGGGATGAGAGGACGAGGAGCGGAGAGAGGAGAGAGAGGAGAATGAGGGGGCCGTGATTAGACAGAGCGAGAGGAAGTTAGAGGAGTTTAGAAAGAGGGCGGCGAGAGAGGTAGAAGAGGGAGAAATGAGGGAGAGAGAGGAGAGAGGGAAGAGGAGAGAGGGGGAGTTGAACGGGGAGAGATTGAAGGAGGTTAGAGGGGGGGCGAGAGAGAGGGAGAGAGGATGAGGGGGGGAAGAGAGAAGGGAGAGAGGTGGGGGAGAGAAGGGAGAGAGGGGGCGAGAGAAGATGGGGAGGGCGAGAGAGGGTGAGAGGGTACGAGAGATAGAGGGGTAGAGAGAGAGGGGGAAGGGGGGGAGAGAGATAGAAAGGCAAGAATGCCTAAGGAGTGGAGCAGTAAGAGAGGGAGAGAAAGTAAAGATAGAAGGGGGAGGAAAGAGATAAGGTGAGAGGGACAGGAAGAGGTGTAGATGGGGGAGAGAGGTGGAGAGGGGTGAAATTGGAGAAGGCATGAGAAGGTTGGAGGCGGAGAGAGATTTTTTTTTCAACAAAAACAAAAAGAAACTAATAAACCTAACAATGATATTGATACATAGGGATCAGGATTACATTAATTACAGGTATAACCTAAATATCAGTCAGAAATGTAAAGTATAGCCTGCTTAATACTCCACTCATATTATTGATTTTCTATTTTTATTTTATTTCTCTTTATTATTTCTCTTTACTATCTTCTTTCTGTTATAAAATAATAAAAAGTATAGAAGTATAAATAAGAATGATTGTAAACTTTTAAAATATTAAGAATGTATGTGACGATTAATATGTCTCTTTCTTTTTATTTTATGTTATTCCTTCTTAATATGTATTTACTTCTAATAAAAATATTTTACAAAAAAAAATAAACAAAATTTAAAAGCAAAATGTAATACACAAGAGAGAAAGTTATAATGGACTTGCACTCACCAAACACAAAGTTATCCGGTCTGAAGATCTGCCCAAATGGACCGGAACGAACAGAGTCCATGGTACCAGGCTCCAGGTCAACCAGAATTGCACGAGGAACATATTTGCCTCCTGAGGAAAAGGAAAAGTTGTTGAGCAAAGTATCTTTAACGATTCTCAACATCTTTCGCACCCTCCCATTACCACTGGGTTAAGCAGAAAAGTCAAATAAAACCCACTGCCCCCCTGTAACAACCAAAAAAACATATCTTTTCAGGGTCCAGTTTGCCCATTGCTAAGTCAATTAAAAAAAAAAACACCAGCATATGGTGACAGTAGTCCCAGCATAACTATGGAGTCAACTTTCCATATACAAGTCACATGTTAAAACTTAAAATGTTCCCAATATTGGAGGAGTCCAAAACTAGGGGCCACAGTCTAAGAATAAAGGGGGGACCATTTAAAACTGAGATGAAATAAAACTTTTTCACCCAGAGAATTGTGAAGCTGTGGAATTCTCTGCCACAGAAGGCAGTGAAGGCCAATTCACTGGGTGTTTTCAAGCGAGTTAGATTCAGCTCTTAGGGCCTTCTACCTTGCGAGGAGTCCAACAGGGACTAAACTGGAAGTTGGACAATTTTATACCAGGCATTTTTTTTTTAACATTTATCAAGCCAATTAATCAACCTGGTGCGTCTTTCGATACGGGAGGAAAAAGCGAAGATCTCGGAGAAAAACCGACACTGGTCACGGGAGGGAACAACGTGCAAACTCCGCACAGACAAGCGCCTCACGGATCGAGCCTGGGTCCGCCCATTTAGGCACTGCGTTTTGATGCAAGGCAGCAACTTACCGCTGCTGCTCCACTGTGACTGACGGAATCAGGGTTGGGGGGGGGGAGGGGGAAAGAGGGGGGGGGAAAGAATAAAAATGAATCAGGAAACGGGGGGGCGGGGTACCGATTTTCGGAATGATCAGCCATGAGCATATTGAATGGTGATACTGGCACAAAGGGGCGAATGGCCTACTCCTGAACCTGTTTTCTATGGCTGTTACTGTAGGCTAAAATAGCCCTCAGCTGCTCTCAATTACCCACATTTGTAAACCATTTGATAAACAGTATATGCACAGAAATCAACATGTGCAACAGCTAGTTCTACCTCCTAATTGCATGTGCCTTCATGCAAGCTCCTAACCACATCCTATGTAGACGGCAACAGAACGGGCACCTGTGCAAGAAACTGCTAGAGTTTGGGATTTACAAAGAGGAACCAAGATAGCTCTTCGAGAAGCAATGGAAGTCAACCGAAATGGCCAGGCAGAGAAAAAACCCCTCCAAAACATAATGAATGGAGATTATCACACACTACTTCCCACCCACTCCCCAAATCACCACCAGAACCCCCAAATGAAGCTACTCCATTCCACGGTCAATAAGATGGACAAATAAAGGCATGACATTCACATCCAGAAAAAAAAAGTGAGAAGTATTGGGCAGGGGTCCAGTAGGCCAGTTAGGCTCCCCCAGTGGGGGTTCAAGGGGCTCCTGCATTTTCAATAAATTGAAAGTGATTCCCAAGCTTTCTGCTGGTAGTTTACATAACAGAAGCTTAGAATTTTTCTAACACATAACCCACAAAAGTAAATATTTCACGAAATATGATTTCATACAGTTAAAAAATCTCTGTAAAAAATGTTACCCAAAATGTCTCTTAGCCTAGCACTGTGTACAAACAGCACAGAAAAAGTGTTGGCTGCAGCCATCTTCTGCTTCAGTAAGGGAGACTGGTCGGTGATTGGCCGCAACGCCCCTTGGAGACTGCGTTGGCCGCCGAGTGACTGGTGTATTATGTGATTGGACACTACGCCCTTGGAGACAATGGCTGATTGGACGGCAGGGGACCGATTTGTTGATTGGGCGGGAATTCTAAGGGAAGCTGGTCGGTGATTGGACGCAACCCCGTTAGAGACAGCTGTTGATTGGCCGCCAAATAATTGGGCACAAAAAATTGAAAAATAGAAAAAAAAAACAAAAAAAAACGGAATATCATGCCTGCAAATATTAAGATTACCAGAGAACACAGTACACTTACAAGTTTTTCTACCATCCATAGAACAAGATGAAGCTCTCGGGAGTAGTCCTGGCATGAGTGTTGGATGCAGTGCGCATGGGATTGTACAGTAATCGCACCACCTTTCAGGCACGATATCCCCCATCATTGAACAAGCCCATACCTGTTGCCTCATTGTAGTAGACGTTGATACGGTCCAACTGGAGGTCACTATCTCCATGGTAGGTGCCAGTTGGGTCAATGCCATGCTCGTCACTGATCACTTCCCAAAACTGTGGAAACAACAAGGGGAGGGTTAAAAAAAAAAATACATAAAGTTACATAAAAACCATCAGGCTTGTCTTGGCGGAAAAACCAGATCAATTTCTCAAGACATGGACACCCTTCACCGAATTCTTACAAGAATAGCATGGTGCAACACAATTTTAAATTTAAATCCGATGCCGGGTTGGGTGAGGTGGGCGGGTGGAAAACGGGATGAGGGGCAAGGTATATCTCCATCTTTCTATTTCTTTTTTCTTATTTATATATCTTTCAACCGCACTACTTTAATAGTTTAGGGGTATTTCTTTTGTTCTTTTTCAATCTATTTTTTCACTGTTCACTCATTCCCCCATTCTTGTTCTCTTTCTCTTTTCTTTTTTTTCATTTTCAGGATATAAGGTTAAAAATGAAGCTGTAAAATTTTTTTTTTTTTTTTTAAATTACACAGAGGCTGAGCTGTGCAGTAATTCCGTCAAGAAAAAATATTCACAATTCACAAATTCAATTTTTTTTCCCCAATTATGTTTTGACATTCTACACCAACATCTCTAACTAGGATTTGGTTCTCCCTGCTCATGCTCTGAACATAAACTGTAGTGGCTAGAACAGCTCTACAAGGCAGAGGGAAAGGCTATTTTTCAGCAGTGCACTTGGGAGATGACCAACTTCTGTAACAGGAATGATGGAACTGGGCTTTGTTTGGGAAAGCACGATTTCCAGCACACCGACAGGGTTGTACAGGGCCCTAGTGAGACCACACCTGGAGTATTGTGTGCAGTTTTGGTCCCCTAATTTGAGGAAGGACATTCTCGCTATTGAGGGAGTGCAGCGTAGGTTCACAAGGTTAATTCCCGGGATGGTGGGACTGGCATATCCTGAGAGAATGGAGCGGCTGGGCTTGTATACTCTGGAATTTAGAAGGATGAGAGGGAATCTTATTGAAACATAAGAGTATTAAGGGCTTGGATACGCTAGAGGCAGGAAACATGTTCCCGAAGTTGAGGGAGTCCTGAACCAAGGGCCACAGTTTAAGAATAAGCCATTTGGAACAGAGATGAGGAAACACTTTTTCACACAGAGAGTTGTGCGTCAGGGGATATGGGGAGAAGGCAGGAACGGGGTACTGATTGTGGATGATCAGCCATGATCCCATTGAATGGCGGTGCTGGCTCAAAGAGACGAATGGCCTACTCCTGCACCTATTGTCTATTGTCTGACCTGAACCCCACATAGGTGGAGGTCTCGGCCTTTCCACTATCAACAAGTCAAACCCAAGAACAAGGAACAACGTCTTGTGGAGAGAAAAAAGTGCTGGAGCAACTTAGTTCATCTCTGCATTGGTGTTTAAGAAGGAACTGTAGATGCTGGAAAATTGAAGGTAGACGAAAATGCTGGAAAAACTCAGCGGGTGAGGCAGCATCTATGGAGCGAAGGAATAGGTGACGTTTTGGGTCGAGACCCTTCTGCAGACTGATGTTTGGGGGTTGGGGAAAAGATAGGAAGAGGTGGAGACAGTGGGCTTATGGGAGAACTGGGAATGGGAGGGGAAGGAGGGAGAAAGCAAGGACTACCTGAAATTGGAGGTCAATGTTCATGCCATTGGGATGTAAACTATCCAAGCGAAATAAGAGGTGCTGCTCCTCCAATTTGCGGTGGGACTCATGCTGGCCATGGAGGCGGCCCAGGACAGAAAGGTCAGATTCGGAATGGGAGGGGGAGTTGAAGTGTTGAGCCACCAGGAGATAACATTCCAATCATTTTAGATGTCTATGGATTTTATAAGGCTCTGATCGAACAGCAGTGTCAATAGACAATAGGTGCAGGAGTAGGCCATTCGACCCTTTGAGCCAGCACCGCCATTTAATGTGATCATGGTTGATTATCCCCAATCAGTACCCCGTTCCTGCCTTCTCCCCATATCCCCCGACTCCACTATCTTTAAGAGCCCTATCGAGCTTTCTTGAAAGTATCCAGAAAACGGGCCTCCACCGCCCTCTGAGGCAGAGAATTCCACAGACTCACCACTCTCTGTGATAAAAAGTGTTTCCTTGTCTCCGTTCTAAATGGCCTACCCCTTATTCTTAAACTGTGGCCCCTGGTTCTGGACTCCCCCACCATCGGGAACATGTTTCCTGCCTCTAGCCTGTCCAGGAATGGGTCGAGACCCTTCTTCAGAATGCTTATGGCGGAATTATTTTCTCATTGTGGCCGACTGCGTTTGGGCGACGCATGGTTACGCACGGTGACGCAATCATGCGTTACCACGCGCTACACGTACGAGGTCAGGACGTCATCGTGCGACCGCAGTATGTCAGCGTGCATAAACGATACGCCATGCCGGTTGTCAATAGACAATAGGTGCAGGAGTAGGCCATTTGGCCCTTCGAGCCAGCACCACCATTCAATGTGATAATGGCTGATCATTCACAATCAGTACCCCATTCCTGCCTTCTCCCCATATCCCCTGACTCCGCTATTTTTAAGAGCCCCATCTAGCTCTCTCTTGAAAGCATCCAGAGAACCGACCTCCACCACCCTCCGAGGCAGAGAATTCCACAGCTCACAACTCTGTGAGAAAAAGTGTTTCCTTGTCTCCGTTCTAAAAGGGCTTACTCCTCATTCTTAAACTGTGGCCACTGGTTCTGGACTCCCCCAACATCGGGAACATGTTTCCTGCCTTTAATGTGTCCAAGCCCTTAACAATCTTATGTTTCAATGAGATCCCCTCTCATCCTTAAAATCTCCAGAGTGTACAAGCCCAGCCGCTCCATTCTCTCAGCATATGACAGTCCCGCCATCTCGGGAATTAACCGTGTAAACCTACGCTGCACTCCCTCAATAGCAAGAATGTCCTTCCTCAAATTTGGAGACCAACACTGCACACAATACTCCAGGTGTGGCCGTCTCACTCGGGCCCTGTACAATTGCAGAAGGATCTCTTTGCTCCAATACTCGACTCCTCTTGTTATAAAGGCCAACATGCCATTCGCTTTCTTTTAAAGCAGTGATATAAGGGGCAGAACAGTCGAGGCAGACTGTTCCCCGATGGCAATAGGTTGCACATTTGAACTCCGCGCTCCTCTGGAAAGGATTTCACGCAGTTGGAGCTAGGCTGGCCACGGTGGTGCAGCGGTAGAGAGCTGCTGCCTTACAGAGCTTGCAGCACTGGAGAGCCGGGTTGCATCCCGACCACATGTGCGGTCTGTACGGAGTTTGTACATTCTCCCCGTGACCACGTGGGTTTTCTCCAAGATGTTCGGTTTCCTCTGACACTCCAAAGACTTACAGGTATGTAGGTTAATTGGCTTTTGTGTATGTGTAAATTGTGGGTGGTGTATGTGTAAATTGTGGGTATGTATATATACATACGGCCCATTTCCTCACTCGATCTCCAAACTAAACAATTCATTATTCATGTCAAAGAAACATCAGGCCTCTCAAGAATGATGCACAAGTCCCTCTGCTCAGTTCAATAGTGCTGAATGCATTCATGAATCCTCACACGAGCAGATTTAAATTAATTTGCACCTTAAAACACCCCAGCTGATCCATTTTTAAGGCTCTCCCTATTGAAAGGCAGCACTAACTGAGATGATTCTTGGCTGTTGTACAGTACCAGGCACACATCCAATACTGGGGAGACTACAATTGGATTAATTTAAGACTGAGGTGCATAAAATACATAACTTTGAGAGAAATGTTTGAAATTCTCTCAAAAACATTAAAAACAAAATTGGACCCCAGACACGGAACTGATTATTCTAGGAACGTCAGAAGCCTGCTCAGAGCTATCAATATTTCAAAGACGTTTCCTCAATCATGGTCTGATAAGGGCAAAAAAACATACAGTAAAATTTTGGAAACATACATCTGTCCCTACTCTTAAAATGTGGATTACAAACTGAGACACTACATCCTGAAAATATTAGACTCGTCTTAGCAGAAAACCCAGAGCATTTGTCCAAGACATGGACACCATTCATTGATTCATTACAAGGATAGTATGGTGCAACACAATTTTGGAGTTAAATCTAATTACGGGTTGGGTGATGGGTGGGGAGGGATGCGAGACAGGTATATCTTGTGTTTTTCTTTCTGTTTTTTTCCCTTTTATCTCTCTACGTCTTCCTTATTTCTTTTATTTACTCACTCATTGGCTACACCAATTTGGTAGTCTAGGGGTTCTATCCTTGCATATCCACTTTCTCTCTCTTCTTTTCTCTTAACTATAGCTAAACATTAAAATTGAAGCTGTACAATAACTGTATTATGTCATATGCCGCTGATTATATTCTTCTACACTGCGCCTAATAAATAAAAATTTCCAAAAAAAAAACGTTTTCACCCAGAGAGTTGTGAATTTATGGAATTCCCTGCCACAGAGGGCAGTGGAGGCCAAGTCACTGGATGGATTTAAGAGAGAGTTAGATAGATCTCTAGGGGCTAGTGGAGTCAAGGGATATGGGGAGAAGGCAGGCACGGGTTACTGATTGGGGACGATCAACCATGATCGCAATGAATGGCGATACTGGCTCGAAGGGCCAAATGGCCTCCTCCTGCACCCATTTCCCATGTTTCTATGTAATGTTGGCCTTCAGCTCGTGAGGAAACAAAGTAGGCATCTTATTGAAACATATAAGATTGTTAAGGGTTTGGACACGCTAGAGGCAGAAAACATGCTCCCGATGTTGGGGGAGTCCAGAACCAGGGGCCACAGTTTAAGAATAAGGGGGTAAGCCATTTAGAACGGAGATGATGAAACACTTTTACTCACAGAGAGTGGTGAGTCTGTAGAATTCTCTGCCTCAGAGGGCGGTGGAGGCCGGCTCTCTGGATACTTTCAAGAGCGAGCTAGATAGGGGGCTATCAAGCTGAGGGTTTGTGTGCAGCTGCAGACAGGTTACTGTCGATGGCCCCGGGGAGACCACGAGTGTTTGTATATGGCCCGTAAAAATGTGCCAAATATATAATGTGGCCCTCATGCTGAAAGGTTTGTCGGCCCCTGCCCTAATAGAACTATATCACCATCCAATGGTCTGAAGGGTTCCAACCCGAAACGTTTCCCCAGAGATGACGCTCGACACTCTGAATGCTCGCAGCATTTTTGTGTCCACCAGCTATTGGGCTTAAATCCCTCTACAATCAACAGGGAAGAAAGGGCAGGGGTCAAACAACCTTGCCCGTCGCAGTTGGATGGGCAGCAGGAAAGAGCCTGGGAAAGGCTCGCTCCTCTGAATAAGATTCACAGGCAAACAAAAGGCATCGGCAGGCACTTTGCCGACTGCAGCTTCAATGGCGCAGGAAAAAACGTTCCAAAAAAATTAAACAAAAGGACTGGAAACTAAAGTCTCCATTCTAATGATCCTGGGCTGTGTAACATCCTGAAGCTAGTTTCAATAATTGAAATGGCCCACGCGATCCACAACTGGAATGGCCGAGTTTTGTCAGGCACAGAATTCTCACGTCTGAACAAAGGAAAGCAGTGCAGACAGATGGGCTTTGTTTCTTTGGCTCTCGTCTATCCACCGCTCATCCCCCCCCCCACCCCCTATTGCTGTTAGAAACAGATTGGACTCACGCTGACCCGAGTGGGTGGTGTGGCTGTTCCTATGATATGTGTTTTCTCATTCTCTCGGGTGGAAGTAAAGTGTGCGATATGTTTAAAAAGTGGGATTTTTTTCCCCCGGATTTATATACAGTCTCTGAAATTTATGTTGAGGTCGGAGTCTGGACTTCTTTTTACTAACTCCGACTCCAGCAGCACCAAAATTGCTCTGACTGACTGATTCGACATCTCCAATTCCACAGCCCTGGTGAGACTGCCAAGCTGACTTTTTTTTAAAAAAATGACAGTTTTGTGTAAAGGGAACTATGGGGATCAATGCAGGAAAGGGACTGAAAGATAAGGATCAGTCACGATCTTACTGGACAGCAAAACAGGCAGAATAAAGTGAAAGATGAACTGCCTCCATACTCAAGTGGCAAGAGACTGGTTTAAGAAAGAACTGCAGATGCTGGAAAAATCAAAGGTAGACAAAAATGCTGGAGAAACTCAGCGGGCGAGGCAGCATCCATGGAGCGAAGGGATAGGTGACCTTCCGGGTCGAATGGGAGGGCGAGTTGTAGTGTTGAGCCTACTGGCTCCGCCTCTTCCTGCGCACCCCCCCCCCCTCCCCCCCATCAGTCTGAAGAAGGGCCTTCACCCAAAATTTCGCCAATTCCTTCGCTTCTTCAGACTGATGTTGAGGTGGGAGGGGCGGGAAGAAGAAAACAAGAGGCGGAGACAGTGGGCTGAGGGAGAGCTGGGAAGGGGAGGGAGAAAGCAGGGACTACCTGAAATTGGAGAAGTCAATGTTCATACCGCTGGGGTGTAAACTGCCCAAGTGAAATATGAGGTGCAGCTACTCCAAGTTGCAGTGGGACTCTCTCTGGCCATGGAGGAGGTCCAGGACAGAAAGGTCGGATTCAGAATGGGAGGGGGAGTTGAAGTGCTGAACTACCGGGAGATCAGGTTGGTTAGTGCGAACCGAGCGGAGGTGTTGGGCAAAGCGATCGCCAAGCCTAAGTGGCAAGAGGCTTGTCAGCCCACCAAACCCAGACTGGCTCCCGTGGTCTCAATTCAGCCTACAATCATGGTCTGCCAATCCTACAGGAGTGCAGTCCACTTACCCACCTCGCTTGCACCCACAGTCCAAAGAAAGGGTTCAATGACAGACCTTACCACACCCACCAGCGTGAGATGGAGACGCAGTTAGAGATGATGACCCGTTTCCACCACAAGGGCATATTGGAATCCTGGCTCAAGTCCTCATTCTGCAGTCACAGCAGCCAACTACTTCCTGGCTGCAACATACCCCAAATCAGGCTGTTTACACGCAAATGTGCAGGAAGTTATCCTTGCTATTGAGAGAGTGCAGCGTAGGTTCATGAGGTTATTTTCTGGGATGGTGGGACTGTCATATGTTGATAGATTGGAGCGGCTGGGCTTGTATACTCTGGAATTTAGAAGGGTGACAGGGGATCTTATTGAAACATGAGATTATATTAAAGGTTTGCACACGCTAGAGGCAGGAAACATGTTCCCAGTGTTGGGGGGGGAGCACAGAACCAGGGGCCACAGCTTAAGAATAAGTGGTAAACCATTTAGAATGGAGATGAGGAAAATCTTTTTCACACAGAGTTGAGAGTGTGTGGAATTTGCTGCCTCAGAGGGCTAGGGCAATGGAGGCTGGTTATCTGAATGCTTTCAAGAGAGAGTTAGATAGAACTCTTGGGGATAGCGGAGTTAACGGATGTAGAGAGAAAGCAGCAATGGGGATGATCAGCCATGATCACATTGAATGGCAGCGCTGGCTAGAAAGGCCGAATGGCCTACTCCTGCACCTATTGTCTATTGAAGGAGCTGCAGATGCTGATTTAAACCGACGATAGACACAAAAAGCTGCAGTAACTCAGCGGGCCAAAAGAGTCTCACCTGAAACGCCACCCATTCCTTTTCTCCAGAGATGTTGCCTGCTTACTCCAGCTACTGAGTTACTCCAGCTTTTTGCATCAGTCTTCTGCTTACACCCAAAGCTTTTTTTTTCCTCAGCATGTCTTAACAGAAGAACCAAAGTGGCTCTTGGTCGATGCTATATCTCAGTAATCCCATTACTCTCCACCTTACACATTCTCCTTAACGCCACCCCAATTAATTCTCCTCAGCAGTGGGCAGCCATCTTTTGGCAATCAGAACCCACCCAGCAAAACCCCAGCAGAGGGAGACCGTACAAACGGCACACAGCCGACAGATGATAATTAACGGGGGTTACACAAAAAGCTGGAGAAACTCAGCGGGTGCAGCAGCATCTAAGGAGCGAAGGAGATAGGCGACGTTTCGGGTCGAGACCCTTCTTCAGACTGGTCAGGGATCAGGGAAACGAGAGATATAGACGGTGATGTGAGAGATAAAGAACAATGAATGAAAGATATGCAAAAAAGTATCCTCAACATTAATCTGTAGCCACCAATTACTGCGCCCGCAAAAACTTTGAATCAGTTGACGGGGCTGACATTCATTTCAAATAAAGAGGGACAAAGCTTGAATTAAGACTATGTACATCAAAATAATGCTAACCCTTTAAAGGTATGTAAATGCTGAAGAAGGGTCTCGACCCGAAACGTCGCCCATCTCCTTCGCTCCTCAGATGCTGCTGCACCCGCTGAGTTTCTCCAGCCTTTTGTGTAACCCCTGTAATGCAGGAAGCCCGCTACACATCGCAAAGCACAAGCAGGCACATACAAGGGAGCAGCAAGGATGGGATGGGATTCAGTCCAACAAAAGACTGCTCACAAAGGAACTGCAGATGCTGGAAAATCGAAGGTAGACAAAAGTGCTGGAGAAACTCAGCGGGTGTGGCAGAATTTATGGAGCGAAGGAAATGGGCAACGTCTTGGCCCGAAACGTTGCCTATTTCCTTCGCTCTATAGACGCTGCCACAACAAAAGACTGCGACTGATACAACCCATGAGACTGGGAGAGGATCTAGCGAGAAGCAAATAGCCTTTGCTTCAGAACCAAGCAAGCTACAAGGTCAAACAACTATACCCAGCCTTCAAGCACCAGCCTGTCTGGCCAAGATTCAATCACCCCCAGAATATATTGTCCAGTACACCAAATAGGTTTGCATTTATTATTGTCATGTGAACCAAGGTATAGTGAAAAAACTTGTTTTAACCATATAACAATGACAGCACGGAAACAGACCATCTCGGGCCTTCTAGTCCGTGTCGAACACTTACTCTCAACTTGCCCCATCTACCTGCACTCAGACCATAACCCTCCATTCCTTTCCCATCCACATACCTATCCAATTTATTTTTAAATGATAAAATAGAAACTGAATCCACCACTTCCACTGGAAGCTCATTACACACAGCTATCACTCTCCGAGTAAAGAAGTTCCCCCTCATGTTACCCCTAAACTTTTGTCCCTTAACTCTCAAATCATGTCCTCTTGTTTGAATCTTCCCTACTCTCAATGGGAAAAGCTTATCCACGTCAACTCTGTCCATCCCGCTCATAATTTTAAAGACCTCTATCAAGTCCCCCCTTAACCTTCTGCGCTCCAAAGAATAATGACCCATCTTGTTCAACCTAGTTTTGTACACTCTCCTAACAGATCAGTCTGAAGAAGGGTCTCGACCCGAAACGCCACCTATTCCTTCGCTCCATAGATGCTGCCTCACCCACTGAGTTTCTCCAGCATTTTTGTCTACCTTCATCTGCAGTTCCTTCTTAAACATCCTAACAGATCTGATACAATATACACAAATACACACTATTACTGTTTGTTTGTGTGTACGTGCATGTATGTACATATGCATAAACACATGTATGCATTTATACATATGTACATGCATACACAAAAAACAATAGTGCATTTATGTATACTGTATCTGATCTGTTTACATAAACAAGTTCAACTTCGATCTCTCATTGTTATCCTAATCAGACAAGGCAGCTCAACCCATATGTGAATATGGTGCATTTGCTTTAATGGTTCAAGCTGACCCCTGTTCTGAGCTCCTCGCTGGCTGGTATTCAGGTGGCAGATTGACACAGCAGGTAGTGCGGCTGCTTGACAACTCTGTGATCCAGGGTTAATTATCACCTGTCGGCTGTGTGTGCCGTTTGTATCGTCTCCCTCTAACTCTACTAATGGGGCTACCCTGGGTGGGCTCGTGCGTGTGTCGGTGCCTATCTGTCTTTGTCTATCTGTCTGTCTGTGCTTCTGAGTGTGCGTCTCTCTCCCTCAGTGTCCCTCTCCCTCCCCCTCCATCTCTATCTGTGTCTGTGCGAGTGCATGTGTGTGCGTCTGCACACACCAAACTTCTCCCCCTCTCGCTTTTTATATTGTTCACAGTGTACTACGTTTACATATTCTGTTGAGCTGCTGCAATTAAGAATTTCTTTGTTCTATCCGGGACATTTGACAATAAAGCACTCTTGAACTAGTGTACAATCGAGTAATGAGGCAAGAGTAGACTGTAGCAAATCAGTTATGTAGACAAACTGCAATGCCCACAATGAGATCGAGGTGAATTCAACTGTACTCAAGGTTTCGTTCGGACAGTTGCGGGAGCCTTATAGACGGGAAGAAGGTGTACAGAGTCTGGTGATGCACACTATCATCTTTCTACTACGTGAATCATACTTCTAGATTAATTACTTATGACGTAGCCACTCACATCACTTCAGTGGTGCAGTTGGCCTCCGGTGCTGCCTGTGGGATGTTTTGAGGAAACCCCACAAAGACAAGTGGGTTTGTAGGTCTAGTCAAGTCAATTTTATTTCTATAGCACATTTAAAAACAACTCTCGTTGACCAAAGTGCTTTGCATCAGTGCAGGTACTAACGTGCTTCAAACAGTGGTACACAGATCAACAATACACACATGCAGCGCTCCATTAGAGGACCTCAAGAAAGGCTTGAGAGTAAAAATAAGTTTTAAGCCTAGACTTAAAAGATTTGATGGAGGGGGCAGTTCTGAAGGGAAGAGGGATGCTATGCTGTTCCACAGTCTAGGAGCTGCAACCGCAAAAGCGCGGTCGCCCCTGAGCTTATGCCTAGACCGCGGGATGGTCAGTAGCCCCAGGTCGGCCGATCTGAGGGACCTGGAGGAGGTGTGGCGGGTAAGCAGATTTTTGATGTAGGCGGGGGCAAGCCCGTTAAGGGCTTTGCATACCGTGTCGCCAAATTGCCCCTAGCAGATGCTGAAAGCAGGATAACACAGAACTAATGTGAACGGGTGATCACAGGTGTTACACGAGAATTTTTGCCCGAACAGTCTGTGACCCATAGTGCTATGTTTAAAGCCTTCAGCGCTGGGGCCGGTAGCGCTATATTTAGAACCCATAGAGCTGCAGCAAACAGCTCTTTGTTTACATGCTAACACATCTAGCCAACAGCGTGCTGTTTAAACCTTTGCACGCCAATCTGGCAGCACTATGTGTATTGATATGCACGCCAAGCCTGCAGCGCTGTGTATTGCTTTACACGCCAGGCTGCGGCTGATATCGCTTTCTTCCCGGGGGGGGGGGGGCAAGCGGGGGGGGGGGGCAAGCTCGGCCAGAAAGACAGCCGATTTCTTACCTGTATCAGGCGCCAGTAAGCCTTAAGTTAATTTATGCATAAGAGAGGTTCACCGACGGCCCGAATCGCAATCATGGGGAGAGAGGGGGCAGTGCACAAACGGACCCCGCGCATACCAATTCAAGTATTCCTTTTGTTCTCTCTTTTTTTTTTTGTTAAGTATTTTTATTATAGAAACATAGTAATAACAAAGTACATTATTTTGCATTGCTGAATATCCATGATATTAATGATATATTCATACTCTTAATAATATTTGTATTATCATTGATTTAAAAATTTAAGACTATATATTTTATATAATTGAAAATACATAATATTAATGATAAATTCATACTGTTAGTAATATTTGTATTATCGTTAATTTTAAAATTTAAGACAATATATTTTATACACTTGAAAATACATTATACTAATAATACCTTCATTATATTAAAGATATATTCATACTATTTTGTTCTCTCTTGCCAATAAAACTGATTCGATTAACCTAATGCGAGTGAGCCATTTTCCGTTCAACTAGTCAGATCCCTTGTAACAGCAGGTTAGAGTAGACTTGGTGGGCCTGTTTCCGTGCTGCATCTCTCACGCAAACATTGCCCACATACTGTGCCGTCTACTTCTCCGAAATAGA
The DNA here is from genome assembly GCA_035221665.1 of Okamejei kenojei. Lineage (NCBI taxonomy): Eukaryota > Metazoa > Chordata > Chondrichthyes > Rajiformes > Rajidae > Okamejei > Okamejei kenojei. The sequence goes on from CM069160.1 coordinate 11,786,202, forward strand.
CTATTTCCAACTTGTCCACGTGCCGCAAGTGCTACTTGATTAACGCACTCTCACAGCCCCAGGTCTATGCGCAGCGGCTGGAACAGTTTCCTTGGAGTTGAATGTTCGTGCTCAGGAAGGGTGTGGGACAACTGCACGAACAAAGGGCTTCGCATTCATGTGCATATTGCATATTGACTACAACTTCATTCAACTGCAGCCTTATTAGTATGTCAACATACTGCCCAGTCACAGGAATGTGTTTACTAAGGGTACACAAAAGGCTGGAGAAACTCAGCGGGTGCAGCAGCATCTAAGGAGCGAAGGATATAGGCAACGTTTCGGGCCAAAATCCTTCTTCAGACACGCTCAGGAAGGGTGTGGAACGGTCTGAAGAAGGGTTTCGGCCCAAAACGTTGCCCATCTCCTTCGCTCCTTAGATGCTGCTGCACCCGCTGAGTTTCTCCAGCCTTTTGAGTACCCTCGATTTTCCAGCATCTGCAGTTCCTTCTTTAAAACAATGTGTTTACTAATGTCCTTTAGGGATTCTCAGCAGAGCTTCCACCTCCAAGAGATGAGGGGACAACATTTTTTCAGTTACACATTTACCGATTTCATCGCGTTCCATGTGAGTTTCTCGTCTGAGAGGGCTGTGGAAGCTGGTTCTCTGGATACTTTCAAGATGAGAGCTAGATAGGGCTCTTCAAGATAGCAGGGTCAGGTAAAAAATAAACTAGGATAAACAGGGAGAAAGGCAGGAATGGGGTATTGATTGGGGATGATCAGCCATGATCACATTGAATGGCGGTGCTGGCTCGAAGGGCCGAATTGCCTACTCCTGCACCCATCTTCTATATAAACCCTGAAAGAGCGTGGGATTACAAGGATAGACACAAAAAGCTGGACTAACGCAGCAGGACAGGCAGCACCATGGAGAGAAGGAATGGGTGACGTTTCGAATCGAGACTGTGACAAGCAATGCCTTCAGAACCAGCGTGGGACACATTTGAAGGATCTGAGATGAATCGTCGTCTGCCCATTTCCCTAGAGTAGAGAAATGGGCCAAGAGCCATGTATTACACAATCGTAGCGTAATAGATACATTACAAGCATACTATAAAGACCGATAGTACTAGAGGTACTAATCGTGGAATGAGGTGTAAATAATGGATGGTCAAATGATACAAGGAACTAGAAACTAGAATATTGAATCCCCCAAACATAAATTCCTTGCCCTGCCCTCACCTACTCCATGTGCGGTCTCACCAGGGCCCTATGCTAGGAGGTCCTACTGCAGTTGCACAGGGCCATAGTGAGACTGCACCTGGAGTATTGTGTGCAGTTTTGGTCCCCTAATTTGAGGAAGGACAATATTGCTATTGAGGGAGTGCAGTGCAGGTTAATTCCTGGGATGGCAGGACTGACATCTAATGAAAGAATGGGTCAACTGGGCTTGTATTCACTAGAATTTAGACAGATGAGAGGGGATCTTATGGAAACATAAAATTCTTAAAGGATTGGACAGGCCAGATGCAGGAACAATGTTCCCGATATTGGGGGAGTCCAGAACCAGGGGGTACAGTTTAAGAATAAGGGGCAGGCCATTTTGGACTGAGATGAGGAAACATTTTTTCACCCAGAGTTGTGAATGTGGAATTCTCTGCCACATAAGGCAGTGGAGGCCGATTCACAGGATGTTTTCAAGAGTTAGATTCCACTCTTAGGACTAAAGGAATCAAGGGATCTGGGGAAGCAGCAGGAACAGGGTACTGATTATAAATAATCAGCCATGATCATATTGCATCAGTCTGAAGAAGGGTCTCCACCCAAAACGTCACCTATTCCTTCGCTCCATAGATGCTGCCTCACCCGCTGAGTTTCTCCAGCATTTTTGTCTACCCATGATCATATTGAATGACGATGCTGGTTTGAAGGGCCGAATGGCCTTCTCCTGCGCCTGTTTTTTTAAAGTTCTATGTAAATAATGGATGCTTAAATGATACAAGGAGCCACTGACAGTATAATTTTGAATCGCTCAAAACACAAATTCCTTGCCGTGCCCTCACCTCTCCCCCCTCCCCTTGCACTCAGTCTAAAAGGTCGCCTATCTGTTCCCTCCACAGATGCTGCATGGCCCACTGAGCTACTCCAGCACTGTGTTGTATGCTTAAACTGTGTATGCCTACTGCAGTGCCACTGTCAGTGGTGAACCACACACCACCGCCCCCGCAGTTCACGTTAACTTCTTCAAGGCAATGAACTGAGCATGATGTATACATAAGGTAGACAAAAATGCTGGAGAAAGTCAGCGGGTGAGGCAGCATCTATGGAGCGAAGGAATAGGGGGGGGGATCTTATAGAAACATACAAAATTCTTAAGGGGTTGGGCAGGCTAGATGCAGGAAGATTGTTCCCGATGTTGGGGAAGTCCAGAACAAGGGGTCACAGTTTAAGGATAAGGGGGAAGTCTTTTAGGACCGAGATGAGAAAAACATTTTTCACACAGAGAGTGGTGAATCTGTGGAATTCTCTGCCACAGAAGGTAGTTGAAGCCAGTTTGTTGGCCATATTTAAGAGGGAGTTAGATGTGGCCCTTGTGGCTAAAGGGATCAGGGGGTATGGAGAGAAGGCAGGTACGGGATACTGAGTTGGATGATCAGCCATGATCATATTGAATGGCGGTGCAGGCTCGAGGGGCCGAATGGCCTCCTCCTGCACCTATTTTCTATGTTTCTATGTGACGTTTCGGGTCGAGACCCTTCTTCCGACCCGAAACGTCACCTACTCCTTCTCTCCATCGATGCTGCCTCCTCACCCGCTGAGTTTCGCCAGCATTTTCTGCCCACCTTCGATTTTGCCAGCATCTGCAGTTCTTTCTTAAACATGAGATGTACATAAATTATTAAACCTTCGGCCCTGGGTCGACGGCAGCGCCTTGGGGGGGGATTAAAGACGCCCGATAATTTATGAATGTAGCAAGAAAAACGCGCAACCTCTGATCTATTAGTTGATGCAATCCCGTGGCTTCAAATGGGCGGAGAAATGCTCTCTTAAAATTTTAAATTGAATACGAGCCGTTTGGCGCCGCTTGCCGACCGTTTACTGATAGGAAAATGCGCCTTGGCGCGTCTCCACGGGCTGATTTTTTTCCCTCCAAGTCAACGCACTCCGACTAATGCAATTTAGTGCAAATTAATTCAGATTTACTTCCATTCCAATTCAAAATATCGCAGCTCAGGCTGCAGGCATTAAAGAATACCGTCTAGCCCCAGGGATTTAAATGCATTAGGGTTTAGTGTCATTTCTTTGGACATTTCACCAGGGATTTCTTTCACCCCACCCCCCACAAAATTCGACTCAAATTTCTTGCATACATATGCAACCGTCTTTGCTGGAAGGGATCTTGCTTTTTGCTTCCTCTCTTGGAACTTGAAGAATTCAAATTCCAAGAGAGCCACGTAGAAGAATTTGGATCTTGCTTGGGGGAAAAAAAAAATACTCAGGGGACCAGTAGAAATATCAGGAAAGCTCCATCCTGCAAATCCTTCCGTAGGTCCAGCGCCACATGAAGAGAGAGAGAGAGAGAGTCGCGTATTGAGACAAGAATTCCGCGTCAGCTTTATTTTTGCAGCTGCGGTTCAGTTAAAAATACGTCAATCTTCGGTATTCCGTTCAAAGGCTGCTTAACAAAAAAAAAAAACACCTCCCACTAACACAATCACACAACTGCATCGCTGGATTAGACTTTCGACAGATATTCAATTGTCATTGGTAAAAAGATTTAAAAAAAAATAACCGCGCACATTAAAAAATATATTTACTCTCGATTTCTGCAAATCATCTCGCTGTGCATAGACCCAGCGAAAATGTTATATACACAATAGACAATAGGCGCAGGAGGAGGCCATTCGGCCCTTCGAGCCAGCAGCGCCATTCAATGTGATCATCCCTAATCTGTCTTGTAGTCAATGCCTACTATGTTCTGTTGTGCTAAGCAAAGACAGAATTTCATTGTCCTGTCAGGGACACATGACAATAAACTCTTTTGACTTGACTAATCAGTACCCCGTTCCTGCCTTCTCCCCATATCCCCTGACTCCGCTATCTTTAAGAGCCATATCCAGCTCTCTCTTGAAAGCATCCAGAGAACCTGCCTCCACCGCCCTCTGAGGCAGAGAATTCCACAGACTCGCCACTCTCTGTGAGAAAAAGTGTTTCCTCGTCTCGGTTCTAAATGGCTTACCCCTTATTCTTAAACTGTGTGGCCCCTGGTTCTGGACTCCCCCCCCCCCCCCCCCCCAACATCGGGAACATGTTTCCTGCCTCCAGCGTGTCCAAACCCTTAACAATCTTATATGTTCAATAAGATTTCAATATGATACTTCCAACAACTCGTTATTAGATTTAAATACGATCCCGCCAGGTTTATGTAGACCAAAGATAGATGTAGGGTACACAAAATGCTGGAGAAACTCAGCGGGTGCAGCAGCATCTATGGAGCGAAGGAGATAGGCGACGTTTCGGGCCGAAACGATGTCGCCTGCTTTCAACCAGATTGTGCGATTACCCACAGATTGGACGAAAAAGCGTTTCAAATTCCTAGTGTCGCCTCCCCACCCCACGTGTAAACCGACACCTGTGATACATTTCGGCTAAATTAAAATGTAACAGACAAAAATACGACTTGCTGGAGGAATGGGGGTAGTGAGGGATCAGGGAAACGAGAGAAATAAACGGTGATGTGGAGAGATAAAGAACAATGAATGAAAGATATGCAAAAAAGTATCGATGATAAAGGGAACAAGCCATCGATAGCTGTTTGTGGTGTGAAAATGAGAAGCTAGTGCGACTGGGGTGGGGGAGGGAGATAGAGAGAGAGGGAATGCCAGGGCCCGAGGGTTGAGGGAGAGGTGGGAAGGGGAGGAGACAGCAAGGGTTAGCAGAATTGAGAAAATTCAATGGGTTACACAAAAAGCTGGAGAAACTCAGCGGGTGCAGCAGCATCTAAGGAGCGAAGGAGATAGGCGACGTTTCGGGTCGAGACCCTTCTTCAGACTGGTCAGGGATCAGGGAAACGAGAGATATAGACGGTGATGTGGAGAGATAAGGAACAATGAGAACATTCAATGTTCAAGCCCAGAGGATGCAGACTCCCCAAGCGGAATATGAGGTGCTGTTCCTCCAACTTGCTGGAGGAATTTTCTGCGATCAGTACATACACCGAGTTTCTCCAGCATTTTTTTTGCCGACCTTCGATTTTTCCAGCATCGGCAGTGGGGTCATTGTAAGCTTAATATTCAACACCGCGGGGGGATTATATTAAAAAAAAAATTGCAACAATAGAAGTCTCGGATACATAATTACCTTGGCTCCGATCTGGTTGCCACATTGGCCAGCTTGTATGTGCACGATCTCCCGCATGGTCAATGTGTTAGTTTGGGTTTGGGTAAGGAACGAAACGACCTTCGGCTGGTTACCGAACAACTGCCGAAGCCGCGCTCCCAACAAAGCTTATAAACGGGGAGGCGCTACCACAGCGAGGGAGGGACGAGGCACCTCGTCCTATTCGGCCGGGCAGCGCATGTGATGCATCGACCGCTCCTGCCATTGGGCTCAAAGTGTTGCAGTCATTAACCAGCTGACATCATGCCGGCCGGGGAAACCGGAGAGCGAGTTTGCTACATTATTTACTCCCGACCAAAGGTCTTCGCTCCCGACTCCGGCGGTCCAAACGCGCCCCTTTCTGGGGGGATTCGGTGCCCAAAGCCTTTGCTCGCCAGTACCTGCCCGCTCGGTCAAACCGAGCTCCCCCAGTGTTTCAGCTCCAGGGAATGTTTCTCGACCCACCGGGATTTGGAGTTAACCAGACGCCATTCCCCCGTTGTTCGTTCATTGTGATTGAATGTCTCGCTTGTTGTTGCAATGTGGGTTGTGGCTTTTCTGTGGCATTTCGAGGCATATGTCCTCCCATTTTCCGGATCCTGTTCTAATGCAACACATGTTGATAAATAACCATGGGTACACAAAAAGCTGGAGAAACTCAGCGGGTGCAGCAGCATCCAAGGAGCGAAGGAGATAGGCGACGTTTCGGGTCGAGACCCTTCTTCAGACTGGTCAGGGATCAGGGAAACGAGAGATATAGACGGTGATGTGGAGAGATAAGGAACAATGAATGAAAGATATGCAAAAAAGTATCGATGATAAAGGGAACAAGCCATTGTAAGCTGTTTGTGGTGTGAAAATGAGAAGCTGGTGCGACTGGGGTGGGGGAGGGAGATAGAGGGAATGCCAAGGCCCGAGGGCTGAGGGAGAGGTGGGAGGGGGAGGAGACAGCAAGGGTTAACAGAATTGAGAAAATTCAATGTCCAAGCCCAAAGGATGCAGACTCCCCAAGCGGAATATGAGGTGCCAGATGATCTATATCGGTGAGACCAAGCGGAGGCTTGGCGATCGCTTCGCCGAACACCTCCGCTCGGTCCGCAATAACCAACCCGACCTCCCGGTGGCTCAGCACTTCAACTCATTGTGTCCCCTCCCATTCCGCATCCGACCTCTCGGTCCTGGGCCTCCTCCACGGCCAGAGTGAGCATCACCGCAAGCTGGAGGAACAGCACCTCATATTCCGCTTGGGGAGTCTGCATCCTTTGGGCTTGAACATTGAATTTTCTCAATTCTGTTAAGCCTTGCTGTCTCCTCCCCTTTCCCACCTCTCCTCAGCCCTCGGGCCTTGGCATTCCCTCTATCTCTATCTCCCTCCCCCACCCCAGTCGCACCAGCTTCTCATTTTCACACCACAAACAGCTTACAATGGCTTGTTCCCTTTATCATCGATACTTTTTTGCATATCTTTCATTCATTGTTCCTTATCTCTCCACATCACCGTCTATATCTCTCGTTTCCCTGATCCCTGACCAGTCTGAAGAAGGGTCTCGACCCGAAACGTCGCCTATCTCCTTCGCTCCTTAGATGCTGCTGCACCCGCTGAGTTTCTCCAGCTTTTTGTGTACCCTCGATTCTCCAGCATCTGCAGTTCCTTCTTTAACACATTGATAAATAACCATGATCGGCAATTATGTTGCATATTGTTTAGATATACAGTATGGAAACAGGCTGTTGTGCCCACGGAGTCCATGCCTTTCATCCTTTCACACTGTCCCACGCTCTCATCCACGCATTGCACACGGAGGGACATTTTACAGAGACCAATTAACCTACAAAACCCGCAAGTCTTTGGGGCGTGGCAGGAGATTTGACCACTCGGACATTATGATACGGTCATAGAAACATAGACAATAGGTGCAGGAGTAGGCCATTCGGCCCTTCGAGGATGTGCTCGTTAGCTGTGTGCATGTCTGTGTTTTTAAATTTTAAAATACACGCGTGCTGGATCTGGTCCAGCGCTCTCTGTAATTAATGTGTGTGTGTGTGTGCATATATATACATATTTTTTATATATATAAATTTTGTGTGGATAAAACGTCACTTGTGAATCTGTGGAGTAAAAACAGCTGTGTTTTAATTTTTAATTTAAGGATTAAAGGCGTGGACTCCGTGGACACAACAGCCTGTTTCCATACTGTGTATCTAAACAATATGCGACATAATTCAACATGATCATGGCTGATCATCCAACTCAGTGTCCTGTACCTGCCTTCTCTCCATACCGTCTGATCCCTTTAGCCACAGGGGCCACTTCTAACTCCCTCTTAAATATAGCCAATGAACTGGCCTCAACTACCTCCTGTGGCAGAAAATTCCACAGATTCACCACTCTCTGTGTGAAAAATGTTTTTCTCATCTCGGTCCTAAAAGATTTCCCCCTTATCCTTAAACTGTGACCCCTTGTCCTGGACTTCCCCAACATCGGGAACAATCTTCCTCCATCTACCCTGTCCAACCCCTTAAGAATTTTGTACGTTTCTATAAGATCCCCCCTCAATCTTCTAAATTCCAGCGAGTACAAGCCGAGTCGATCCAGTCTTTCTCATATGGAAGTCCTGACATCCCAGGAATCAGTCTGGTGAACCTTCTCTGCACTCCCTCTATGGCAAGAATGTCTTTCCTCAGATTTGGAGACCAAAACTGTACGCAATACTCCAGGTGTGGTTTCACCAAGACCCTGTACAACTGCAGTAGAACCTCCCTGCTCTGTACTCAAATACTTTTGCTATGAATGCCAACATACCATTCGCTTTCTTCACTGCTTGCTGCACCTGCATGCCTACTTTCTATGACTGGTGTAGCATGACACCCAGGTCTCGTTGCATCTCCCCTTTTCCTAATCGGTCACAGAGAGAGCGTGTAAATTTCACACAGTTTCCCCACAATCCTGTTCACATCAATGGGACGATGGTGGAGAGCTCAATCTATCGCGCTCTTGAGGTGGAGACACACCTCAAAGTAAGGGAGGGGATTCCACACCAGTGGGCCACATGAGTGGCAAGGGAGTGGGGTAAAATTGTGATTTGGGGAAACTGTATTGTATGTATAGCCTCCGAGAATGTCGGATGTGGTTTTGTCAGGATCATGTATATATTTAGTTCTCGAATAAAGTCTATTTTGAAAAAAAAAACTCTCTTGAAAGCATAAAGAGAACCATCCTCCACTGCCCTCTGAGGCAGAGAATTCCACACACTCACAACTCTCTGTGTGAAAACGTTTTTCCTCATCTCCGTTCTAAATGGCTTGCCCCTTATTCTTAAACTGTGGCCCCTGGTTCTGGACTCCCCCAACATCGGGAACATGTGTCCTGCCTCTAGCGAGTCTAAGCCCTTAATAATCTTATGTATCCCCAGGTTCATATGAAATTGTTCCACACTCCTGAACTTTTTGTAAAATATCTTTATTAGAAGTAAATACATTTTAAGAAGGAATAACATAAAATCAAAAAAGAAAAAACATATTATTTGTCACATATATTCTTAATATTTTTTAAGTTTACAGTCATTCTTATTTATAATTCTATATATATTATTATTTTATAACAGAAAGAAAATAGTAAAGAGAAATAATAAAATTAAATAAAATAAAAGTAGAAAATCGATAAAATGAGTGGAGTATTAAGCAAGATATTCTTCATTGGAGATATATGCTTGGTCTATTGTATATAGTTTTTCATCCATTCCTTCATTCAGGCTTCAGTCAGGCCCTCGAACCGGACCTCCTTGACCCTTTAAGTATTCAATAAATGGAGACCATATACCTCTGAACTGATCTAGCTTGTCCAAAAGGACAAGTCTTAGTCTTTCCAGATGAAGTGTCTCCGACATTTCTGTAATCCACATTTTGATTGTGGGGGATGTAGGACCTTTCCAAAATCTTAGTATTAGTTTTTTTTACCAATTATTAAACTATGACCAATAAAAAATATTTGCTGTGTTGTTAGTAGATGATCCGTTTCTATTATTCCTAAAATGATTAATTTTGAGTCTGGAGTCAGATTTGCATTAACTACTTTCGAAATTATGTTAAAAATTGCTATCCAAAAATTAGTAATTTTTATACATTTTGTGAATGAATGCGTTAGATTAGCTTTTAAATGCTGACATTTATCACATATAGCAGAAGCATTTGAAAAAATTCTGTTTAATTTGGATTTCGAAAAGTGTAATCTTTAAACTTTAAATTGTATCAGGGAGTGTCTAGCATTTAATGAGCAGTGGTGTATATATTGTAAACTTTCATTCCATACTTCTACACTAATTGTTTGTCCTAATTCGTTTTCCCATGCTTGCCTATATATTTCCGAGTTTGGTAAATCATTTTCCAGTAAAATATTATAAATATATAATATTAATTTTTCTGTATTCGGATATTTATTTAGACATTCATCTAAAATTTCTGTCTTTCTATTTCTAAAATCCAGTGTATTTGATTTAACATAGCCTCTAATTTGTAAATATCTAAAGTACTCATTTGAGTGTAATCCATAATTTTGTTGTAATTCCTGAAATGAAAGGAATAAACATTCCCTGTAGCGATCACCCATCTTATTTATTCCATAGTTCTTCCATTTAAAAAAAACCTTTATCAATCATTGAAGGTTTTAAAGTGATGTTATTTGCAATGGGAAGAGCCAGTGGTATACTTTCTAATTTTAATGTTTTCTTTAATTGTTTCCAAATACGTATGCCACTTTCTATTATTGGATTTCCTCTATAACCTTTTTTTTAATGTATTAGCAAATAAAATCGAGCTAATTTCAAAAGGTGAACAATCTTCCTTTTCCATTTTTAACCAATTTTTAATCTTAACTTCCAACCATAAACAAATTTTTAATATTAACTGTCCAATAATAAAACATAAAATTAGGCAATGCAAAACCTCCATTCATTTTTGATTTACATAGATATTTTTTATTTATTCTATGGCTCTTATAATCCCAAATAAACTTGAATGAATGAATAAGTTGGCCAAGTATTCACATACAAGGAATTCTCCTTGGTGCTCTGCCCGCAAGTGACAACAATGACATACAGTGACAGTTTAGAATGACACATAAAACATTAACCATTAATAATAAAACATTATTGATTAAACATGTGAATTAAATAAAATACCAGAGCAAAAGGATGCTACAGATATATGGTTATTCAGTAGAGCTACTAATCGTGGAAAAAAAGCAGTTTTTATGTCTGGCTGTGGCAGCTTTGACAGTCTGGAGTTGCCTTCCAGAGGGAAGTGATTCAGAGAGTTTGTGGCCAGGGTGAGAGGGGTCAGAGATGATCTTGCCCGCTCGCTTCCAGGCCCTTGCATATGTGTACATATGTTCCCTGGTTCTTGATTCCCCTAGTCTGAGTAAAACTCTGTGCATCTACCATATCTATTCCTGCATCTTTTGAATGCCACAGGAAATCCTTCTTCCCTGTGGCTCTCAAACTGAACATAGAAACATAGAAAATAGGTGCAGGAGTAGGCCATTTGGCCCTTCGAGCCTGCACCGCCATTCCATATGATCATAGCTGATCATCCAACTCAGTATCCTGTACCTGCCTTCTCTCCATACCTCCTGATCCCTTTAGCATCTAACTCCCTCTTAAATATAGCCAATGAAGAGGCCTCAACTACCTTCTGTGGCAGAGAATTCCAGAGATTCAACACTCTCTGTGTGAAAAATGTTTTTCTCATCTCGGTCCTAAAAGATTCCCCCCTTATCCTTAAACGGGGGATAACAACTCCTCCCCCTTCTGTCGTGGGGTAGACTGAGACAGACTACCCCACTCCCCTCCCCAAATCTTTGCACATCCCCAATCCTTTGCACTCCTCACTTTAATTTCATTTTATTTCATGTATCTTGTGTTTTATGACTGTTGGCAGATCAATTTCCTTCCTGGGATAAATAAAGTTCCAGCGTATCGTATCTATCATATCTATTCCTTTTCTCTCAGGGGTTTAAACAATTTAACAGATAGCTATATATAATGGAAGAGGAACAAATCCTGGATATAAATTCTTGAGCAGCTGGTAACACTGAGCAGGTTATGTTGTGTTACTTCACCGCCTCCGAAACTAAGTGATGAAAACCAGCGTGATATTGGGAAATATCCCAAATGGCATAGATTTGTCAGGGAGCTCACAGAGACTCTGCGTACGTGCATCTATACACATCTATCTCTAGTCAAGCATTGAACTCCAACTCCCACCCCACCCCTTCACCTCACCTCACCACCTGAAGATGCAAGGTCGTCAGAAGCATCACAACAGCCAGCAATGTATTTGACAATAGACAACATACAATAGGTGCAGGAGTGGGCCATTCGGCCCTTCGAGCTAGCACCGCCATTCAATGTGATCATGGCTGATCATCCCCAATCAGTACCCCGTTCCTGCCTTCTCCCCATATCCCCTGACTCCGCTATCTTTAAGAGCCCTATCTAACTCTCTCTTGAAAGTACCCAGAGAACCGGCCTCCACAACCCTCTGTGGCAGAGAATTCCACAGACTCACAACTCTCTGTGAGAAAAAGTGTTTCCTCGTCTCCATTCTAAATGGCTTACCCTTTATTTGTTAAACTGTGGCCCCTGGTTCTGGACTCCTCCAACATCTGGAAAATGTTTCCTGCCTCTAGCGTGTCCAAATCCTTAAAAATCCTTATACGTTTCAATAAGATTCCCTCTCATCCTTCTAAACTCCAGAGCGTACAAGCCCAGCCGCTCCATTCTCTCAGGATACGACAGTCCCGCTATCCTGGGAATTAACCTTGTAAACCTACGCTGCACTCCCTTAATAGGAAGAATGTCCTTCCATAAATTAAGGGACCAAAACTGCACACAATACTCCAGGTGTGGTCTCACTAGGGTCCTGTACAACTGCAGAAGGACCTGTTTGCTCCTGTACTCAACTCCTCTTGTTATAAAGGCCAGCATGCCATTTGCTTTCTTCAAAGGCCATGTTCACTGGATGCTTACAGTGACTGCACTGGAGAGGGTCCAGGATGCTGTCAGGAATACAGTGTTTGAGATGCGAGGAGATATTGGATAGAATGTGTGGGAAAGATCTGCAGAGGCTGGTTTAAACCGAAGGTAGACACAAAATGCTGGAGTAACTCCAGCGGGACAGGCAGCATCTCTGGAGAGAAGGAATGGGTGACGTTTCGGGTCGAGACCCTTCTTCACACTGACAGCCAGAACCTCTTCACGCTGAAATCACGCTCCAAATCTGCCCTTTATGCATAAAACATGCATAAAACTTAATAGTTAAAGAAACATTATCCCCCGCAATCAAAATGTGGACTGTTGAAATGTCGGAGACGTTACATTTGGAGAGAATTAGGTTTGTCCTAATGGACAAATATGAACTTTTTGAACAAATGTGGTCTCCATTCATTGATTACTTAAAGGGGTAGCTGAGCTCAGCACCGTAACTCAATAAGTACCCTGGTGTAGGATTAGATGAAAAAAGTATTGGGATCTGTATACATGTCTCAATAGATATTGTTATATGAAACTGTTCCATTCAATGTAAAGATTCCTTTTTAAAATTTTTTATTATATAATAATTTTTTGGTTTTTAAAATTTTTTTTCTTGTTTACCTTTATTCTTTTTTATTTTTATTTTTTTATTATATAATCATTATTATTTAATCACAAGGTCTTAATTATTGATTTATACTTTTACTTTTTTTTTCACTCCCTTACCTTCCCAAAAATAATCAACAACAGTAGCATATATAAATTATCCCGTAATATATGTACAACGTTTGTGTTAAGTCTGATTTGTATTTGAAGTGCTGTTGTACTTAGATAATATGCAATGCTTCTAATAAAAATATTAAACATAAAATCTGCCCTTTAATTGCGAGAAAGCCAATTAGACACGCATTAGACACGGGAAAAGCTCTCCTCCCTCGCCATTGCACTGTGTATTTTCTTTTGTGCGACAAAATCATTCCGCTGGACAAAAGGGTGGGGGGAGGAGAGAAATGAGCCAAGGAATAATAACACGGATAACATGCGGGGAATGGGATTATCTAGGGCAGTGGAATTTGCTGTGAAAACAGATTGTTGAGCTCAGCGAGACGCAGCGCCTCCACACTGTGAATTATTTTGGTTAAGGTTGGGTTGCTGCCTTGTGTATTCTACTGAGGCTAAGCCTTGCTCTCAGTAAAGGCAATGATCAGGTGGAATCTGTTCTATTTTCCACCAGGTCGAGACCCATCTTCTTTGATGATGAGGGTCTTCGATGATGTTGGCTGCCTTTTTGAGGCAGCAACTCAAGAGACAAGAAACATAGAAACATAGACAATAGGTGCAGGAGTAGGCCATTCGGCCCTTCGAGCCTGCACTGCCATTCAATATGATCATGGCTGATCATCCAACTCAGTATCCTGTACCTTCCTTCTCTCCATACCCCCTGATCCCTTTAGCCACCAGGGCCACATCTAACTCCCTCTTAAATATAGCCAATGAACTGGCCTCAACTACCTTCTGTGTCAAAAGAATTCCAGAGATTCACCACTCTCTGTGTGAAAAATGTTTTTCTCATCTCGGTCCTAAAAGACTTCCCCTTTATCCTTAAAAGGTGACCCCTTGTTCTGGACTTCCCCAACATCGGGAACAATCTTCCTGCATCTAGCCTGTCCAACCCCTTAAGAATTTTGTAAGTCTCTATAAGATCCCCCCTCAATCTTCTAAATTCTAGCGAGTACAAGCCAAGTCTATCCAGTCTTTCTTCATATGAAAGTCCTGACATCCCAGGAATCAGTCTGGTGAACCTTCTCTGTACTCCCTCTGGCAAGAATGTCTTTCCTCAGACTAGGGGAATCATGACCACAATCAAACCATTCACCGTGTGCAGACACGGGCCAAAGGGAATAACCTTCAGTGCAAGATAAAGTCCAGTAAAGTCCGACTAAAGATACTCTGGGCGTCTCCAATGAGGCAGATGGCAGCTCAGCACTGCTCTTTGGTTGTAATAGGATGGTTCAGTTGCCTGATAACCACTGGGAAGAAACTGTCCCTGAATCTGCCTCCAAACCCCTGCACCTCCTGCCCGATGAGGGAGGGGAGAAGAGGGAGCGACCGGGATGTGACCCGTCCCCGACCACGCTGCTGGCCTTGCCGAGGCAGCGTGAAGTGTAGATGGAGTCAACGCAAGGGAGACTGGTTGGTGTGATGGTCTGGGCTGAGTCCACAAATCTCTGCAGTTTCTTGCGGGTCTTGGATGGAGCTGTTCCCAAAACATTATAAGAACCATCCAAGTTTGCATTCATAAGCTTTTATTTTTCCGTGCAGACAAGTTGTACAACATGGCTCCAGGCTTGTCCGTAAAATGTGCAGACAGTTTAAATTGGCATTAACGTTTTGGTACATCGTTCAATTCCACATAATATAAGGGAAAAAAAACATGCACAATAATATTCTGATCATCTAATCTAATCACAGAATGACCACTATGCTTTTGATTGTCTCTTAATCCAATTATTTTTTTTAACACAAGTACCTGCAGATGTTGGCTTACCAAAATAAAAAGACCCAAAGTGCTAGAGTAAGTCAGTTGGCCAGGCAGCAGCTCTGGAGACCATGGATAGGTGACAAGAGGCGCAGAACAGAAAGATCGCTAAGGGAATGGGAAGGATTGGTGGAACGTTTTTTTTTGCAAGGTTATGCCCTTATCCCACTTAGGAAACCTGAACGGAAACCTCTGGAGACTTTGCGCCCCACCCAAGGTTTCCGTGCGGTTGCCGGAGGTTTTGGTCAGTCTCCCTAATGGTCGAAAGTGGTTTCCGCTTCTCCTATGTTCCGGCGATTATTTCAAAAAATTCAAAACAGGCCGCGACTAAAAATAGGTTGCGTTTTAAAAATCGGTAATTTTTTAGTCGAAGCCGGTTGCGATGCTAGTTGAAGGTGGTTTCCGGAGGTTGCAGGTAGTGGAAGGTAAGACCATTTTTTCACCCAGTTTTATTCCACCAGGGAGGTCTTACCTTCCACTACCTGCAACCTCCAGCAACCACCTTAGACTAGCATCGCCACCGGCTTCGACTAAAAAATTACCGATTTTAAAAACGGCAACCTATCTTTAGTTGCGGCCGGTTTTGAATTTTTTGAAATAATCGCCGGAACATAGAAGAAGCGGAAACCACTTTCGACCATTAGGGAGACTGACAAAAACCTCCGGCAACCGCACGGAAACCTTGGGTGGGGCGCAAAGTCACCAGAGGTTTCCGTTCAGGTTTCCTAAGTGGGACAGGGGCATTATCCAGTTCACCAAACCGCTCATCTTTAGGGATGGGTGGACGGTTGCAACCTTCACCTGGTCTGCCCTGTTTCAACGAATGCAATCAACCCGGCGTGCCCAATCAATTAAGATCAAATAGAACAAGTTGTCCCACAACTTTAGGATGTGCACGCCATACGCGAGAAGAAGCAGAAGATCTTCAGGGAGTGAGGTGGAAAGCGGTGAAGCTGTGGGGAAACACAGATCATGGAGAGGAAATATCAACCAAACATAGAGGTCATAATCAAACTCATGTCCGTGGGGCTGCAAGATCGCACTTCCTTGCCCCTCCGCTGACTGATTAGTAATACCTAAAACCACGGATTATCAGGGAAGCCGAGTTTTTCCCATCTTTATTCAACCCAGGGTTAAAAATGGGAAAGACTCTGCCCTTGAAGGTTTGGTTGAAGGTGTAGAGATGGGTCATGTTGTCCGCATTGTAAAATGACACCTGACCCCCCTCATGGTCCAGGTACACGCCAATTTTACAGGGTTTCACCTTGGTGGCGAGAGGGGTCCTTGGGGAGGTGAGGGCCACATAGGAGTTCCCGTACACAAGGCACATGATACAATATCCCATGTCGGGCTGAAGGGTGACATGGCCTTTCCTCTCGGCCGTTTCCTCGGCCACTCCCAGCTCCCACCAGGTCTTGGTCCCCACCTCGACCTCCCAGTAGTGTCTCCCCGCAGGGAACCCCTCGGAGGCCAGGACACAGGCCCTGCGGTCGAACCTCCCCGGAGCGTCGGGCACCTCCTTGCCTTGGTCCCCGAGTCTCACGCTGGTCAGGTCGTCAGACAGAACGAGGTAGGGGTGGGCCGTGTTGGGATCCAGCGTCAGGGAAACAGGAGCTGGCAGAGACATTAAAATAACATTGGCGGTTCAGTGGCGCAGGGGTAGGGTTGCTGCCTTACAGCGAGTGCAGCGCCGGAGACCCGGGTTTGATCCCGACCTCGGGTGCTGTCAACAGACAATAGACATTGGGCCCTTCGAGCCAGCACCGCCATTCAATGTGATCAATGTCTGATCATCCCCAAACAGAACCCCATTCCGGCCTTCTCCCCATATCCCCTGACTCCGCTATCTTTAAGGGCCCTATCTAGCTCTCTCTTGAAAGTATCCAGAGAACCCGCCTCTGGGTCAGAGAATTCCACAGACTCACAACTCTCTGTGTGGAAAAAGCGTTTCCTCATCTCCGTTCTGGCGTTAGGTTAGGTAAGGGGGAGGTGCAGCGAGACCTGGGCGTCCTTGTACACTGGTCACTGAAAGTTGGCGTGCAGGTACAGCAGGCAGTGAAGAAAGCTAATGGAATGTTGGCCTTAATAACAAGAGGATTTCAGTGCAGGAGTAAAGAGGTTCTTCTGCAGTTGTATAGGGCTCTGGTGAGACCACATCTGGAGTATTGTGTACAGTTTTGGTCTCTTAATTTGAGGAAGGACATCCTTGTGATTTGAGGCAGTGCAGCGTAGGGTCACCAGATTGATCCCTGGGAATGGCGGGACTGTCATATGAGGAAAGATTGAAAGGACTAGGCTTGTATTCACTGGAGTTTAGAAGGATGAGGGAGGATCTTATAGAAACATATAACATTATAAAAGGACTGGACAAGCTAGATGCAGGAAAAATGTTCCCAATGTTGGGCGAGTCCAGAAGCAGGGGCCACAATCTTAGAATAAAGGGGAGGTCATTTAAGACTGAGCTGAGAAAAAACGTTTTCACCCAGAGAGTTGTGAATTTATGGACATCTGTGCGACAGAGGGCAGTGGAGGCCAAATCACTGGATGGATTTAAGAGAGAGTTGGATAGAGCTCTAGGGGCTGGTGGAGTCGAGGGATATGGGGAGAAGGCGGGCACGGGTTATTGATAGGGGACGATCAGCCATGATCACAATGAATGACGGTGCTGGCTCGAAGGGCTGAATGGCCTCCTCCTGCACCTATTTTCTACGTTTCTTTGTTTTTAAATGGCTTACCCCTTATTCTTAAACTGTGCGCCACCTGGTTCTGGACTCCCCGAACATCGGGAACATGCTTCCTGCCTCTAGCCTGTTTGAATAAGATAGCCTCTCATCCTTCTAAACTCCAGAGGACACAAGCCCAGCCGCTCCATTCTCTCAGCATATGACAGTCCCGGGAATTAACCTGGTGAACCTACGCTGCACTCCCTCAATAGCTTGAAATGTACAAAATTATAGATAGGGCAGTCAGCCAGACCTTTTGTCCCAGGGAGGAACTATCAAACACCAGAGGGCACACTGGAAGGTAAGAGGGGCAAAGCTTGAAGGAAGAGTGCAGTGCAATTCTTAACACAAAGAGTAGTGGTGCCTGGAAAGTGCTGCCAGGGGTGGTGGCAGAGACAGATATGGTGATGGCATTTAAAAGGCTTTTACATGGGCACGTGGATATGCAGGACATTGAGGGATATGGACCGTGCATCCCTGAATCAGGAGGTGTGCGTTTTCACACTTCTATACCTTCCCTTGAAACCTTTCCTATACATGTACCTGTCCAAGTATATTTTAAATGCTGTCATCGTACAGTGCCCTTCATAATGTTTGGGACAAAGACCCATCATTTATTTATTTGCCTCTGTACTCCACAATTTGAGATTTGTAATGGAAAAAAAAAAATCACATGTGGTTAAAGTGCACACTGTCAGATTTTATTAACGGGCATTTTTATACATTTTGGTTTCACCATGTAGAAATTACAGCTGTGTTTGTTTATACATAGTCCCCCCATTTCAGGGCACCATAATGTTTGGGACACACGGCTTCACAGGTGTGTGTAATTGCTCAGGTGTGTTTAATTGCCTCCTTATTACAGGTACAAGAGAGCTCTCCGCACCTATGTTTTTCCTCCAGTCTTTCCATCGCCTTTGGAAACTTTATTGCTGTTTATCAACGGGAGGACCAAAGTTGTGCCAATGAAAGTCAAAGAGGCCATTATTAGACTGAGAAACAAGAATAAAACTGTTGGAGACATCAGCCAAACCTTAGGCTTACCAAAATGAACTGTTTGGAACATCATTAAGAAGAGAGCACTGGTGAGCTTACTAATTGCAAAGGGGCTGGGAGGCCATGTAAGACATCCACAGCTGATGACAGAAGAATTCTCTCTATAATGAAGAAAAATCCCCAAACACCTGTCCGGCAGATCAGAAACACTCTTCAGGAATCAGGTGTGAATTTGTCAATGACCACTGTCCGCAGAAGACTTCAGAAACAGAAATATAGAGGATACACTACAAAATGCAAACCACTGGTTAGCTGGAAAAATAAGATGGCCAGGTTACAGTTTGCCAAGAAGTACTTAAATAGAACCACAGTTCTTAAAAAAGGTCTTGTGGACAGATGAGACGAAGATTCACTTATATCAGAGTGATGGCAAGAGCAAAGTATGGAGGAGAGAAGGAACTGCCCAAGATCCAAAGCATACCACCTCATCTGTGAAACACGGTGGTGGGGGTGTTACGGCCTGGGCATGTATGGCTGCTGCAGGTACTGGCTCACTTATCTTCATTGATGCTACAACTGCTGATGGTAGTAGCGTAATGAATTCTGAAGTGTATAGACACATCCTATCTGCTCAAGTTCAAACAAATGCCTCAAAACTCATTGGCCGGCGGTTCATCCTGCAGCAAGACAATGATCCCAAACATACGGCTAGAGCAACAAAGGAGTTTTTCTAAGCTAACAAATGGTCAATTCTTGAGTGGCCAAGTCAATCACCCAATCTGAACGATCTGAGCATGCCTTTTATATACTAAAGAGAAAATTGAAGGGGACTAGCCCCCAAAACAAGCGTAAACTAAAGTTAGCTGCAAGACAGGCCTGGCAGAGCATCACCAGAGAAGACACCCAGCAACTGGTGACGTCCATGAATCGCAGACTTCAAGCAGTCATTGCATGCAAAGGATATGGAACAAAATACTAAACATGACTACTTTCATTTACATGACATTGCTGTGTCCCAAACATTATGGTGCCCTGGAATGGGGGGGACTATGTATAAAAACTGCTGTAATTTCTACATGGTGAAACCAAAATGTATAAAAATGGCTTTCATTAAAATCTGACAATGTGCACTTTAACCACATGTGATTTTTTTCTATTACAAATCTCAATATGTGGAGTACAGAGGCAAATAAATAAATGATGGGTCTTTGTCCCAAACATTATGGAGGGCACTGTACCTGCCTCAACTACCTGGTGTGAGCAGTTTCTTCCACATACCCTGTGTGAAAAAGTTGCTCCTCAGGTTCCTTGTAAATCTTATCCCTCTCACCATAAACCAGGGGTTGGTAACCTACGGCCCCCGGGCCGAATGCGGCCCATAACCCGATATCATCCGGCCCGAAGGCAGATTTTATTTCCCCCGTAATCATCCGGCCCAGCTGAGCGCCCGCCCCGAGCTCGCGGCCGAGCTCTGGCTGCACCGCATCCTGCGCAAAGCCGCCGACACGGCCCCGCACCTTCTGTGAAAAAGTTTAAGAAAGAACTGCAGATGCTGGAAAAATCGAAGGTAGACAAAAAATGCTGGAGAAACTCAGCGGGTGAGACAAGCAAGGGTTGCATGAGGCTGCCTCACCTGCTGAGTTTCTCCAGCATTTTTGTCCACCTTCTGTGAACACGTGATGTGCTGCCTGCCATCCGGGGCGGGATTGGGGGCAGGATCCACGTGTACAGGTGATAGATGTGGCCCGCCATCCAGTCACAGACATCCCGGCCCCTATGCAGAACAAGGTTGCCGACCCCTGCCTTAAACCAATCTCCTCTGGTTTTCAGCTCCCTATTCAGTGCCATCTTTAATGGTGATCCACCCGTACACTACAGTGCCCTTTATAGTATCAGATTTGTCATGTAAAGAACAGAAAACAAAGAGCTTTACCTGGTTTAATAACATCAGCCATTTCTCTCCAGAGTTTGTACTGGAAAGGACCATCGAGTTTATCGATAGATAAGGCGGTGTCTACTAATGGTAGAGTTTCCTCCCTAGAAATAAACCTGCAAGTTCCAAACAATTAGTTATAAATTCACCATCAATTGCTTTCTGAACTATTTTATCAATGCTTCAGTGAAGGACAAGTCCTACCTCCTCTCCTGGCATGTTTCCGCCTGAAAGAAAATGGACAGAAAGACGAGTTAATTAATTAAAGCGACCACCTTTATTCAAACCAGATAAGGTTTTCCTTTCTTTAAGGCAACAAATCTGGCTATGAGATTTTTTTGGTTATTGCAAACTAAAGATACCAAAAATAGACACAAAAATCTGGAGTAACTCAGCAGGGCAGGCAGCATCTCTGGAGAGAAGGACTGGGTGGCGTTTCGGGTCGAGACCCTTCTGATACCAAAGGCTGGCATGTAACATTGTTCAGCGGGAAGGAAGATTGCGGCCTTCACGTGGTCCGCCCTGTTTCGACGAATGCAATAAACCTGGCGTGCACAACCATGTAAGATCAAATAGAACAAGTTGTCCTGCAACTTTAGGCTGTGCACGCCACACGCAACAAGAAGACATTGTTCAGCAAGTGTCACGAGAAACAAATACTTGTCAATTTCAACGACTGCCCGCAGAGAGACTGATCTTAAGAGGCAATGGATGTGTGACTGCTGCACTGTGGAGTTTACATGGAAACATTTTTTTTTTCCCTGCAGACTGTTCTTTGCAGGACAGAGTTTTTTGTTCCACTTGTCAATTTTCAAAGTAACTTAAGTGTGAGATACGCTTTGTGCTCACAATCACTGCTCAAAGACCAAATCGTGGAAGCAAGATTCTTTATTTTCGAGTCTGCAGAACCGGGTGCCTCTCCAAGTTGAGACACCCCGCAGTCAGAGAAGTCATCCCCCTTTATACACACGATTTTACATTCAACTTCCCCTCCGGACCCTTCTCCAATCAGGGTCTGAGGTGCACAATCTGTAGGTACATCCCCCAGTACCTCCCACATCATACATCGCATGTTCATGGTAATGAGCAGTTTCTTGACCAGGGGTGTGTTGTAATATTCATTTATTTTATTAAGCATGCTCAGTTGTTCATGACCTATCCTAGTTTTACTCACCTCCAAGTGAACCCTCTCAGTTCTCCTATATCAGCACTAAAGCTAAGCTATAGTGACAAGGGTCCCATCTATCACTCCATTCTACTGATAGGGATCTATCTACATCACTCCCTTTTACCGCTATACAATGCTATCACTTCTTACTCCAGGATGGGTCTGGTAACTTTTATACACAGCTGTGTCAGAACCCTCTCTCTGGCCCCTATCGGTTTGAATCCTCTTTAAAGCACCTTACAATAGTGGGGTTTAATCACTTTATCCCGCACATTAAGTATTTCTCTGGTTTGTGATCGAAATCTCATTCGGACCACGTAATGTGAATGATGTTTCCGAATTCATCACTCGTGTTATGTCTAATTCGTCATACGGAAACCAGCAGAACCACATGTAGAAACAACTTGTACCGGTACCTAAAAATGCCTCCCCAGCCTGTCTGAACGACAACCGTCCGGTGGCCCTCACCTCGGTAATCATGAAATGCTTTGAGAGGCTGATGAAGAAACTCATCTGCACCTTCCTCCCTCACAACATGGACCCGTTACAATTCGCATACCGTCCGAACAGATCCACGGACGATGCGGTCTCCCAGGTTCTGCACACCGCTCTCTCTCATCTTGACAGCCAGAAGGGGGGCTACGTGAGGATGCTGTTCATAGACTTCAGTTCAGCCTTCAACACGATAGTCCCCACCAGACTGGCCGAGAAGCTACTGGAATTAGGGCTCAACACCCCTCTGTGTGCCTGGGCCCTGGACATTCCCACCGCCAGGCCCCGGGTAGTCAAGATGGGAGGGAATACATCGAACCCTGAGCACAGGATCCCCCCGGGGTTGCATCCTCAGCCCCCAACTGTACTCCCTGTACACGCATGACTGTGTGGCTAGGTTCAGCTCCAACTCGATAGTCAAGTTTGCTGATGACATTGTGGTGGTGGGCCTGATCTCAGACAACAATGAGAAGGCCTACCGGGAGGAGGTGGCTGATCTGGCACTCTGGTGTCAGGACAACAGCCTCCTCTTGAACATCAAAAAAACGAAGGAGCTGATCGTGGACTTTAGGTGGGCGCATCATCCGAGGACGTACACACCAGTGAGGATAAATGGGGATACTGTGGATAGGGTGAGCTGTTTTAAATACCTGGGAGTCCACATCTCTGAGGATCTGACATGGACATCGCACGCTGCAGCACTCGTGAGTAAGGCAAGGCAGCGCCTTTACCACCTCGGGCAATTGAGGAAATTCAGAGTGTCTCCGAGGATCCTCCAGTGCTTCTACTCAGCGGCTGTGGAAAGCATCTTGTCCGGAAATATTACAATCTGGTTTGGGAATTGCCCTGCCCGGGACAGGAAGGCTCTGCAGAGAGTAGTGCGTTCGGCCGAACGGACTATGGGAACTTCCCTCGCCCCTCTGCAGGAACGATACATCGGGAGGTGCAACTCCAGAGCCAATAAGATCATGGGAGACCCCTTGCACCCCTGCAACGGACTGTTCCAGCTGCTACCGTCAGGCAAACGCCTCCGTTGCCATGCTGTGAGAACGGAGAGGTTGAGAAGGGGTTTCTTCCCAGAGGCCATTAGGACTGTAAACTCCTATCTCACCAGGGACTAACTTTACTGTACCACTCTACTGGTTTTTTAAAAAATTGCTGGGGGGGGGGGGGGTTTCCCTTTTTCCTTCCACCCATAATATTTAATATGTAAAAAAACATGTGATTCTGTTCCATTCTGTTTGTAGGTTGTTTGGTTGTTTGTTTGTTTGTTGGTTTTTTGCACAAAGTCCGCGAGCATTGCCACTTTTCATTTCACTGCACACCTCGTATGTGTATGTGATGAATAAACTTGACTTGACTAATTGCAATTGCTAATTGCAGCAAAGATAGACACAAAGTGCAGGAGTAACACAGCGGGCCAGGCAGCATGTCTGGAGAACATGGATAGGTGACATTTCAGGTCACCCCTTCAGGTCATCCTCCACTCTTTACTTTCAGTCAGAAGAAGGGTCTCGACCCGAAATGTCACCTATCCTGTTTCTCCAGAGATGCTGCCTGACTCGCTGAGTTACTCCAGCATTTTGTGGTCTATCTTTAGCAGAACTACTTGTGGTGTTTGGAAAGTGACTGATTAGTATGGTAGACAAAAATGCTGGAGAAACTCAGCGGGTGAGGCAGCAGGAAGTGGAGTGAAGGAAATAGGCATCGTTTCAGGTCGAGACCCCATGTCAGGGGTAATGGGCAGAAGGCAGGAGAATGAGGTTGCGAGGGAAAGATAGATGCTACGATCAGTGAAGAAGGATCTCGACCCGAAACGTTACCCATCCCTTCCCTCCAGAGATGCTGCCTGTCCCGCTGAGTTACTCCATCCAGCATGTTGTGTCTATCAGCTGCGATTGAATGGCGGAGTAGACGTGATGGGCCGAATGGCCTAATTCTGCTCCTATATTTGTATATTTGTTTTTTTTTAAACAGGGACAGTGCATATTGATAAACATTTATATGTAAATATGCAAGATTATAGCCAGTAGCTAATTTCCATCTTTAGTCCCTTTGGCAGGTTGATGTTAAATACACAAGTTAAACACATCACAACACAATCAATCAATTAAAAAAAACAAAAAAACAATAAAATAAGAAAAATAATAATAAAGAGTACAATAAACAAACAGACAAACATTGCTGCTTATGACAGACCAGATAGCGGGGGATAATTTTAAGGCAGATTGTGAGTGCAGTATTGATTTTGCAGTAATCATGTTTAAAAATGTTTGGTAAATTAGATAAAGGTTGGCAGATCCCGTATGACGCTTGGTATCGTGTTGCAGGTCTGCCACGCTCGATATGAAAACACTGTCTGCCCAAAAACACTTATCCTATATGGGACTAGACAATCACCTCTGGAGCCTGCTCTAATCCACCTATTTGTGTTTTTCTTTGTAAAGTCCTTTAACGGAGGTGGAAGATTTTGTGAACCAAAATAGAATCTGCATATTTTTTCCCAGCTCAGCAGATCATATTTCTTCAGGATGCTACAGTGAGGGGGGATCTTATAGAAACGTGCAAAAGTCTTAAGGGGTTGGACAGGCTAGATGCAAGAAGATTGTTCCCGATGTTGGGGAAGTCCAGAACAAGGGGTCACAGTTTAAGGATAAGGGGGAAGTCTTTTTAGGACCCAGATGAAAACAAAATTCACACAGAGAGTGCTAAATCTGTGGAATTCTCTGCCACAGAAAGTAGTTGAGGCCAGTTCATTGGCTATATTTAAGAGGGAGTTAGATGTGGCCCTAGTGGCTAGAGAGATCAGGGGGTATGGAGAGAAGGCTGGTACAGGATACTGAGTTGGATGATCATCCGTGATCATATTGAATGGCGGTGCAGGCTCGAAGGGCCGAATGGCCTACTCCTGCACCTAGTTTCTATGTTTCTATGATGGTACATACTGGGCTTTTTGTTATGAATTTTTAGGGCTTTTTCTAAGCAATTTCAACAGGCTTTAGTGTGGACGTTCCGGTGGGTGGCCTGACTCTCGTCGCAGCGGCCCCTGCAGTCCGTCTGTCTTTTAAATTTTTTTTTGTCTCGTTTGAGTGTAGTGTATAGTGTTTTTTTTAGCTGGATATGTGTGGGGGGTGGGGGAAACTTTAAAAATATTTTCCCTGTACGGAGGACCCGACCGTTTCCCTGTCGGGTCTCCGTTGTCGTTGGGGCCTAGCACCGTGAAGCGGCCTCCAACCGGACCTGGGGCTCCAGTCGCGGAGCCTGCGGCCTACTCACCGTCGTGGAGCTGGCTGAGTTCGGAACATAGAAACATAGAAACAAGGTGCAGGAGTAGGCCATTCAGCCCTTCGAGCCTGCACCGCCATTCAATATGATCATGGCTGATCATCCAACTCAGTATCCCGTACCTGCCTTCTCTCCATACCCTCTGATCCCCTTAGCCACAAGGGCCACATCCAACTCACTCTTAAATATAGCCAATGAACTGGCCTCAACTACCCTCTGTGGCAGAGAGTTCCAGAGACTCACCACTCTCTGTGTGAAAAAAATCTTTCTCATCTCGGTCTTAAAGGATTTCCCCCTTATCCTTAAGCTGTGACCCCTTGTCCTGGACTTCCCCAACATCGGGAACAATCTTCCTGCATCTAGCCTGTCCAACCCCTTAAGAATTTTGTAAGTTTCTATAAGATCCCCTCTCAATCTCCTAAATTCCAGAGAGTATAAACTGAGTCTATCCAGTCTTTCTTCATAAGACAGTCCTGACATCCCAGGAATCAGTCTGGTGAACCTTCTCTGCACTCCCTCTATGGCAATAATGCCCTTCCTCAGATTTGGAGACCAAAACTGTACGCAATACTCCAGGTGTGGTCTCACCAAGACCCTGTACAACTGAAGTAGAACCTCCCTGCTCCTGTACTCAAATCCTTTTGCTATGAAAGCTAACATACCATTCGCTTTTTTCACTGCCTGCTGCACCTGCATGCCTACTTTCAATGACTGGTGTACCATGACACCCAGGTCTCGCTGCATCTCCCCTTTTCCTAATTGGCCACCATTTAAATAATAGTCTGCTTTCCTGTTTTTGCCACCAAAGTGGATAACCTCACATTTATCCACATTATACTGCATCTGCCAAACATTTGCCCACTCACCCAGCCTATCCAAGTCACCTTGCAGTCTCCTAGCATCCTCCTCACAGCTAACACTGCCCCCCAGCTTAGTGTCATCCGCAAACGTGGGGAGCTGGTGGTGGCGCGCTGCTGCTGCCCGACCCCGGACATTCGGAGCCTCCAGCCGCAGGCCCGGTGGATGGTGACACCGGGAGCTGGCGGGTCCCTGGTGGGAGACTGCTTTTCGGAGCTCCCGCGGCTGCAACTTCTCCCGCCCGAGATGCGGGGTTGAAAATGACCCGGAGCGGGGCCTAACATCGCCCTGCGCGGCTTTAATGGCCGCGGGACTTGCTAGCGCCCGCCGGGGGGGCTCCAACATCAAGACCTGGAGCGCGGCCTCGCATCGCCCGGCACGGCCTGAATGGCCGCAGGACTTATTTACCATCGCCCGCTGGGGGCTCTGACTCTGACATCGGGAGGAGAATGGGGAGTGCAGGGGAGAGATAAGACTTTGCCTTCCATCACAGTGAAGAGGAGATAAAGTGATTAAACCCCACTATTGTAAGGGGCTTTAAAGAGGATTCAAACCGATAGAGGCCAGGGAGAGGATTCTGACACAGCTGTGTATAAAAGTTACCAGAGCCATCCTTGAGTAAGAAGTGATAGCATTGTATAGCGGTAGGAGGGAGTGATGTAGATAGACCCCTATCAGTAGAAGGGAGTGATAGATGGGACCCTTGTCACTACAGCCTAGCTTTAGTGCTGATATAGGAGAACTGAGAGAGTTCAGTTGGTGGTGAGCAAAACTAGGGCAGGTCATAGACAACTGAGCATGCTTAATAAAATAAATGAATATTACAACACACCCCTGGTCAAGAAACTGCTCATTACCATGCACATGTCTGGACATGCGATGTATAATGTGGGAGGTATTGGGGGACGTACCTACAGACTGTGCACCTCAGTGCCCTGATTGTAGAGGGCCAGAAGGGGAGGTTGAATGTAGAATTGTGTGTATAAAGCGGTTTACCTTTCTGACTTCGGTGTGTCTCAACTTGGAGAGGCACGCGACTCTGCAGACTCGCAAATAAAGAATCTCTTGCTTCCACGATTTAGTCTCTGAGTAGTGATTGTGAGCACAGCGCATATCTCACAACCGGGAGCTCGCGAGTCCCTGGTGGGAGACCGCTTTGCGGGGTTGGAAATGACCCGGAGCGGGGCCTGACATCGCCCCGCGCGGCTTTAATGGCCGCGGGACTTGCCAGCGCCCACCTGGGGGGCTCCAACATCAAGACCTGGAGCGGGGCCTAACTTATTTACCATCGCCCGCCGGGGGCTCTGACTCTGACATCGGGAGGAGAATGGGGAGAGCAGGGGGGGGGGGGGAGATAAGACTTTGCCTTCCATCACAGTGAGGAGGAGATTCGCTGTGATGGATGTCTGTGTCATTTATGATGCGTCTTGGCTCTTTTTCTTGTTTGTATGACTGCAGAAACCAAATTTCGTTTGAACTTCAATGAGGTTCAAATTACAATAAACGGTATTGTATTGTATTGTGTACGTGCCAGTGCCCAACTTAGAAACCTAGAAACATAGAAATTAGGTGCAGGAGCAGGCCATTCGGCCCTTCGAGCCTGCACCACCATTCAATATGATCATGGCTGATCATCCAACTCAGTATCCTGTACCTGCCTTCTCTCCATACCCCCTGATCCCTTCAGCCACAAGGGCCACATCCAACTCCCTCTTAAATATGGCCAACAAACAGGCCTCAACTACCTTCTGTGGCAGAGAATTCCACAGATTCACCACTCTCTGTGTGAAAAACGATTTTCTCATTTTGGTCCTAAAAGACTTCCCCCTTATCCTTAAACTGTGACCCCTTGTCCTGGACTTCCCCAACATCGGGAACAATCGTCCTGCATCTAGCCTGTCCAACCCCTTAAGAATTTTGTACGTCTCTATGAGATCCCCCCTCAATCTTCTAAATTCCAGCGAGTACAAGCCAAGTCTATCCAGTCTTTCTTCATATGGAAGTCGTGCCATCCCAGGAATCAGTCTGGTGAGCCTTCTCTGTACTCCCTCTATGGCAAGAATGTCTTTCCTCAGATTAGGAGACCAAAACTGTACGTGTGGCCTCACCAAGACCCTGTACAACTGCAGTAGAACCTCCCTGCTCTTGTACTCAAATCCTTTTGCTACACGTAACTTGTTACACAGTAGGTCACATATGGCATAATCATTGCATTCAAATATAGTTCAGCTGAGTCAACGATGAATTAACTGAATCTTATGAGCTATGGGAAGCCACACGGTCCCGGGGTGGATGGGCAGACACCTGTGGTGGGGACCGAACCAGGGCCGCAGGAGGAGCGAGTCAGTCAACATCGCCGCCGTGTGGAGGCCAAAAGCAGCAACTCTCCCAACATTGTATTTTGCGGCCTAAAGGTTAAGGTTAAAAGCCTCCCTGTTCCAGTTGCAGCAGCTCACCTTCAGAAATGCCACTCCGTCGTTTTCCCCCATTTGCTTCTGCAGCCTGGAGAGTTCTCCCTGCACGGAACTTAAATACTTGTCAATGCCTGTGAGATTCCCCTCCATGGCGTCTAGGATCCTCCGCTCCTGTTCCCTGACATCCATGTTCAAGCCCTGCTCC
This sequence comes from Okamejei kenojei, assembly GCA_035221665.1. Classification (NCBI taxonomy): domain Eukaryota; kingdom Metazoa; phylum Chordata; class Chondrichthyes; order Rajiformes; family Rajidae; genus Okamejei; species Okamejei kenojei. The sequence continues at coordinate 11,815,204 of CM069160.1, forward strand.
TTCTCCCGGAGACTCTGGTAAATGTTGGTGAAATCGGCCGAGACCAGCGACTGCAAACTGCGCGACTGCTCCTGCGAAGAGTGACGGGCTAAACGTGACAAACTGCAGGAGGATTGCGGGGACGTGGATGAAATTGAAGCGGGACTTCGCCGCCTACCTTTACTCCAGAAATCCGCTGCTTCTGCGCCAGTCTCACTTTCAGCGCCGCCACTTTCTTCGCCGTGAGAGAGTCGAAGGAAGACTTGATCCGATCCTTGAAACCCCCCCCAAAAAAAGGATTAACGCCACAATATGCCGTCAAAAAAAAAAAAAACAAGAACGTAATCAGATGTTAGGTTTAAGATGCTGGAAAAAAAAATCGAAGGCAGACAAAAATGCTGGAGAAACTCAGCTGGCGAGGCAGCATCTGTGGAGTGAAGGAATAAAATAGGCGATGTTCTGAAGAAGGGTCTCGACCCGAAACACAGATGCTGCCTCACCCACTGAGTTTCTCCAGCAATTTGATCAGATGTTAAAACCGGTTTGCTTTTAGTTACCTTGTAGATTTCAACCGCTTCTTTGACCGGCATGAAGCTGTGAGACTTGTGTTCCCTCGCATCTCTGCAGACCAGGCAGACCAGTTTCTGGTCAGTTTCACAAAACAGCTTGAGTTCTTCCTGATGCTCCTCGCAGAGGAGTCGATTTCCCGTCGCTTTGGGCTTCTCGTTCAATGTCCGGGTCTTCTGGACCAGGTTTGCCAAGGCCCAGTTTGTGCTGAAGTTTTTCTCTTCAAACTCTTCCCGGCATTCGGGGCAGGTTTTTTTCTTCGATTCTTCCCAGTACAGTGTGATACAGCGGCGACAGAAGGTGTGCCCGCAGTCCAGTGATACCGGTTCGGTGAAGAAATCAAGGCAAACGGAGCAATTCAAATCCTCGGTGAAGCTCTCGGTTTGAAACAGTTGGGAGGCCATACTTGCATTCGCCACTTCCTGTTGCAAACGACTTTCACTTTGCAATCTGGATTCAAGCGAGTTTATTGTCATGTGTCCCAATGAAATTCTCGCTTTGCTTTAGCACAACAGGATATTGCAGGCATGACACAGTGACTGTGGTAGATCCCCTTGATGGTGGGGAGGTCAGAGGCGATGATGATCTTTGGCCAGCACATTCACAGTAACCGGTGGGTTTTTTTTTGTTCCTACAGGGTAGATAAGGTGGTTTAAAAAAAAGCTTTTGGCGCGATGGCCTTTGTCATTCAGAATATTGAGTGCCTACTGGGTGATGTGGCCAGGACTAGAGGGTGTGAGCTACAGGGAGAGGTTAAGTAGGCTGGCTCTCTATTCCTTAAAGTTTGAGGGGAGATCTTATAGAGGTCTACAACATCACGAGAGGAATAGATGCACAGAGTCTTTTACCCAGTGTGGGGGAATCGAGGACCAGAGGACATAGGTTCAGGGGGAAGGGGAAAAGATTTAACAGGAATCCGAGGGGTAACTTTTTCACACAGAGGGTGATGGGTGATGGTAACTTTTTCACACAGAGTGTGGGTTTACTAAAAGAGTCTGGAGAAAAATGCAAGGGTCCCTGGTACGCTTTATCCCGAACAGCTCCGTCACAGAGGACTCTGTGATTTACGGACTGTTCCCAGGGACACATTCAGAGGCTGACGTCGAGTGCTGCTGGAGGGTCATCAACGCGGTGAAAGACGCCCTGTGGTCTGCCCGAGCATTGTTCACCACCCAGCAGAGCGAGATGTCCGTCAGGGAATGTTGCCGACTGGCCCGCTGCAGACTGCAGGAGTACGTGCTGAGGGACGCACTGAAGCTCGGTGCAGCCAACGCCAAGGCTCGGTGGGGGAGGGCCACAGTCTAAGGTCCTTCCGCTGCTGGACATGGGGGGCAGGGTATGGTGGAGACGCCCCTCAATATAAGGGAAGGTATCCCACGCCACTGTGGCACGAGTGCGGGACTGATTTGTGGAAATTTGGGGGAAAGAAATGTCTAAACTGTATTGATCCATTGTACAGCCCCGAAAATGTCGGATGGATTTTCCGCAAGGTTAATGTATTGTATATATTTATCATTTGAATAAAGTATATTTTGAAATAAAAAAAATAAAAAAAAGGGTGATGGGTGTATGGAACAAGCTGCCGCAGGAGGTAGTTGAGGCTGGGACTATCCATTGTTTAAGAAACAGTAGGGCAGGTTTGGAGGGTTATGGACCAAGCGCAGGCAAGTGGGACTTGGGTATGTGAGATACCCTTTATGCTCACAATTAATACTCAAAGACTAAATCCTGGAAGCAAGAGATTTCTTTATTTTACGAGTCTGCAGACCGGGTGCCTCTCCAACTCGAGACACACCGAAGCCAGAGAGATCATCCCCCTTTATACACAAAATCTTACATTCAATCTCCCCTCCGGACCTTTCTCCAATCAGGGTCGGAGGTGCACAATCTGTGGGTACCTCCCACCGTACATCCCCTCGCACCTCCCATATCATACATTGCATGTTCAAACATGTTCATGGTAATGAGCAATTTCTTGACCAGGGGTGTGTTGTAATATTCATTTATTCTATTAAGCATGCTCAATTGCTCATGACCTGGCCCAGTTTTACTCACCTCCTAGTGAACCCTCTCAGTTTTCCTATATCAGTACTAAAGCTAAGCTATAGTGACAAGGGTCCCATCCATCACTCCTTTCCACTGATAGGGATCTCTCTACATCACTCCCTTCTCTAGCTTGTACAATGCATCTCTCCTTACTCAAGGCCTCAAGGATGGGTCTGGCAACCTTCAGACACTGCTGTGTCAGAATCCTCTCTCCAGCCCCTCTCTGTTTGAATTCTCTTTAAAACTCCTCTCTTTAATAGGGTTTAATCACTTTATCCCTCACAGGTAGTTGGGACATTGTTGGCCGGTATGGACGAGTTGGGCCGAAGGGCCTGTTTCCACGCTGTGTCACTCTATGGCTATATGATTGTTTCCCTGAACACCTTCGCCCAGTCCGCCTGGTCCTATCTGATCTCCCAGTTGCCAAACACTTTAACTCCCCCTCCCATTCCCACACTGACGTTTCTGTCCGGGGCCTCCTCCACTGTCAGAGTGAGGCCAAACGCAAATTGGGGGAACAGCACCTCGCAGCTCGCGTGGGCAGCTTACTACCCAGAGATATAGAAACATAGAAAATAGGTACAGGAGTAGGCCATTCGGCCCTTCGAGCCTGCACCGCCATTCAATATGATCATGGCTGATCATCCAACTCGGTATCCTGTACCTACCTTCTCTCCATACCCACTGATCCCTTTAGCCACAAGGGCCACATCTAACTCCCTCTTAAATATAGCCAATGAACTGGCCTCAACTACCTTCTGTGGCAGAGAATTCCACAGATTCCCCACTCTCTGTGTGAAAAATGTTTTTTCTCATGTCGGTCCTAAAAGACTTCCCCCTTATCCGTAAACTGTGACCCCTTGTTCTGGACTTCCCCAACACCGGGAACAATCTTCCTGCATCTAGCCTGTCCAACCCCTTAAGAATTGTGTAAGTTTCTACAAGATCCCCCCTCAATCTTCTAAATTCTAGTGAGTACAAGCCGCGTCTATCCAGTGTTTCCTCATATGGAAGTCTTTCCATCCCAAGAATCAGTCTGGTGAACCTTCTCTGTACTCCCTCTATGGCAAGATATGAATATTGATTTCTCTAACTTCAATTAGCCCTTGCATCCCCTTTCTCTCCGCCACTCCCCCACACCCTAGTCGGCCTACTCACCTCACTGTCAGCCTGATACAATCTTTGTATCACTCGTCATCACCATCCCTGCAGTCAACATTGGCACATTGTGGGCTCCACCTCTCTTGGATCATCATTGCTTTTTGCGTATCTTTCATTTATTTGTTCTATGTGCCTTTTCATATCTCTCGTTTCCCTCTCCCCTGACTCTCAGTCTGAAGAAGGGTCTCGACTCGAAACGTCACCTATTAGAGTCATAGAGTGATGCAGTGTGGAAACAGGCCCTATCGGCCCAACTTGCCCACACCGGCCAACACGTCCCAGCTACACTAGTCCCACCTGCCCGCGTTTGGTCCACTTCCCTTCAAACCTGTCCTGTCCATGTACCTGTCTAACTGTTTCTTAAACGATGGGATTGTCCCCGCCTCAACAACCTCCTCTGGCAGTTTGTTCCATACACCCACCACCTGAAAAAGCTACCCCTCAGATTCCTGTTAAATCTTTTCCCCTTCACCTTAAACCTTTGTCCGCTAGTCCTTGATTCACCTACTCTGGGCAAGAGAGTTTGTGCGTCTATCCAATGTATTCCTCTCATGATTTTCTCCAGAGATGCTCCCTGACCCGCTGAGCTTCTCCGGATGTTTGTGTTTATATCGCGTGTAGAGGTTGGGAGGTCACGTTGCAGTTTATATAAGACGTTGGTGAGGCCATATTTGGAGCAGACTAAAATGCTGGAGAAACTCAGCGGGTGAGGCAGCATCTGTGGAGCGAAGGAATAGGTGATGTTTCGGGTCGAGACCCTTCTTCCACGTCCAGTCCACATTTAGTACTATGTTCAGTTCTGCACACCATGTTATAGAAAATATGTTGTCAAGTTGGAAAGGGTGCAGAGAAGAGTCAGGGGAGAGGGATTCTAGAGGTATGACAATGAGAATGTTCTGTACTTTTTCATACCTCTAGTCCTCTCCCCTGCCTCTCAGTCTGAAGAAGGGCCTCGACCCGAAATATCACCTTTTCCTTTGCTCCAGAGCTGCTGCCTGTCCCACTGAGATACTCCAGCATTGTGTGTCTTCAGTGTAAATCAGCATCTGCAGTTCCTTCTTACGCATTTTGTCAGCTCCACTGCGAAATAGGCTTGTATTCACTGGAGTTTAGAAGGTTGAGGGGCTATCTTATAGAAACATATAAAATTATAAAAGGACTGGAGCAGCTAGATGCCGAAATAATGTTCCCAATCTTGGGCTAGGCCAGAACCAGGGGCCGCAGTGTCAGAATAAAGGGGAGGCCATTTAAGACTGAGGTGACAAAACACGTTTTTACCCAGAGAGTTGTGAATTTGTGGAATTCCCTGCCACAGAGGGCAGTGGAGGCCAAATCACTGGATGGATTTAAGAGAGAGTTAGATAGAGTTCTAGAAGCTAGTAGAATCAAGGGATATAGGGAGAAGGCAGGCACGGGTTATTGATTGGGGACGGTCAGCCATGATCACAATGAATGGCGGTGCCGGCTCAAAGGGCCGAATGGCCTCCTCCTGCACCTATTTTCTATGTTTCTATGAAATCTTCCCAAGGTATGCCTACTTTGATAAAGTCTTCCTGGTCTCTCTGACGAGTGTTCTGCAGCATCCTCTCTCGCTGCTATCTGTCATTTTCACTCCTTACACTCCCACATATCGCGTCTCACTCTCCCCGACTCCCAGTCCGAAGAAGGGTCTCGACCCATTCCTGGGAACGCTAGTCGTGGGAAACATGCTCCCGATGTTGGGGGAGTCCAGAACCAGGGGCCACACAGTTTAGGAATAAGGAGTAAGCCATTTAGAATGGAGACGAGGAAACACTTTTCTCACAGAGAGTTGTGAGTCAGTGGAATTCTCTGCCTCAGAGGGCGGTGGAGGCCGGTTCTCTGGATGCATTCAAGAGAGAGCTAGATAGGGCTCTTAAAAATAGCGGAGTCAGGAGATATGGGGAGAAGGCAGGAACGGGGTACTGATTGGCGATGATCCGCCATTGAATGGCGGTGTTGGCTCGAAGGTCTGAATGGCCTCCTCCTGCACCTATTGTCTGTTGTCTATTCCCTCCAAAGACAGTGGCTGGAGTTACCCTAGCATTTTGTGTCTGTCCCCTGGACATACTGCCCGACCCGCTGAACGACTCCAGCATTTTGTGTCAAGTCAACTTTATTTGTCACATACACATACAAGATATACAGTGAAAAGTGGCAATGCCGGCGGATTGTGCAAAAACTACAGTACAGGACAGAACAGAACAGAACAGAACAGAACAGAACCAGTATTTACATTTTTTTATTTTTTTTTTAAATTTTATTTATTAGAGGTAAATACATCAATGTACTTCACATACATCTTGTTACAATCATTGTACCCCATAATGTTATGGCTTTTAAAGGAAAAGAATAGTAAGAAAGAGAGCGCAATAGGTGAAAAGAGTTGTGATACTGAAAGAGCGTGCCAAAAGGGGAGAAGAAACCCTTGGTCAAAGAATTAGAGAAAGGGGGTTAAGAGATAGACCTTAAAAAAAAGGAAAAGGGAAAAAAAAAAAAGCCAGTTACTCTGTTATATACATCACGCAAAAGGAATCCACCAACTCCATAGTTTTTCATCCCCCCCCCCCACCAAGGTCCGAGGTACTCCCGCACCCTATCTTTGTAGTAATTCTATAAATGCAGACCACGTCTGATAGAAGCGTTGTGATTCTCCTTCCAGGCGGAGTCTCATATCTTCCAGATGTAATGTTTCAAACATAGTTGAAATCCACATATTTAATGTTGGCATAGGAGCATTTTTCCAGAATTTTAAGATTAGTTTTTTTTCCTATTATTAAGCTGTAATCAAATAAATTCCTTTGATACGCATTTAATTCCGGACTACCTTCTGTCATTCCGAAAATAATCCATTCTGGCTTTGGTGTCATTTTTGTTTTAAACACTTTTGTGAAAATTTCAAAGATTTCAATCCAAAACCTTTGAATTTTTGTACAAAAGTTTACAGTCCCGACGGCCAGTGGGAAGAAACTCCGTCTCATCCTCTCTGTGTTCGCAGCGTGACAGCGAAGGCGTTTGCCTGACCGTAGCAGCTGGAACAGTCCGTTGCTGGGGGGGTAGGGGTCCCCCATAATGTCGCTGCCTCAGGATCTGCACCTCCTGGTGTATAGGTCCTGCAGGTGGGGCGAGTGCAGTTCCCATGATGCGTTCGGCCGAACGCACTACTCTCACTCTCACGCAGAGCCTTCCTGTCCTGGGCAGAGCTGTTCCCAAACCAGATTGAGATGTTACCGGACAAGATGCTTTCTACAGCCCCAGAGTAGAAGCACTGAAGGATCCTCGGAGAGGCTCTGAATTTCCTCAGCTGCCTGAGGTGGTAAAGGCGGTGCCTTGCCTTACTCACCAGTGCGGCAGTGTGTGTTGTCCATGTCAGATCCTCTGTGATATGGGCTCCCAGGTATTTAAAACTGCTCAGCCTATCCACAGTCATACCATTTATCTCCTGTGGTGTGTACATCCTCGGTTGTTGAGCCCTTCTAAAGTCCACGATCAGTCACATTTCTACCCAGCGTTTGTGAGTGCAAGGTTTTTCTTCTCTTACAATCCCTGATAAAAAGCCAACCCATGGCAACATTCAATGATGTTGATGACTTTATTAATAGTTGCTACAATAACGTTACATTTGGCAAACTACTGACTAACCGAAGCATACCCAAAGCATCACCCCACAAATAAACAATTGAATCCTTGACAGGCGGGATGCAAGAGGGCGGCCCTTTGGCCCACTGACTCTATGGTATAGTGTGTAGACAAAAATGCTGGAGAAACTCAGCGGGTGAGGCAGCATCTATGGAGAGAAGGAATAGGTGATGTTTCGGGTCGAGACCCTTCTTCAGACTGATGTGGGGGGTGGGGGGAAGAAGAAAGGATGAGGCGGGGACAGTGGGCTGTGGGGGAGCTGGGAAGGGGAGGGGAAGGAGGGAGAAAGCAAGGACTACCTGAAATTGGAGAAGTCAATGTTCATACTGCTGGGGCGTAAACTATCCAAGCAAAATATAAGGTGCTGCTCCTCCAATTAGCGGTGGGACTCACTCTGACCACGGAGGAGGCCCAGGACAGTATGGTCAGATTCGGAATGGGAGGGGGAGTTGAAGTGCTGGGCCACCGGGAGATCAGATTGGTTAATGCGAACTGAGCAGAGGTGTTGGGTGAAGCGATCGCCAAGCCTGCGCTTGGTCTCACCGGTGGAGAGCAGCTGACACCTAGAGCAGCGGATGCAATAGATGAGGTTGGAGGAGGTGCAGGTGAACCTCTGCCTCACCTGGAAAGACTGCTTGGGTCCTTGGATGGAGTCGAGGAGGGAGGTAAAGCCACAACGGAAAGTACCAGGGGAAGGGTGGTTTGAGTGGGAAGGGACAAATTGACCAAGGAGCTACGGAGGGAGCGGTCTCTACGGAAAGCAGACAGGGGAGGTATGGTATGGTAATTTATTTGATGCATGTACTGAGGTACACTGAAATTAATTTTTGTGTACAGTTCAGTCCAAGAGTCACTATGCATAAGCACTTAGATACATCTTAGATAAGCACTTAGATAAGTACAAGTGTATAGAGTAGAACCCTGAGACAGTGTGGAGGAAGGAACTGCAGATGTTGCTTAGTGTCGCCTGTTTGAGGCCATATTTCTCACTGTGCCGGCACTTTGACTAGAGTTGATCTGATTTCCCGGCACTTTGGTTACCGCCGGAGAGTGCGTAATTAGTCACGATAACCGCGGTGATATTGTGCTAGGTTCTAATGTCCCTCGGTGTCCCAGTGACTCGTGGGGTAATTGAATGTTTGTTTCATGTTGGAGGAGTGGTAGTCAGGAACGGGGAAGGTGGGATTAGTGTAGCTGGGACATGTTGGCCGGTGTGGGAAAGTTGGGCTGAGGGATCCGTTTCCATGCTGTATCTGCAAAGGGCCTGTCCCACTTGCCCGTCATGTTACGCGGGCAGCGTGTGGGTAGCGCGGGACGGGGGCGTGGAGGAGTTTGGAGTTGCGGATTTTGTGCTGCATGAAATCTTCGCTTTATAACAAGAGGAATCGAATATAGGAGCAAACAGGTCCTTCTGCAGTTGTACAGGGCCCTAGTGAGACCACACCTGGAGTATTGTGTGCAGTATGGGTCCCCTAACTTGAGGGAGGACATTCTTGCTATTGAGGGAGTGCAGCGTAGGTTTACAAGGTTAATTCCCGGGATGGCGGGATTGTCATACGCTGAGAGAATGGAGCGGCAGGGCTTGTATACTCTGGAGTTTAGAAGGTGGAGAGGGAATCTTATTGAAACATATAAGATTACTTAGGGTTTGGACCCGCCAGAGGCAGAAAACATGTTCCTGATGTTGGGGAGTCAAGAACCAGGGGCCACTGTTTAAAAATAAGGGGTAAGCCATTTAATACTGAGACAAAGAAACACCTTTTCACCCAGAGAGTTGAGAGTCCGTGAAATTCTCTGACTCAGAAGGCGGTGGAGGCCGGTTCTCTGGATACTTCTAAGAGAGAGCTAGAATTTGGAAGACTGAGGAGGATCTTATAGAAACTTACAAAATTCTTAAGGGGTTGGATAGGCTAGATGCAGGAAGATTGTTCCCGATGTTGGGGAGGTCCAGAACAAGGGGTCACAGTCAAAGGATAAGGGGGAATTCCTTTAGGACCGAGATGAGGAAAACATTTTTCACACAGAGCGTGGTGAGTCTCTGGAATTATCTGCCACAGAAGGTAGTTGAGGCCAGTTCATTGGCTATAGTTAAGAGGGAGATAGATGTGGCCCTTGTGGCTAAAGGGATCAGGGGGTATGGAGAGAAGGCAGGTACGGGATACTGAGTTGTATGATCAGCCATGATCATATTGAGTGGCGGTGCAGGCTCGAAGGGCCGAATGGCCTGCTCCTGCACCTAATTTCTAGGTTTCTATGTCTATAAGGTTCTTAAAGATAGCGGAGTCAGGGGATGTGGGGAGAAGGCAGGAACGGGGTACTGATTGGGGATGATCAGCCATGATCACATTGAATGGCGGTGCTGGCTCGAAGGGCCGGATGGCCGACTCCTGCACCTGTTGTCTATTGTTTATTGTCTAAGCCAGCATCTGCAGTTCCTTCTTACACTATGTTGGAGGGGGTCGCTTGGAGGATGGCAAAGTGCATGAGGCAAGTGGTCAGTGTGAGCTTGGTGGAAGGGAACCCCCGCCTCCCCTCTCCTCAGTGAATTTTAACTCTGCGGATCCTCAGCGGTGCCGAGTTGTCCCCGGCGTCGTTCCGACCCGGACTGAAAATGGGGTAGATCTTCTCGATGAAGGTGTGGGTGTAGGTGTGGAGGTGGGACATGTCGTCTGCGTTGTAGAACGACACCTGGCCCACCTCATGGTCGAGGAACACCCCGATCTTCCTGGGGCTGACGGCGGGGCTGAGCAGGCCCCGGGGCGGGGAGGTGAACTCCACGTAGCCCTTCCCGGGGAGCAGGCAGATGGTGAAGAATCCCGTCTCCGGCTTCAGGTCGGCGCTGCCCTTGCGGCTGGCCGTCTCCTCCACCACCCCCAGCCCCCACCAAATCTTGTCGCCCACCTCCACCTCCCAGTAGTGGCGGCCCGAGGAGAAGCCCTCCGTCGCCAGGACGTAGGCCCTGCGGTCGAAGCGGGCCGGCGTGTCGGGCAGCTCCTGCCGCCGGTCCCCGCACCTCACGCTGGTCTGGTCCTTGGACACCACGAGCCAAGGGTTGGCCGTCTTCGGATCCAGAGTCAGAGGGGCCGGAGCTGAGGAGCGTTGAAAGAAACAATAACATCGTCAATGGTTCAGGACCTCCCCACCCCTCAAGACACCCCCCCCCCCTCGAGGCACCCACCCCTCGAGGCACCCTCCCCTCGAGGCACCCCCCCACCCTCCATTCACCACAGGGGTGCATTTAGGCGTCACAGTGGAGAGAGTGCAGCCTCACAAAGCCAGAGACCCGGGTTCGATCCTGACCCCGGGTCTCTGGCTTTGTGGAGTTTGCATGTTCTCCCGTGTAACCAAAATCGGACACACACAAAACGCTGCAGTATCTCAGCGAGGACAGGCAGCTTCTCCGGGTAGATGGGACGGTTGACGTTCCGGGTCGAGACCCTTCTTCAGACTGAAGAAGGATCTTGTAGTTGTCCGTCCAGCTGCGGCAGAGGTTCACCTGCGCCTCCTCCAACCTCATCTATTGCATCCGCTGCTCTAGGTGTCGGCTGCTCCCCATCGGTGAGACCAAGCGCAGGCTGGGCGATCGCTTCGCCCAACACCTCCGCTCAGTTCGGCTTAACCAACCCGATCTCCCGGTGGCCCAGCTCTTCAACTCCCCCTCCAATTCAGAATCCGACCTTCCTGTCCTGGGCCTCCTCCATGGCCAGAGTGAGTCCCACCGTAAATTGGAGGAGCAGCACCTCATATTTCGCTTGGGTAGTCTACGCCCCAGCTGCGTGTACATTGACTTCTCCAATTTCAGGTAGTCCTTGCTTTCTCCTTCCTTCCCCTCCCCTTCCCAGCTCTCCCACAGCCCACTGTCTTCACTGGGAGTCAGGGGAGAAGTGAAACAAGGAGATAAGGACATGTGTGGTGTGAAAACGAGACCTCCCCTCCCCTGAACCCCCAGCCTGAAGAAGGGTCTCGACCCGAAACGTCACCCATTCCTTCTCTCCAGAGATGCTGCCCGTCCCGCTGAGTTACTCCAGCATTCTGCGTCCGTCTTCGGTGTAAACCAGCGTCTTAACTATTGACACAAAGGGTGGTGGGTGAATGGAATGAGCTGCCAGAGGAAGTAGTTGAGGCAGGTGCTATCATAATGGCTAAGAAACATTTGAAGGGGCACATGGATAGGTTAGGTTTGGAGGGATGTGGGCCAAACGCAGGAAGGTAGAACTAGTGCATATTGGTCATTGTGGGTAAGTTGGGTTGAAGGGCCTGTTTCCACCGACTCTACGACACCATCCCAAATATATGTAACTACAATGCAGCCGCTTTGTACCGAGAATGCTCTCCCTAATCGGGAAACGCGTGGAGAGTGTTGAGTAGACAATAGACAATAGTCAATAGGTGCAGGAGTAGGCCATTCGGCCCTTCGAGCCAGTACCGCCAATCAATGTGATCATGGCTGATCATCCCCAATCAGTACCCCGTTCCTGCCTTCTCCCCATATCCCCCGACTCCGCTATCTTTAAGAGCCCTATCTAGCTCTCTGTTGAAAGCATCCAGAGAACCGGCCTCCGCCGCCCTCTGAGGCAGAGAATTCCACAGACTCACCACTCTCTGTGCGAAAAAGTGTTTCCTCGTCTCCGTTCTAAATGGCTTACCCCTTTTTCTTAAACTGTGTGGACCCTGGTTTTGGACTCCCCCAACATCGGGAACATGTTTCCTACCTCAAGCGTGTCCAAACCCTTAATAATCTTATATGTTTTAATAAGATCACCTCTCACCCTTCTAAAGTCCAGAGCATACAAGCCCAGCTGCTCCATTCTCTCAGCATATGACAGTCCTGCCATCCCGGGAATTAACCTTGCAAACCTGCGCTGCACTCCCTCAATAGCAAGAATGTCCTTCCTCAAATTAGGGGACCAAAACTGCACACAATGCTCCAGGTGTGGTCTCAATAGAGCCCTGAACAACTGCAGAAGGACCTCTTTGCTCCTATACTCAACTCCTCTTGTTATAAAGGCCAACATACCATTGACTTTCTTCACTGCCTGCTGTACCTGCATGCCTACTTTCATTGACTGATGAACAAGGACCCCCCAGATCCCATTGTACTTCCCCTTTTCCCAACTCGACACTATTTAGATAATAACTGCCTTGTTGAATGGCCTGTTTCCACTCTGTATGACACAACAACACCATCCCAGATATATGTAACTGCACTGCATCCGATTTGTACCTAGGATGCTCTCCCTGGAATGCAACCTAATCTGGAAACACGTGGAGAGTGTTTAGAGTCGGAAGGAACTGCAGATGCTGGTTTAAATCAAAGGTAGACACCAAATGCTGGAGTAACTCAGCGGGACAGGCAGCACCTCTGGAGAGAAGGAATGGGCAACACTTTGGGTCGAGAATCAAGTCAAGTCAATTTTATTTCTATAGCACATTTAAAAACAACTCTCGTTGACCAAAGTGCTTTACATCAGTGCAGGTACTAACGTAATACATACAGTGTTACATAGATCTAACAATACACACATAAATACACACATACAGCGCTCCCTCAGAGGACCTCAAGAAAGGCTTGAGAGTAAAAATACGTTTTAAGTCTCGACTTAAGAGTCAATGGAGGGGGTGGTTCTGATGGGGAGGGGGATGCTGTTCCACAGTCGGCGTTTTGGACCAGTTGCAGGCGGGACAGGGAAGATTGGCTGATGCCAGTGTAAAGGGAGTTGCAGTAATCGAGGCGGGAGGAGATAAATGAGTGGATTAGCATTTCGAGATCGTCAAATTGGAGAAATGGTTTTATTTTAGCTATCGTCCGGAGCTGGAAGAAGCTAGCTTTTACCACGGCAACCACTTTTACCGAGTGTCTCGACTCAGAATCAGGTACGTTACCGGAGCTAATGTAATTGATCAAATCTTTCCATGTGATGTACAGTATGGGACCGTTAAATTTGTCAATGGCCAGGCTGACGTCCTCCACCGCTGGTTGACTATCTTCATCGTTAATCCTGCAAAAACATCAAACAGTTGCTGAAGTAATTGACGTCAGGACTTTTCCACTGGGCAGACATGAGGCCCCTTCTGCTGCTTTCTTTGAACCAGAGTCTTTGGAGCGCAGTAGGTTGAAGGGGCAATCACAGTCAAAAAGGCACAACAGAGGATGTGCTTCCTGCAGCACAATCTGCCACAGGCAATGATGGTCCAATTCTACACGGCCATCGTAGAGCCTGTCCTCGCCTTCTCCATCGCGGCCTGGTTTGGCTCAGCCACCAGGCACGACACCCGGAGGCTGCAGCGAATCGTCCGATCAGCCGAGAGGGTTATTGGCTGCAACCTTCCCTCCCCATTGATGAACTGTACACTGCGAGGGCCAGGAAGCGAGCGGGCAAGATCATCCCTGACCCCTCTCACCCTGGCCACAAACTCTTTGAATCACTTCCCTCTGGAAGGCGACTCCGGACTGTCAAAGCTGCCACAGCCAGACATAAAAACAGTTTTTATCCACGAGTAGTTGCTCTACTCAACAGCCAAAAATCTGTAGCCTCCCTTTGATCTGGTATTTTGTTGGTTCACATGCTTGATCAATGGTGTTTTATCATTAACGTTTTATTATTATTAATGTTCAGTGTTTTCTGAGTCATTTGTAACTGTCACTGTGTGTCATGTTGTTACTTGCGGGCGGAGCACCAAGGCAAATTCCTTGTATGTGAATACTTGGCCAATAAACTTACTTACTTACTAACGTACCTATCTCGAGGTGTGCAATAGCATGAGGGGAATAGGAAGGATGGAAGCACAGTTTTTTCCCCCGGGGAAGCAGGAATCAGCAACCAGAGGGAACAGCTTTAATGTGCGAGGGGAAAGACTTAATAGGATCCTGAGGGGCATTGTTTTCACATTGAGGGTGGTGGGTATGTGGAAGGAACTGTCGGAGGAAATCAATGTGGCAGCTACAATGACAACATTTAGAAAATAGACAATAGGTGCAGGAGTAGGCCATTCGGCCCTTTGAGCCAGCACCGCCATTCAATGCGATCATGGCTGATCATCCACAATCAGTGCCCCGTTCCTGCCTTCTCCCCATATCCCCTGACTCCTCGATCTAGCTCTCTCTTGAAAGTATCCAGAGAACCTGTCTCCACCGCCCTCCGAGACAGAGAATTCCACAGACTCTGCGAAGAAGTGTTTCCTCGTCTCCGTTCTAAATGGCTTAGATGGTTTAAAGCAGCATCTGCAATTCACCCTTACGCACACATCCCTAAGGCCTGGTCTAAAGTCTAAAGAACAGTTTGTCTTACCTCCTCTTCTGAGTTTCCTCCTACAATAAATAAAAAAAAACACATAAATAATACATTGGAGGGAGATGTTTTGGACACTGCAGCAGGAATCATTGCTGAATTATTTTCACTTTCTTCAGAAGAAGGGTCCCGACCTAAAACATTACCTTTCCATGTTCTCCAGGGATGCTGCCTGACCTTCTGAGTCACTCCAGCACTTTCAGCTCCAACCCCATCATTTAGCTCCAACTCCATAATCAAGTTTGCTGATGACGCTGTGGGGGTGGGCCTGATCTCCGATAACGATGAGAAGGCCTACCGGGAGGAGGTGGCTGACCTGGCACTCTGGTGTCAGGACAACAGCCTCCTCTCGAATGCCACTAAAACTAAGGAGCTGATTGTGGACTTTAGAAGGGCACAACATCCGAGGGGGTACACGCCACTGGAGGTAAATGGGGCAACTGTGGATAGGATGAGCTGCTTTAAATACCAGGGAGTCCACATCACAGAGGATCTGACATGGATCACACATGCTGCTCTGGTGAGTAAGGCAAGGCAGCGCCTGTAACACCTCAGGCAGCGGAGGAAATTCAGAGTCTCTCTGAGGATCCTTCAGTGCTTCTACTCTGGGGCTGTGGGAAGCATCCTGTCCGGCAACATCACCATCTGGTTTGGGAGCAGCTCTGCCCAGGACAGGAAGGCTCTGCAGAGAGTAGTGCGTGCGGCCGAACGCACAATGGGAACCGCACTCGCCCCCCTGCAGGACCTATACACCCAAAGGAGCAGATCCAGAGGCAGCAACATTATGGGGGACCCCTACCCCCCCAGCAACGGACTGTTCCAGCTGCTGCGGTCAGGCTGCAAACACAGAGAGGATGAGACGGAGTTTCTTCCCACAGGCCGTTAGGACAGTAAACTCTGATCTCACCAGCGACTCATTTTACTGTACTGATTTACTGTTGTGTTGTGCCTTTTTAAAAGTGCTGTTTTTTTCCCCTATTATGTACATACTGAATCTGTTCTACTTTCTGTAGCTTTTTGCACAATCCGCTGGCATTGCCACTTTCATTTCACTGCACGTCTTGTACGAGTATGGGACAAATAAAGTTGTCTTGACTTGACCTGACTAGTTATCTTCCTTGATCAACCAGCATCGGCAGTTCCTTGCTTCTACCCTGTGCGGTAGTATGTTTTGATTGCGTGGCAGGCAAACTCATTTTTAAACTATATCTTGGTACACATGAAAGCAATAAAGCAATGCCGATAAATCCCAAGAGTACGACAACTCACTTCCGCGTCAGATGCAGGTATTCTTGCTGGATATCGCAAGAGATAATTCGTTTGATTGTTCGACCCCCTGATTGTTCTGGGCGCAGTGGTGGAGTCGCTGCCTCACAGCGCCAGAGACCCGGGTTCGATCCTGACTACGGGTGCTGTCTGTACCCGTAGTCAGGAGTTTGTAACGTTCTCCCCGTGACCTTGTGGGTTTCCACCAGGTGCTCCAGTCTCCTCCCACATCCCAATGACGTGCAGGTTTGTGAGTGAATTGGCTTTTGGTGAAATGGCCCAAGTGCGTAGGATGGAACAAGTGTACAGATGAACGATGGTCGGCGCGGAATCGGGGGGCCAAGGGGCCCCTTTCCACGCCACATCTCTTAACGAAACTGATGAGCAACCTATTGGGTTCGCTTATTTTTGACTTATTAAATCAAAGATGCTGCATTCGTCTCAAAGTTCATTCAATAGACAATTCGACAATTCGGAGCAGGCCATTCGGCCCTTCGAGCCAGCACCGCCATTCAATGTGATCATGGCTGATCATCCCCAAATCAGTACCCCGTTCCTGCCTTCTCCCCATATCCCTTGACTCCGATATCTGTAAGGGCCCTATCTAACTCTCTCTTGAAAGCATCCAGAGAACTGGCCTCCATTGCCTTCTGAGCCAGAGAATTCCACAGATTCACAACTCTCTGGGTGAAAAGGTTTTTCCTCACCTCAGTTCTCAATGGCCTACCCCTTATTGGTAAATCTACATGGTAAATGGTAGGGAATTGAGGAATGCTGTGGAACAGAGGGATCTAGGAATAACTGTGCATAGTTCCCTGAAGGTGGAATCGCATGTAGATAGGGTGGTAAAGAAAGCCTTTGGTGTGCTGGCCTTTATAAATCAGAGCATTGAATATAGGAGTAGGGAAGTAATGTTAAAATTGTACAAGGCATTGGTAAGACCAATTCTGGAGTATGGTGTAGAATTTTGGTCACCTAATTATAGGAAGGATGCCAACAAAATAGAGAGAGTACAGAGGAGATTTACTAGAATGTTGCCAGGGTTCCAGCAACTATGTTACAGAGAAAGGTTGAACAAGTTAGGTCTTTATTCTTTGGAGCGCAGAAGGTCAAGGGGGGACTTGATTGAGGTCTTTAAAATGATGAAAGGGATAGACAGAGTTGACGTGGATAAGCTTTTCCCATTGAGGGTAGGGAAGATTCAAACAAGAGGGCATGACATGAGAATTAAGGGACAGAAGTTTAGGGGTAACGTGAGGGGGAACTTCTTTACTCAGAGGGTGGTGGCTGTGTGGAATCAGCTTCCAGCAGAAGTGGTGGAGGCAGGATCGATTTTAACATTTAAAAGTAAAGTGGATAGGTATATGGACGTGAAGGGAATGGAGGGGTATGGTCTGAGTGCAGGTAGATGGGACTAGGGGAAAACAAATGGTCGGCACGGACTGGAAGGGCCGAGAGGGCCTGTTTCCGTGCTGTAATTGTTATATGGTTATATGGTTATTCTTAACACGTGACAATAAATTAAACCAAACTAAGGGGGAAGTCCCTTTTTTGGAATAGTAGGGTACACTAGCGTAGGAAGGAACTGCAGATGCTGGTTTAAACCGAAGATAGACACAAAATGCTGGAGTAACTCCCCATATCCCCTGACTCTGCTATCTTAGCCCTATCGAGCTCTCTCTTGAAAATCTGCACTGTTTTACTACAAAACCAAAACTGAATCCTCACCTTCAGAAGTGCAAAACTGTCCTTTAGATACATTCTTTGTTGCATCTTCAATAATCTCTTATCCACAGAACCTAAGTAGGTTTGGATTCCGTGAAGATTCTGTCCAATTGTTTCCAGCGCATTCTCCTCTTGTTTCTTAAGCTCCTTGATTAAGCGGTGCTCTTTCTCCGAGAGAATTCTGTGCATTCTTGCATATTCACTGCTGATGTTATTCTGCATGGTCGTGGACAGATCCTGTGGATTGAAATGTAGGAATTTATAAACAGAATGGTGACAGGGTTCTGGGGCAGGGGAAATCTGTAAACAACTCGACAGTAATTATCATTTAGACTTAGACAATGGACAATAGGTGCAGGAGTAGGCCATTCGGCCCTTCGAGCCAGCACTGCCGTTCAATGTGATCATGGCCGATCATCCACAATCAGTAGCCCATTCCTGCCTTCTCCCCATATCCCCTGACTCCGCTATCTTTAAGAGCCCTCTCTTGAAAGTATCCAGAGAACCGGCCTCCAGGCAGAGAATAAGTGTGAAAATGTGTTTCCTCATCTCAGTTCTAAATGGCTTACCCCTTATTCTTAAACTGTATGTGGCCCCTGGTTCTGGACTGCCCCAACATGTTTCCTGCCTCTAGCGTGTCCAAACCCTTAATAATCCTGTATGTTTCAATAAGATCCCCTCTCGTCCTTCTAAACTCCAGTGTACACAGGTCCAGCCGCTCCATTCTCCCAGCATATGACAGTCCCGCCATCCCGGGAGTTAACCTGGTGAACCTACGGCGCACTCCCTCAATAGCAAGAATGTCCTTGCACAAATTAGAGGACTTTCAGACATTAGAGATACAGTGTGGAAACAGGCCCTTCGGCCCACAGAGTCCGTGCCGACCAGTGATCACCCCACGCACTGGCGTAGGAAGGAACTGCAGATGCTGTGTTAAACCGCAGACGGACACAAAATGATGGAGTAATTCAGCGGGACAGCAGCATCTTTGGAAAGAAGGAATGGGTGATATTTCCGGTCGAGATCAGTATGAAGAAAGGGCCTCGACCCGAAACATTACCCATGCCTTCACACCAGAGATGCAGCCTGTCCCGCTGAGTTACTCTGGCCCTTTGTGTCTATCTTCGATTTACTCCAGCAATTTTAGTCTTAACCTCTGCACTAGCACTATCCTACGCATTCGGGACAACTTACAATCTTTACTGAATGCCAATTACCCAGCAAACCGGCGCATCATCGTAGTGTGGGAGAAATCCGGAGCTCCCGGGGAAAACCCACGCGGTCACAGGGAGAACGTACCAGCTCCACACAGACAGCACCCGAGGTCAGGATCAAACCCGGGGCTCTGGCGCTGTAAGGGGCCTGTCCCACTTGCGCGATTTTTTTAATGCGACTAGGCTGTCGGGGCGCGGCCGCCTAAGGGTGTCGCCTGGACGGTTGTGAGTCGTCTCCTCAGTCGCCCAAAGGGTCGTAGCGATTTCCTGGTCACCGCTGGACTTTGAAATGTTCGAAACTTTTCGGCGACAGTCGGCGACTGTGGGCTTGTCGTAGCTTGTCTTCTCCTGACGTAGGTGCTGTCGTCGCCAGGTTGTCGTCAAGAGAAGTCAAGTAACGACTATGTAAAAACACGCGATCAGTTAAGAATTAAGTGCGTGGGCTCTCTGGAATGTTTTAAGGCAGCCTCGTCTTTTTTTCTGGAGTTCAGTCATCAGGTTTTCATTCTGGCCCAAGCTGGGTCTCTTCAGTTACAAGGCCTTCAACCACACAGACCTCTCCTTGGGTTTCTTCTTCACCATTCCTCTTGTCCTTCCACCGTGCAGATCTTTAAGCAAGCGGGCTGCGGCAAGCAGCAGGGGTTCTTCTTCTTGTGAGAAGAGCAATGCCCTCTAACGTCGCTCCAGGTAAGTCATGATGCAGAATGATTCTAAACCGCACCCTACAGCCCATTTTATAGGAAAACTGGCTGATTCCATTTTTTTGGAGGCCAGAATGACGTCACATGTCTTCGGCAGACAAGAATGCTGGAGAAGCTCAGCCGGTGAGGCAGGATCTTTGGAGCGAAGGAAACGGGCAACGTTTCGGGTCGAAACCCTTCTGTGAGGGTGGGGTGAGGCTGATGTGAGGGTGGGGTGGGGAGGGGAGGCGGGGGTGGGGGGGGGAGGGAGGAAGAAAGGGAAGAGGCAGAGTCGGAGGGCTGAGGGAGAACAGAGAAGGGGAGGAGAAGGTAAGGACTACCTGGATTTCTTCAATTTCTCTCAGTTGTCACCGACAGGGCCGGGCTTGTCGCGGGTGGACGTAGGTTATCGTAGGTTGGCGTCGCAGGTGGGCGTCCTAATTCGGGCTGATCGGGTTGCTGGTGGCCGGTGGCTTGATGTCGATTAGGTTGCAACGTAGACATTGTCGTAGGGGGGGGTTCAGTCGCCGTTTATTCGGCGACCTGCTACGAACATGACGATCGCCCGAAAAATCGCCAAAGTGGGACAGGCCCTTTAAAATGCAACAACTCCACCGCTGCACCATTCTGCCATCCCCACATGCAGTACAGCATGTTCAGCTCAAGGTTGCAACCCAACAATGCATTTTTCACATAACTTTGAAAACAGCAGACTATTAAATAAAAGGAGAACGTTTTTAACTTATTGACCATATAATTTAGATATTAAGAGAAGAGGCCTTTTTTTAAAAACGACAATCTTTAGTTGAAGACAATATTAATAGACAATAGGTGCAGGAGTAGGCCATTCGGCCCTTCGAGCCAGCACCGCCATTCAATGTGATCATGGCTGATCATCCCCAATCAGTACCCCATTTCTGCCTTCTCCACATATCCCTTGACTCTGCTATCTGTAAGAACCCTATCCAAATCTCTCTTGAAAGCATCCAGAGAATTGGCCTCCATTGCCTTCTGAGGCAGCGAATTCCACAGATTCCACAGATTCACAACTCTGGGTGAAAAAGTTTTTCCTCACCTCCGTTCTAAATGGCTTACCACTTATTCTTAACAAGTGACGATAAACTAAACCAAACTAAGGGGGAAGTCCCTTTTTTGGAATATTTCCAAGATGCTGGGGTACACTGGTCTAGGAAGGAACTGCAGACGCTGGTTTAATCCGAAGATACAAAATGCTGGAGTAACTCAGCGGGACAGGCAAGCATCTTTGGAGAGAAGGAATGGGTGACGTTTAGCAAAATTGGGAACATCCTCTGCACATTAACATTGTCAGACTCCAAGAAGGATGAGAGGGAATCTTATTGAAACATATAAGATTATTAAGGGTTTGGACACATTAGAGGCAGGAAACATGTTCCCAATGTTGGGGTAGTCCAGAACAAGGGGCCAGTTTTAAGAATAAAGGGTAAGCCATTTAGAACAGGAATACTTTTTTTCACACAGAGAGTTGTGGGTCTGTGGAATTCTCTGCCTCAGAGGGCAGTGGAGGCCGGTTCTCTGGATACTTTCAAGAGAGAGCTAGATGGGGCTCTTAAAGATAGAGGAGTCAGTGAATATGGGGAGAAGGCAGGAACGGGGTACTGATTGGGGATGATCAGCCATGATCACATTGAATGGCGGTGCTGGCTCGAAGGGCTAAATGGCCCACTCCTGCACCTATTGTCTTTTGACTATTGTCTCTAAGACTAACGTGTGCCTCAATCAAGTCTCCTCACACTCTTCTGGGAAGATTTACGAGGATATCACCAGGACCTGAGGGCTTGAGCTATAGAAGGACATTGCCCAACCACTGCCCAATAGCTCAGGTCCTCAAGTCTTGGGAGATTTAATAGAGGCCTGAGGGGTAACTTTTCCACACAAAGGGTGTGGGCGTATGGAACGTCATGCCGGAGGAGGTAGTTGAGACAGGTACTATCGCAACGTTTAAGAAACATTTTTTGGACGGGTATGTGGATATGGGCCAAATGCAGGCAGGTGGGACTAGTGTAGATGGGACATGCTGGTCGGTCAGGGGGGTAAGTTGGGCCGAAGGGCCTGTTTCCACGCTGTAGCACTCTAATGCTCACAAGCTGTGAGCACATGGAGGGCTTACCTTAATCTTGGTCAACTTCAGTCTCTGCTGCCGCTCCAAGTCGATAACCATCGCTTGCTTCTCTGTGAGCGTATTGTACGATTTCTTCAGCCGATCCTAGGAATGGCACAAAAGCAGAAGTCCGGTTTGGCAACGGTAACTTGCATTGCGCGCCAGCGGTGGAGATGCTGCCTCACAGCACCACAGACGGCACGGGATTTGCACGCCCTCCCTGTATAGGCCCCCCCCCCCCCCCCCCCCTCAGTCATGACTGCCCAAGGGTGATGCATCCTAGTTGCAGGTTGCTTGCTCCAAACCTCGGCTGGAGCAGCGTTGCTTGTGGCTGAAGCGACCAATGCGGGGGTGACAGTCTCGGTGGCAAAGGTCACATTTGTGTGTGCTCTCTGTATCGTTGAAGTTGGCCGTGCTCCTTCCTGCGCGCCCGCTTGTCTGCCTGCCGCTGCGCTCGACAGTTTCTCGTCCCCCCGTTTTGAGATGTTGGTTCAGGGTACCCTCTCCGCCTCATGGCGTCAGCTCCCTGGACTCCACATCGATGTCGAGCGCCTCAGAGGGCGGAGGAGGCCGCTGGTTCTCTGGATACTTTCAAGAGAGAGCTAGATAGTGCTCTTAAAGATAGCAGAGTCAGGGGATATGGGGAGAAGGCAGGAACGGGGCACTGCTTGGGGAGGATCAGTCATGATCACATTGAATGGAGGTGCTGGCTCGAAGGGCCAAATGGCCTCCTCCTGCACCTATTGTCTATTGCCATCTGACCGCGTGTGTTTTCTCCGGGTGCTCCCCTTTCCTCTCCCGCTCCAAAGAAGTGCATGTTTGCATGTTAATCGCCTTCTGTAAAATGTAAATTGTCCCTAGTGTGTACGATAATGTTAAGGGCCAGTCCCACACGGCGATTTTGTTTCGGCGACTGCCGGCGTCATATCAGTGTCGCCAAATGATTTTGAACATTTCCACGTCCAGCGGCGACAAGAAAAATGTCGCGACGCTTGAAAAAAAACACCGCGCGTCAATAGGTCATAACGCCGCCAGGTGGGACAGGCCCTTTAGTGTACGGGGTGGGCGCTGGTCGGCGCGACACGGCGGGCTGAACAGCTTGTTTCCACGCCCGCACCTCCAAAGTCAAGATAAACTTGCAAACCGTGCTTACAAACACTGATGCTTGACATCGAGACGAAATGCAAAGCGCTCTAGTAATTCAGCGGGTGGAGCGAATTAAGAGACGATGTTTTTGGGTCGGGGCCCTTCTCCAGACTGTTTGTGGTTGGTGGAGAAACCTGGGCGGGGCAAAGCCTGCCAAGTGATGGGTGGAAGACACATAGAAACATAGAAAATCGGTGCAGGAGGAGGCCATTCGGCCCTTCATGGCTGATCATCCCCAATCCATAATCTGTGCCTGCCTTCTCCCCATATCCCTTGACTCCACTCGCCCCTAGAGCTCTATCTAACTCTCTCTTAAATGCATCCAGTGATTTGGCCTCCACTGCCCTCTGTGGCAGGGAATTCCACAAATTCACAACTCTCTGGGTGAAAAAGTTTTTTCTCACCTCAATCTTAAATGGCCTCCACTTTATACTAAGACTGTGGCCCTTGGTTCTGGACTCGCCCAACATCGAGAGCGTTTTTCCTGCATCTAGCTTGTCCATTCCTTTTATAATTTTAGAAGTTTCTATAAGATCCCCCCTCGTCCAGTGAATACAAGCCTAGTCTTTTCAATCTTTCCTCGTAAGACAGTCCCGCCATCTCAAGGATCAATCTCGTGAACCTACGCTGCACTGCCTCAATCACAAGGATGTCCTTCCTGAAATTAGGAGACCAAAACTGTACACAATACTCCAGATGTGGCCTTACCCGAGCCCTATACAACTGCAGAAGAACCTCTATACTCCAATACTGAAATCCTCTAGTTATGAAGGCCAAAATGCTGGAGTAACTCAACGGGCCAGAACCAAGGGTCACAGTTTAAGAATTAGGGGTAAGCCATTTAGAACGGAGTCGAGGAAACACTTTTTCTCACAGAGAGTTGTGAACCTGTGGAATTCTCTGCTTCAGAGGGCAGTGGAGGTTCTCTGGATACTTTCAAGAGATAGCTTGATAGAGCTCTTAAAGATAGCGGAGTCAGGGGATATAGGGGAGAAGGCAGGAACTGGGGTACTGGTTGGGGATGGTCAGCCGTGATCAAATTGAATGGCGGTGCTGGCTCGAAGGGCCGAATGGCCTACTCCTGCACCTATTGTCTATTGTTTGGAGATACAGCGTGGAAACAGACCCTTCGGCCCTTCGAGTCCGCGCCCCCGCCCAAGCGACCCCCCCCCCCCAACACTAACACCTCCCTAAACACACGAGGAACTATTTACAATTTTTTGCGAAGCCAATTAGCCCACAAACCTCCGCATTTTTCATTGGCGTGTAGAAGGAAACCGGAGCACACGGAGAAAACCCACGCAGGTCACGGGGGAGAACGTGCAAACTCCGTACAGACAGCGCCCGTGGTCAGGATCGGTTTTAAACCAGCATCTGCAGTTCCTTCGTTGAAGAAAGAACTGCAGATGCTGGGAAAAAAAAATCGAAGGTAGACAAAATGCTGGAGGAACTCAGCGGGTGAGGCAGCAACTCTATCACTGCGCCTCCGTGCGGTAGAGATGCTGGAGGGAGGAACTACAGAAGCTGGTTCCTGGTTGGTTCTTGGTTACTTGGTCCTCCAAAATATTCCAACTGGAATTTAAACTGGAGGTGGTGAAGGGAGGGGTTAAGCCAGAGAGGGTTATTGGGAAGAAAGTGCCACTTTAAATTTAGTTGCATCTGGCTGGGCAACCGTGGTTTGGTGGAGATTATTCCGTGCTTTAATAGTGCGTAGGAAGAACGAATTGCCGTACACATCTGTCTTTGTGGCTGGGACCACAAATTGGATGGAACGCCCTCGTCTGCTCCTAATTGGTTTGGGGTTGGTGTAGGTCTTGTGATCTATGTCTAGCTGACCATTTAACATTTAGTAAAAACAGGTCAAACGGTGAGCTTCACGCCTGTCTTGGAGAGGGCTCCACCCCAGAGAATTCAGAAGTTTGGTGACGCTCGCTTCTCTCTCGTAGGTGTTAGTAACAAATCGAGCGGCCTGTCTTTGGGCACGCTCGATGGATGAAATGTTTTTGTCTGTGAATGGGTCCCAAGCTGCAACTGCGTAGTCCAGATGAGGTCTAACGAGGGTGAAATACAGCTTCTCCTTGACAGAAGCTGAACAATGATGGAAGTTGCGCCTCAGGAAGTTTAGGACACCTGTTGCTTTCGCTGTTGCATGATGAGTCTGACCGTTCCAACGTAGATCATTCTGCAATTTGATGCCAAGATACTTGGTTTGTTTGGATTCTTCAAGGGTGACACCAAGTATGTTGTAAGATGTGACGCCTGGATTCCTCTTTCTGGTGACACGCATGGTTTCACATTTGGAAGGGTTGAACTGCATGCCCCATTGCTGTGACCACTCGACCATAGTATCCAGATCCTTTTGGAGAGCATCTTCATCATCAGCTGACTTAATTGGACGGTACAGCAAACCATCATCAGCGAATAGTCTGGTCGTACTTGGTACTGTGCCCTGGGGTGTCCCACTCAACACTGGGTGCCAATTGGAGCTCTTTCCGTTCACACACACACACGCTGAAGACGTTTTGTCAGGAAACTGGAAATCCACCGTTTTGTGTTGGAACGAATACCGTGGAAGTCAAGCTTCCGAAGCAGTCTCTGGTTTACACCGAAGATAGATAGACACGAAATGCCGGAGTAACTCAGCGGGACAGGCAGCATCTCTGGAGAGAAGGAATGGGTGACGTCTCGGGTCGAGACCCTTCTTCAGATCGACAGGTCGACACAGGTTAGGGGGCGGGGGGGGGGGGGGGGGGGGGGGTATTGGCAGATGGGTGACACAGGCTGGAGATGAAAAGGCTTTACAGTTCAGTCTGAAGAAGCGTCTCGACCCGAAACGTCACCTATTCCCTTTCTCCAGAGATGCTGCCTGTCCCGTCGCTTAAGAAGGATGCTGGAAAAATCGAAGGCAGACAAAAATGCTGGAGAAGTTCAGCGGGTGAGGCAGCATCTATGGAGCGAAGGAATAGGCGACGTTTCGGGTCGAGACCCTTCTTCAGACTGTGGGGGTGGGGGGTGGGTGGGGGGGGGGGGGGGGGGTGGAAAGGAAGAGGCGGAGGCAGTAGGACTAGAAGGAGAACTGGGAACGGGGAGGGGGAGGAGAGAGAAGGCAAGGACAAAACGTTCAACATGAAGACATCAAACTCTGAATTGGTTGGCGTTTGGAAAATATTTGTTCCACTTTCCGAATCCAGTTTCTCGCATCCACCCTTCTCCAATATTCCTCAATCTCATGACTTTCTCATAACGGTACCTTTTAGGGGTTTTATACGCCCGCGTCGCCTACAGCTCACCACAAGGCGGTGGAGGTTAATGTACAGGTAACTCTTTGATATGTATTAAGAAATCCGCGCACCCAGGACAGCGAACACTTGTAAACTTAAAGCAAGGTATCTCCGGAGATCAGGATCGAACCCGTGCCCGCTGCAGCCGCCTTCATTCCCAATCCTTTCACGTTTTCCAAGATAAGACACAAAATGCTGGAGTAACTCCCAGCGGGACTGGATGCTGCTGCCTGCCCCGCTGAGTTCCTCCAGCATGTTGTATCTATCTTCGGTTTTAAACCAGCATCTGCAGTTCCTTCGAGTAAGAAAGAACTGCAGATGCTGGGGGAAAAAAAAGCGAAGGTGGAGAAAAATGCTGGAGGAACTCAGCGGGGTGAGGCGGCATCTATATGGAGCGAGGTCTGAAGAAGGGTCTCGACCCGAAACGTCGCCTATTCCGTCGCCTATTCCGATGCTGCCTCACCCGCTGAGTTTCTCCAGCATTTCTGCCCTTCTGCCTGACCCGTTGAGTTACTCCACAATTCCGTGCCCATTGTCGGTTTCAACCAGCATCTGCAGTTAAACATAGAAAACATAGACAATAGGGGCAGGAGGAGGCCATTCGGCCCTTCGAGCCAGCACCGCCATTCATTGTGATCACGGCTGACCGTCCCCAATCAATAACCCGTGCCTGCCTTCTCCCCATATCCCCTGACCCCACTTGCCCCTAGAGCTCTATCTAACCCTCTCTTAAATCCATCCAGCGATTTGGCCTCCACTGCCCTCTGTGGCGGGGAATTCCACAAATTCACAACTCTCTGGGTGAAACCGTTTTTTCTCATCTCAGTCTTAAATGGCCTCCGCTTTATTCTAAGACTGTGTGGCCCCTGGTTCTGGACTCGCCCAACATTGGGAACATTTTCCCTGCATCTAGCTTGTCCAGTCCTTTTATAATTTTATATGTTTCTATAAGACTTCCCCTCCTCATCCTTCTAAACTCCAGTGAATACAAGCCTAGTCTTTTCAATCTTTCCTCATATGACAGTCCCGCCATCCCAGGGATCAATCTGGTGAACCTAGGCTGCACTGCCTCAGTTCCTTCCCGGGGAACAGGGGATATCAGATTAGAAGGGTGGGTGCTGGCATTCACCTTGTAGGTCTCGGCGGCCTCGTTAATGGACATGAAGCGGTGGTCTCCGTGCTCCGGCGCGGCCACGCATTTCAGACAGATCACCTCCTTGTCGTTCTCACAGAAGAGCATCGCTTCTTCCTGGTGTTCCTTGCAATGGGCCTTGCTCCCCCTCTGTGTGAAGTCCACTTTGAAGCTCCGCGCCCTCTCGGCGGCCGCCCGGTTCACCCCGAGGGTTGTGCCCGGGGAGACGTCGCCGCACTCGGGACAAGAGCTCGGTCCCTTCTTGTCCCACGTCGCCGCGATGCAGGGCTTGCAGAAGGCGTGGCCGCAGTCCAGCGAGACCGGGTCGGTGACCGACTTCAGGCAAACCGGACAGTTCGGAACCTCGGCCTGTTTCCCCGAAGCCATTTTCAGGCAGCCTCGCCACCGGAGTATCCGGACGGAATGAAGAGCAAGGGGCGATTATCAATGGGGAGGGGGAAGAAGGCGAAGGAGGGTGGAGAGGATGGGGAGGGGAGAGGGGAGGGGGAAGGGGAAGGGGGGAGGGGGGAGGGAGAAGGGGAAGGCGAAGGAGGGTGGAGAGGATGGGGAGGGGAGAGGGGAGGGGGAAGGCGAAGGGGGGAGGGGGAGGAGAAAGGGGAAGGCGAAGGAGGGTGGATGGGGAGGGGGGGATAGGGGGAGGGGGAGGGGGAGGGGGAGGGGGAAGGGGAAGGGGGGAGGGAGAAGGGGGAAGGCGAAGGAGGGTGGAGAGGATGGGGAGGGGGAGGGGAGAGGGGGAAGGGGAAGGGGGGAGGGGGAGGAGAAAGGGGAAGGCGAAGGGGGGGGGGAGGGGGAGGGGGAAGGGGGAGGCGAAGGAGGGTGGAGAGGATGGGGAGGGGGATGGGAGAGGGGGAGGGGGAGGGGGAAGGGAGGGTGAGGGGGAAGGGGAAGGCGGGAGGGGAAGGGGGAAGGGGGAGGCGAAGGAGGGTGGAGGAGGGGAGAGGGTAGGGGGAAGGGGAAGGCGAAGGGGGAGGAGGAGGGGAGGGGTAGGGGAAGGGGAAGGAGGGTGGAGAGGATGGGGAGGGGGAGGGGGAGGGGGAGGGGGAAGGGGAGGGGGAGGGGAAGGCGGGAGGAGGAAGGCGAAGGCGGGGGAGGAGGGGAAAGGGTAGGGGGAAGGGGGAGAGGGAGGGAGGGGAGAGGGTAGGGTGAGGGAAGAAGGGAAGGAGGGGGAGGACAGGCAAAAGCAGGTTGGGGAGGGAGGAAGGGCTGGGTGGGATTCAAGTTTCCACCTCTCTTGGCTCCTGCATTCGCACCGCGATTCAAAACCCACTACGCCAAGGTCATGTTTAACGCTGGTACAACACGCTGAGCTTAGCAGCAAATAGCCGAGCCGCTGCCTCTCAGATTCGAGGGACTGACATGTAGACATGAAAGAACTGCAGGCGCCGGTTTGCACCAACGATAGACAAGGTGTTGGAGCAACTCGGCGGGCCAGGCAGCATCTGTGGAGAACATGGACAGGTGACGTTTCACAGAGTGATGGAGTAACTCGGCGGGGTCAGGCAGCAACTGTGGAGAACATGAATAGATGATGTTCTGGGTCGGGACCCTTCTTCAGACTCATCCTCTCCCCTTCTACCTTCGTGGGACCTACTGGTTTCGATGTTGACCTCCGGTGCTGTCAGCGCGGTGTTTGCACGTTCACCCGAGTGGGTTTCCTCCGGGTGCACTGGGGTTTCTTTCCAGGTGAGTTACATGGCCAGGAGAAACCCCCCCCCCCCCCCCCCCAGTGTGTACGCGAGTCGTAAAGCCTGTGGGAGTTTGATGGGATGATGATATCACAGAGAGTACCAGAAGCAGCCTAACAGGTACTGAATTACCCACCCATCGGGATCGGCGGAAGGCGCTGTTCAACAAGACCCGAGATAGACCCAACAAGCTGGAGGGTTAGGCAGCATCTGTGGAGAACATGAACAGATGATGTTTTGGGTCGGGACTCATCCTCTCCCTTCTACCTTCGTGGGACCTACTAGTTTCGATGTTGACCTCCGGTGCTGTCAGCGCGGTGTTTGCATGGGTGACGTTTCGGGTGGAGACCCTTCTTCGGAGACCACCAGGAAGGGCTTCCTCCCAACAGCCAACAAACACTGCACAACGCTAACCTCAGCAGCCATGAACCGCTATGGGCTGTGCCTATGGTTCCTTCTCTCTCCACCCCCACACCCTAGTCGTCCTGCTGGTTTTACTGTTTGTATCGCCTCGTTATCACTTCCCCCCACAGCCAACAATGGACCATTGTGGGCTCGTTTGGTCATCGGTGCCGCCTGTGATCTGTTCTATACCTTTCTGTAAGCAAGAATTTCATTGTCCTGTCTGGGACTCATGACAATAAACTCTCTTGAATCTTGAATCTTGAATCTTTCACGCCTCTAGTTCCCCTCTCCCCTGAATCGCAGTCTGAAGAAGGGTCTCGACCCGAAACTTCACCTGTTGCTTTTCTCCAGAGATGCTGCCTGACCCATTCAGTTGCTCCAGCACTACAGTGATGGTCAAATTGAATGAATGAATACGTTTATTGGCCAAGTATTCACATACAAGGAATTTGCCTTGGTGCTCCGCCCACAAGTGACAACATGACATACAGTGACAGTTAGGAATGACACATAAAACATTAACAATAAAACGTTATTGATTACACATGTGAATTCAATAAAATACCAGAAAAGGAGGCTACAGAATTTTGGTTATTGAGTAGAGCTACTACACGTGGAAAAAAAGCTGTTTTTACGTCCGGCTGTGGCAGCTTTGACAGTCCGGAGTCGCCTTCCAGAGGGAAGTGATTCAAAGAGTTTGTGGCCAGGGTGAGTGGGGTCAGAGATGATTTTACCCGCTCGCTTCCTGGCCCTCGCAGTGTGGCTGTGATCAATATGTATGTATGTTATTGCGTTAACAGGCCTCTTAAGCTGCAGCAAAGAAGATTTTTTTTTTTTTGGGGTACATATGACAATTAAATCCTCTTGACTTGACTTTCTTAACTCTTGACTCTTGAATGTAGGAAGAGGAAGGCAGAACGGTTTCCGTGGGTAAAAGTGGGTGCTTGTTGATTGGTACCTAACATTATTGGAGGATTCTACTGGGTAACAAAGGTTTTCAGAAGTTTTTGAATAATGTGAAATGGTAACTGGCATTGTTTATTCTGATTTATAAGTGGCAAGCTACTCCAGCAAATAGAAACTAGACAAAAATGCTGGAGAAACACAGCGGGTGAGGGAGCATCTATGGAGCAAAGGAATAGGTGACGTTTCGGGTCGAGACCGTTCTTCAGACCGAAGTGAAGGTGGGGGGGGGGGGGGGGGAGGGAAGAAGAAAGGAAGAGGTGGAGACAGTAGGTTGTGGGTGAGCTGGGAAGGGGAGGGGAAGGAGGGAGAAAGCACGGACTACCTGAAATTGGGGAAGTCAATGTTCATACCGCTGGGGTGTAAACTACCCAACTACCCAAGAGAAATATGAGGTGCTGCTCCTCCAATTTGCGGTGGTACTCACTCTGGCCATGGAGGATGCCCAGGACAGAAAGGTCGGATTTGGAATGGGAGGGGGAGTTGAAGTGCTGGGCCACCGGGAGATCAGGTTGCTTAATGCGAACCGAGCGGAGCTGTCGGGCGAAGCCATCGCCAAGCCTGCACTTGACACCTAGAACAGCGGATGCAATAGATGAGGTTGGAGGAGGTGCAGGTGAACCTCTGCCTTACCTGGAAAGACTGGTTTGGTCCTTGGATGGAGTCAAGGGGGGAGGTAGAGCGACATGTGTAGCATATCCAGCGGTTGCAAGGGAAAGTGTCGGGGGAGGGGGTGGTTTGGGTGGGAAGGGACGAATTGACCAGGGAGTTACAGCAAATAGAAAGATTGGTTCAGGATGTGTTTTTATTTAACTTTTTTTGTTTGTTGCTTTTTCTTTCGTTTTTAGAGATACAGCATGGACTCAGGCCCTTTGGTCCACCGGGTCTTTACCAACCAGCGATCCCTGCACACTAACACTATCCTACACCCACTGGGGACAATTTCTACGTTAACATGGACGTCTACAAACATGGACGTCTTTGGAGTGTGGGAGGAAACCGATGATCACGGACAAAACCTACGCAGGTCAATAGACAACAGACAATAGGTGCAGGAGTTGGCCATTCGGCCCTTCGAGCCTGCACCGCCATTCAATGTGATCATGGCTGATCGTCCCCAATCAGTACCCCGTTCCTGCCTTCTCCCCATATCCCCTGACTACCTTTAAGAGCCCTATCTAGCTCTCTCTTGAAAGTATCCAGAGAACCGGCCTCCACCGCCCTCTGAGGCAGAGAATTCCACAGACTCACCACTCTCTGTGAGAAAAAGTGTTTCCTCGTCTCCATTCTAAATGGCTTACCCCTTATTCTTAAACTGTGGCCCCTGGTTCTGGACTCCCCCAACATCGGGAACATGTTTCCTGCCTCTAGTGTGTCCAAGCCCTTAACAATCTTGTATGTTTCAATGAGATTCCCATTCATCCTTCTAAACTCCAGAGTGTACAAGCCCAGCTGCTCCATTCTCTCAGCATATGGCAGTCCCGCCATCCCGGGAATTAACCTTGTAAACCTTGTAAATCTTGTAGAACGTGCAAACTCCGTACAGACAGCACCCTCAGCCAGGATCGAACCCGGGTCTCTGATCTATCAGCCGTGTATTGGTTGCAAATGTTCTATTGTGTCAATGTAGAAAATTATTTTTGAATGGGTTTAAAATCACTGTCAGACATTATGGGATGTCAGGACTTTCATATGAGGAAAGACTGGATAGACTCGGCTTGTACTCGCTGGAATTTAGAAGATTGAGGGGGGATCTTATAGAAACTTACAAAATTCTTAAGGGGTTGGACAGGCTAGATGCAGGAAGTTTGTTCCCGATATTGGGGAAGTCCAGAACAAGGGGTCACATTTTAAGGATAAAGGTGAAATCTTTTAGGACCGAGATGAGAAAATCATTTTTCACACAGAGAGTGGTGAGTCTGTGGATTTCTCTGCCACAGAAGGTAGTTGAGGCCAGTTCATTGGCTATATTTTAGAGGGAGTTAGATGTGGCCCTTGTGGCTAAAGGGATCAGGAGTTATGGAGAGAAGGCAGGTACGGGATACTGAGTTGGATGATCAGCCATGATCATATTGAATGGCGGTGCAGGCTCGAAGGGCCGCTGGCCGACTCCTGCACCTATTTTCTATGTTTCTATGTTTCTATTGGCTCTGGTATCGGTTTATTGTTGGCAATTGAAAACTTTGTGTTCTATCCAGTCTATTATGTGAGTATAATCAACCCATACTCAAGTACAGCAGATAGTGCAAAGAGTTAAACACCAGTGTGCAGAATGCTGCATTACAGAATGAAAGTGTTACAGTTACGGAGAAAGTGAAGATAAAAAAGTCCAAGGTCTGCATAGTTATAATATTAATGTCAAACCAAAAAAAGTGTAGTGAGGGACAGTTAGTTCATTACATTCTCTTGGAACACTTTGTGTTCTTGTCTCTGAACAATTTCAACTAATTGCATTTGATAATTGTGTGGGAAGGAACTGCAGGCGCTGGTTTAAACAGAAGGTAGTCACAAGAAGCTGGAGTAACTCAGCGGGACAGGCAGCATCTCTGGAGAGAAGGAATGGGCTGCGCTGGACTTACGTATAAGCTAGACAAGCTTAAGCTTAGGTCCTCGGGATCTAGGGGGGCCTACTCACCTCGCTGCCTCACCGGACCCGTTGAACCTCGCCGCCCCACCGACCATCAGCCCACTGGGATCTCCTACTCTTTGCCCGCTGACCCTGGCCACTACACTGCCCTCCAGCAGCCCGCAGCCATCGCCTTACCTGCAGCCTGGACTCAGCGCCGGGCCTGAAGTTTCCACACTGCAGATTCCCACTCTCCTGGGTTTGACTGCACTGGGTCCTAGTACTAGTCCCCTAACCCTGGTAACCTCAGTGGCTGTTCCATTCCCCTCAAACCATGTGACACCAGCTCTTCCCCACCCACACTATAGTCCTCATCTCTATGGTAGAATGGAAAATAATCAAAATGTGCACTTAAAATGTGCATGCAAATTAATGGACCAAACAGATCTAAGCTAAATTTTAATATAAAATTGCATAGATGTAAGCCTACAAGTAACAAACAAAATGTGTAGGTCACCTCTGAAAAGTACATAGTTACAATATCACTTGTTTTAGTGACTGTGAAATGAAAAAAAAAAGTAATTTAATTAAATAGATCCTGGAAAACCAATAATAATTGGTGAAAAAACAGTCCAGGCATTACATTTTGGGCTTCAGCCCCATCCTACCCTTTGGGCTACTTCCCCATCCTAATTGTGTGTTAGTTGTCTGTGCGTGATGTGTGTGTGGGAGGGAGGGAGAGAAGGGAGGGAGGGAGGGAGGGAGAGCAGGGATGGAGTGAATGAGAGAAGGGAAAAGAGAGAGGAAGGAGGGAGGGAAGGAGAGAAGGGAGCGAAGGAAGGGAAGGAGAGAAGGGAGGGAGAGGGCCGGCGGGAGAAGCGGTGTGAGCTGAGGCCGATGTTTGTAAACGTTGCTCCAACCCCGGCCCGGCCCTCCATGTATTGTTCACCTCCTCTCCCCGGGGAAAGAGAGGGGTGAAGCCAGGGCTGTGTGCATGAAGCACGGCGACTGGAGGGGTGGGAGCACTGCCCCGTGACCGTGAGGGAACGACCCACCTCCCCCCACACCCCCCTCCCCGTCTACCCCTTTCTTTCCCCTCCACCCCTCTACAATCTCTCCGCCCCTCCCTGCCCCCTCCACCCGGGGTACATCTACCCGAGCCGAGAGTAGAATTACTCTGGCGTAGGGCCTCCTTACTCATGGGGCCCCATTGGTAGCAATCGGTCCAATCGGCTTAAGGCCGGCCCCGGCCTCACCTTTGTCCCCCTCCGTCCCCACCTCAATGAGTTCCGCACCCACCGCGATTTGGAGCTCTTCTTCCGTCGCCTCAGCCACACACCGTTCTTCCATGGGAAGGAGTCCTCGCCCCCATTGATGATCCCTTTTCCCGTCTCCAACGGATCCCTCCTCTTGGACCCCCCCCCCCCCCCCCCCCCTCATGGCCATTGCTACAATGACATTTGGGGGTCAGCATCCGACCTCGGAACGGGAGAACATTCTCAGCGGCTTGGGCTTCCGAATCGGCCACTTCCTACCGGAGACCGCTGCTCCCGAAGACCTCAGGCTGAGCTGGGCGGAGATTCACGCTGGCGGCCCTCGGCAAAGGGATCCCAGGGCTCCGCGATGTTGAAATCAGCGCGGCCCGAGGCTGGGAGCTCTCCAAACCACAGCTCCATGATGTTGAAGCAGCAGGCCCAACACTCGAGAGCTTCAAACGGTGATCCAGGTAAAGCATCGCCCGCTCCGCAGTGAATCCAATATGTATTTTAAAACCAACTGTTTAATGACAACATACAGTAGGATCTAAAAGTGTCACACTGTCACTGTCGGGTAGTCATGGTCCTCTAGTCGTGGGGGGGGGGGGGATTGGGGGGGGGGCTCACAAGTGAAATAGCTTAGGGCCTCTCTTCATCTAATTCCGGCCTTGGGAATGGGCAACGTTTCGGGTCTTGATCTGAAGAAGGATCTCATAGAAACATAGACTAATTCCGGCCTTGGGAATGGGCGACGTTTCGGGTCTTGATCTGAGTCTGAAGAAGGGTCTCATAGAAACATAGACAATAGGTGCAGGAGGAGGCCATTCGGCCCTTCGAGCCAGCACCGCCATTCATTGTGGTCATGGCTGATCGTCCCCAATCAATAACCCGTGCCTGCCTTCTCCCCACATCCCTTGACTCCACTAGCCCCTGGAGCTCTATTTAACTCTCTCTTATATCCATCCAGTGATTTGGCCTCCACTGCCCTCTGTGGCAGGGAATTCCACAAATCCACAACTCTCTGGGTGAAAACGTTTTTTCTCACCTCAGTCTTAAATGACCTCCCCTTTATTCTCAGACTGTGGCCCCTGGTTCTGGACTCGCCCAACATTGGAACATTTTTCCTGCATCTAGCTTGTCCAGTCCTTTTGTAATTTTATATGTTTCTATAAGGCCCCCCTTCATCCTAAACTCCAGGGAATACAAGCCTAGTCTTTTCAATCTTTCCTCATATGACAGTCTAGCCAACTCAGGTATCAATCTTGTGAACATGTGCTGCACAGCCTCAATCACAAGGATGTCCTTCCTCAAATTAGGAGACCAAAACTGTACACAATACTCCAGATGTGGTGTCGACCCGAAACGTCACCCGTTCCTTCTCTCCAGCGATGCTGCCTGTCCCGCTGAGTTACTCCAGCTTTTTGTGTCTATCTTGCATTTGATAACTTGACTATTGACTGAGATATGAAGAGATATAATTGGAACTTCGGATCTTTCTGCCCCTTTGCAGATTGCTTGGAAAATGAAGGCACGAGGAAGTGTCGATGTTCTCCGGAGATGTTGCCTGAGCCTATGTTACTCCAGCACTTTGTCTATTTTTTGGTAAACCAGCATCTGCAGATCCTTGTGCCTGCACACAAACCAAAACCATGAACTATTATGACAGAAGGAAGACACAAAACGTTGGAGTAACTCAGCGAGACAGGCAGCATCACTGGAGCGAAGGAATGCGTGACGTTTCGGGTCGAGACCCTTCTGCAGACCTACCATGACAGTCTTTGGTTGCAATAAGGACTATGGTTTTATTTTTCAAGAGATATGGATATTTTTCTAGAGATCCCAGGAATGAGTAGGTTAACCCATGATGAGCATTTTCCATCACTGGGCCTGTACTGGGGTTTAGATGTAGGGGGACCTCACTGAAACATACAGAATGGTGAAAGACTTGGATAGAGTGGGTGGGGAGAGGATGTTTCCACTTCTGGGAGAGTCTAGGGCTAGAGGTCTAAGCCTCAGAATTAAAAGACGTTCTTTTAGGAAGAAGCTGAGGAGACATTTCTTCAGTCAGAAGGTTGTGAATGTGTGGAATTATTTATTGCAGAAGGCTGCGGAGGCCAAGTCAGTGGATATTTTTAAGGGAGAGATAGATAGATTCTTGATTAGTACGGGCGTCAGGGGTTATGAGGACAGGGCAGGAGAATGGGGTGAGAAAGGAGAGCTAGATTGGCTCTTAAAGTTAGCTGAGTCAGGGGATATGGGGAGAAAGCAGGAACGGGGTACTGATTGGGGATGATCAGCCATGATCACTTGAATGGCAGTGCTGGCATGAAGGGCCGAATGGCCTACTCCTGCGCCTATTGTCTGTTGTCTACAGATCAGGCATGATTGAACGGTAGAGTAGACTTGGAGGGCCGAATGGCCTAAATCTACTCATTTTCTTTATGACATAACAGGTTTGGAGAGATATAGGCTAAACACTGGCAGATGGGACTGGTGTAGCCGGCATGGGCAAGTTGGGCCGAAGGGCCTGTTAGCACGCTGAATCACTTGATGACTCACAGCCCTGGCTTCACCCCTCTCTTTCCCCGGGGAGAGGAGGTGAACAATACATGGAGGGCCGGGCCGGGGTTGGAGCAACGTTTACAAACATCGGCCTCAGCTCACACCGCTTCTCCCGCCGGCCCTCTCCCTCCCTTCTCTCCTTCCCTTCCTTCGCTCCCTTCTCTCCTTCCCTCCCTCCTTCCCTCCCTACTCATTCCTGGGATCTCTAGAAAAATATCCATATCTCTTGAAAAATAAAACCATAGTCCTTATTGCAACCAAAGTCTCGAAAAGAACCAATGACATTCCTGTCTGCGGCCGCACAACAGATAGGTGAACATGCGTCGGTAGGAACTGCAGATGCTGGATTACAGCAAAGATAGACACACAATGCCGGAGTAACTCAGCGGGTCGGGCAGCATCTCTAGAGAAAAGGTGACGTTTTGGGTCGAGAGATCAGACTGGGAGCTGGTCCTCAGACTGTCAGTCCATAGAAGGGACTGGACCGCGAAAGGTCACCTGTTAATTATCTCCAGAACGAAGGGTCTGTTTCCACATTTCTCTAATTTATCACATTTCAAGTAGCCCTTGCAGCCCCTCTCTCTCTCCATCCCTCCCCCACCCTAGTCATCCTGCTAGTTTTACTGTTCGTATCCCCTACTTAACACATCACCCACATACAACAATGGACCATTGTGTGCTCTTTGGTCATCAGTGCCGCCACTGAGCAAAGAGGTCCTTCTGCAGTTGTACAGGGCCCTAGTAGATACATTGAAACATAGACAATAGGTGCAGGAGTAGGCCATTCAGCCCTTCGAGCCTGCACCGCCATTTAATATGATCATGGCTGAATAAGGAGTAGGCCATTTAGAACATAGACGAGGAAACAGTTTTTCTATGTTTCTATGTAACTAAACTAAACTGAAAGACGACAGCCTATCTTTGCAACTCATTAATACGTTGAAGTATTTTACCTGGCTTAACGGTGACAAATGTTTCAGAAGGTAAACTCGAATTTTTAAAGCAGCAGAGCTCCATCTATCGCTGACAATGTGTGGCCATCAATTTTAATCCTGCAAAATTAATCAGTTGGTTATAAGCTAAGAATCAGATAAAGAACACAGCACTAGCACTGACCCTTAGGCCCACATCCATATGTTGACCATAATGCCAAATCCATCTCATAAGGTCAAAAGTGATAGTCTACTCTGCCATTCAACCATGGCTGATCCATCTCTCCCTCACAACCCCATTCTCCTGCCTTCTCCCCGTAACCCCCGATACCCGTACTAATCAATAATCCACCTATCTAGAAACATAGAAACATAGAAAACAGGTGCAGGAGGAGGCCATTCAGCCCTTCATTGTGATCATGGCTGATCGTCCCCAATCAATAACCCAGTGCCTGCCTTCTCCCCATATCCCTTGACTCCACTAGCCCCTAGAGCTCTATCTAGACACCAGAAGACGGCCATTCCATCGGACATTCCACCAATTGAACAACCAAAGCACAAGATGGACATTAGTCCTCCAAAGTGGAGGGAGGTGGAACAGACAGTAAAGCGGGTAAGAGCATCTTCAGCCCCAGGGCCAAGTGGGGTTCCGTATCGACTCTACAAGGGTGCGCCTGATGTTCTTCGCTTCCTGTGGAGGCTAATGAGAGCAGCTTGGGAGAAGAAAGTCATACCCAAAGCATGGCGCAGGGCAGGAGGAATCCTGATTCCGAAAGAGAAGGAATCCACAGATATCAGCCAATTCCGCCCTATCAGTCTCCTCAATGTAGAGGGTAAGATGTTCTTCAGCATCATAGCTCAGAGGATGACCAGCTATTTAGAGAGAAACAACCTTGTGGATACAACAGTCCAAAAATCAGGCATCCCAGGGTTCTCTGGATGTCTCGAACATCCCAGCATAATTTGGCACCAAATCCAGACTGCAAGAAAGAAAAGAGAGATCTGCATGTCGTTTTTCTTGACCTTGCCAACGCGTTCGGAACTGTCCCTCACAGTTTCCTCTGAGCATCCTTTGACTTCTTCAGGATACCAGAAACTATCGCAAGCCTTGTCGAGGCTTATTTTCAAGATCTGCAGTTCTGTATCACCACACCTGACTTCACGACCACATGGCACTGCATGGAGATTGGCATTATGGCGGGGTGTACCATCTCCCCATTGATTTTTACAATGGCTATGGAAGTCATCATCAGGGCCTCCAAGTGGGTAGTGGGTGGCGAGCGGCTGAAGTCTGGAGTCCGTCTACCACCCATCAGGGCCTACATGGATGACTTGACAGTCATAACAACAACAGCACCTTGCACCAGGCGCCTTTTAGGGAAGCTTCAAGAGAACATCACTGGGGTTAGAATGAAATTCAAGCCATCCAAATCAAGAAGCATTTCCATAATCAAAGGCAGACTGCCAGATCAAAGGTTCTTCATTGATCAAGAACCTATTCCAACTGTGTCAGAGAAGCCAATCAAAGGTCTGGGAAGATGGTATAATTCCAAACTGAAAGACACTGATCAGGCTAACGAGTTTAGGCAAGAGGTCATCAAAGGTCTGGCGAACATTGACCGATCCATGCTGCCTGGAAAGCTGAAACTCTGGTGCCTGCAGTTTGGGTTACTACCTCGCCTTATGTGGCCACTAACCATGTATGACATCACCCTCACAAGAGTAGAGAAGATAGAAAGAACAATCAGCTCTTTCGTGAGAAAGTGGTTAGGTGTTCCTCGGTGCCTGAGCAGCGTAGGCCTGTACGGTCAGGGGGTACTCCAGCTGCCTCTCTCTAGTCTCACAGAGGAGTACATGTGCACTAAAGTCAGAGTAGAGATGACCCTGGCAGAATCAAGGGACACTGTCATCCGAGCTGCTGCTCCAACCCTGGCAACAGGAAAGAAGTGGACGGCTAAGAATGTGACACAGCAGGCAAAATCTGCTCTCCAGCAAGGCGACATAGTAGGGCAAATCCAACATGGAAGAAGTGGCTTAGGGCTTGGTGGAACAAGGCATCATCACTGGAGCGCCGGAAGTTGGTCGCGGACGAAGTCCGCCGACAGGAGGAGTTGACTATGTGTGCCAAGGCTGTGTCGCAAGCTAAACAGGGCCAGTGGATGAGATGGGAGAGTGTGGAAAAGAGGAAGATCAGCTGGAAGGACATGTGGGAGATGGAGGTGAGCAGGATACGTTTCCTCATTCGGGCAACCTGTGATGTCCTTCCTAGCCCAAGAAATCTCAACCAATGGCTGGGCGAAGATCCATCATGCCCCCTGTGTTCAACACCAGCCACACTGAGGCACATTCTCACTGGGTGTAAAGTAAGTCTCTCCCAAGGACAGTACACCTGGAGACATAATCAAGTGCTCAAATGCCTGGCAGCGTCTCTGAAACGCAGGAGAACAGCCAACACTGCCTTGCCGCCCAGAACAACCAACCCAGTTAAGACAATTGCCTTTGTTCGGGGGTGGGGGGGGGGGGGGGGGAACAAAGGCAATGGAAAATTCCACCAAGGGCCAGGCTTGGACAGCTGGAGGCAGCCCGGGATTGGCAGATGCTGGTGGATGTGGACCAACGGCTTACAGTTCCATCAGAGATAGCCATCACCAACTTGAGGCCTGATCTTGTGCTCTGGTCGAACTGTCAGCGCATGGTGTACTTTGTGGAGCTCACAGTCCCTTGGGAGGATGCTGTGCAGGAAGCCTTCGAAAGAAAGAAACTGCGATATACAGAGCTTGCAGCGGAGGCAGAACAGCGGGGCTGGAGAGCTAAGACCTGCCCGGTACAAGTTGGATGTCGAGGATTTGTGGCAACATCTACTTTGATACTGATGAAGGACCTGGGGATCAGCGGACAAGCCCTACGCCAGGCCATCAAAGAAACATCACGGGTAGCAGAGCGGAGTAGCCAGTGGCTCTGGCTCAAGAGGAAAGACCCCATTTGGTCTCCCAAATAACCGACTAGGCCGATGCAGAGGGGGGTGGTTCTGGGATGCCAGAATGCACTGCTGAGCCTACTGGAGACGTTGTGGGTTCAATCAGCCAAACGTCGATGTAAGTAGGTGCCCACTTGATAACCTCAATGACGTGTCTGCCTAGCCTTTCCCAACATCGGAGGAGCATAGGTGAGTGCAGAAGGCTCCCATCACCATCGGGAGTAAATTGATATTTGGCACCGTGGATTTTAACATCTAGTCCTGTGTATTTGCAAACATCCAGTGTTTTGGCCTCCACTGCTCTCTGTGGCTGGGAATTCCACAAATTCACAACTCTCTGGGTGAAAACGTTATTTCTCACCTCAGTCTTAAATGGCCTCCCCCTTATTCTAAGACTGTGGCCCCTGGTTCTGGACTCACCCGACATTGGGATTTTTTTTCCTGCACCTACCTTGTCCAGTCCTTTTATTTCTCTTAATTCTATCTAATTATTTTCTTAATTATTTGCTCTGCTTTAAAAATATCCATTATTCCCTAATGTCACCCAATGTCCGTGTTAAATTCTTTCCCCTCTCACCTTACATTTTTTTTTCTGGGTCTTACATAGAAACATAGAAACATAGAAAACATAGAAACATAGAAAATAGGTGCAGGAGGAGGCCATTCGGCCCCTCGACCCTGCACTGCCATTCATTGTGATCATGGCTGATCGTCCCCTATCAATAACCCGTGCCTGCCTTCTCCCCATATATTGATTCTCCTACTCTGGGTAAAAAGGATCTGTGCATTTACCATGAAGAAGGGTCTTGACCCGAAATGTCACCAATTCCTTCTCTCCAGAGTTGCTGCCTGTCCCGCTGAGTTACTCCAGCATTTTGTGTCTGGGCATTTGCCCTATCCATTCCGCAAATTCCCCAAGAACTCTGCAAGTTACAATATCATTGTTCAGCTCTCAGTACATATGACAAGTAAACATTGTTGACTTGGCTGTTGAAACACTACTGACTTAAGGTAGATCTTTTGTTCATTTACCTCCGCTCAGTCTGTCTTAACCTACCTGATCTCCCGGTGGCCCAGCACTTGAACTCCCCCTCCCATTCCCAATCAGACCTTTTTGTCCTGGGCCTCCTCCACTGTCAGAGTGAAGCCCAGCACAAATTGAAGGAACAGCTCCTCATATTTTGCTTGGGTAGTTTACACCCCAGCAGTATGAACATTGACTTCTCTAACTTCAGAACGGAGGCGAGGAAACACTTTTTCTCACAGAGAGTTGTGAGTCTGTGGAATTTTGTGCCTCGGAGGGCGGTGGGGGGCGGTTCTCTGGATACTTTCAAGAGATAGCTAGATAGGGCTCTTAAAGATAGTGGTGTCAGGGGATATGGGGAGAAGTCAGGAACAGGGTACTGATTGGGGGTGATCAGCCATTGAATGGCGGTGCTGGCTCGAAGGGCCGAATAGCCTACTCCTGCACCTATTGTTTATTATCTATCGTCTAGTGTCTAATTAAGAAGATACAAGGAATGTTCATGAAATGAAGGGGATTTTATAGAAACATACAAAATTCTTAAAGGATTGGACAGGCTAGATGCAGGAAAAATGTTCTCGATGTTGGGGGAGTCCAGAACCAGGGGTCACAGTTTAAGAATAAGCGGTCGGCCATTTAGGACTCAGATGAGGAAATGTTTTTTCACCCCGAGAGCTGTGAATCTGTGGAATTATCTGCCACAGAAGGCAGTGGAGGCCAATTCACTGGGTGTTTTCAAGAGAGATGGCTAAAGGAATCAAGGGATATGGGGAAAAAGCAGGGCTGGTTCTCTGGATACTTTCAAGGGAGAGCTAGATAGGGCTCTTAAAGATAGCAGAGGATATGGGGAGAAGGCAGGAACGGGGTACTGATTGGGGATGATCAGCCATGATCACATTGAATGGCGGTGCTGGCTCGAAGGGTCGAATGCCCTACTCCTGCACCTATTTTTCTGATATGTTTCAATGTTTCTATGGAATTCGTGGCCTTGACTAAAAAGATGAAACTTACAATGAAGACAGTACTGGCTGCTCATTTATAGCCAGATATGATGAGAGGAGGAGGAATTACATTTTATCCATGGATTTGGCTGGAAGGAAATTGTAATTCCAGGGGTAAAAAACGTCAAGGAGTCCCGAAGATAGACACAAAATGCCAGAATAAAGCAGCCGGTCAAGTAGCATCTCTGGAGAGAAGGAAAGGGTGACGTTTCGAATCAAGACCCTTCTTCAGACTGAATGTCACGGGATAGGGAACCGAGAGACACAGATGATGATCTAGAGGGAGATAGA
The DNA here is from genome assembly GCA_035221665.1 of Okamejei kenojei. Classification (NCBI taxonomy): domain Eukaryota; kingdom Metazoa; phylum Chordata; class Chondrichthyes; order Rajiformes; family Rajidae; genus Okamejei; species Okamejei kenojei. The sequence continues at coordinate 11,858,170 of CM069160.1, forward strand.
ACAATGAATGGAAGATGTGCAAAAAGGTGACGATAATAAAGGAAACAGGCCATTGTTAGCTGTTGGGTGGGTGAGAATGAGAAGCTGGTGTGACTTGGGTTGGGGAGGGATGGAGGGAGAGGGAATGGCCGGGTTACTTTTATATACAGTTTGAAGAAGGGTCTCGACCTGAAATGTCCAGAGATGCTGTCTGATCTGCTGAGTTACTCCAGGTTTTTGTGTCTATCTTATACTGTAAGGTGCCTTTAGTAAATCCCACAGGAAATTCAAGATGAAGAATTGGAGCTCACTGCCACAGGTGTAGTTGAGCAGGTAAGAGAGAGTGAATGTAATGGGAAAGTTGATGGAGCATGAATTCTGGGGCATTGTAGGAAAGCAGCAGGTAGGTGAGAGATCGCTTGTGCGGATCAGTAAAATTGTTAGAGAAGGGACAGCATCGAGGCGTAGTGGTGGAGTGCTGCCTCACAGCGCCAGAGACCCAGGTTCGATCCTGACCACAGCTGCTGTCTGCGTGGAGTTTGCATGTTATCCCTGTGATCAGATGGGCTTCCTCCCAGATGCGCAGCGGTAGAGTTGCTGCCTGACCGCGCCAGGGACCCACGTTCGATCCTGAGTACGAGTGCTGAATGCACGTAGCTTGTGCTCTCTCCCCGCGACCCAGGTGGGTTTTCTCCGGGTGCTCCGGTTTCCTCCCACACTCCAAAGACGCACAGGATTGTAGGATAACTGGCTTTTGTAAAATTGTAAATTGTCTCTAGTGTGTAGGAGAGTGTTAGTGTCTGGGGATTGCAGGTCGGCACGGAGTCAGTAGACCGAAGGGCCTGTTTCCACACTGTATCTCTAAACTAAATAATATTCGGGTAGGTACATGGCTAGGACAGGCTTAGAGTTTTGATTTGAGTACAGGAGCAGGGAGGTTCTACTTCAGTTGTACAGGGTCTTGGTGAGACCACACCTGGAGTATTGCGTGCAGTTTTGGTCTCCAAATCTGAGGAAGGACATTATTGCCATAGAGGGAGTGCAGAGAAGGTTCACCAGACTGATTCCTGGGATGTCAGGACTGTCTTATGAAGAAAGACTGGATAGACTCGGTTTATACTCTCTGGAATTTAGGAGATTAAGAGGGGATCTTATAGAAACTTACAAAATTCTTAAGGGGTTGGACAGGCTAGATGCAGGAAGATTGTTCCCGATGTTGGGGAAGTCCAGGACAAGGGGTCACAGCTTAAGGATAAGGGGGAAATCCTTTAAGACCGAGATGAGAAAGACTTTCTTCACACAGAGAGTGGTGAGTCTCTGGAACTCTCTGCCACAGAGGGTAGTTGAGGCCAGTTCATTGGCTATATTTAAGAGTGAGTTGGATGTGACCCGTGTGGCTAAGGGGATCAGAGGGTATGGAGAGAAGGCAGGTACGGGATACTGAGTTGAATGATCAGCCATGATCATATTGAATGGCGGTGCAGGCTCGAAGGGCTGAATGGCCTACTCCTGCACCTAATTTCTATGTTTCTATGTTTCTATGTTTAGAGGGCGATTTTCAAAATGCAGGCTTGAGAGTCCAGTGTAGATGGGGCATCTTGGTCGTCAAAGGCAAGTGGGGCTGAAGGGCCTGTTTCAATGCAGAATGACACTATGACTCTGCCCACCACACACAGCCTGTGACTGCAACTGGAGTTTAATGTGAGTTTCAGGGATATTATACGTGTGGATTATGTAAATAATCATCCTGTACGTCTGTGTTTCAAGATCACAGTGACTCCTACCCGCGAATGTTTTAGATCAGCATTTCTCAACATTTTTACCCTGGCGGAAACCTTGAAATAGTTTTCATTTCTCAGGGAACCCCTACATACAAATTATTATATATCTCTTTCGTAAACTTGAAGTTCATAAGGCCAACATAATATATTTTTCTGATAACGGGTTTAAGCAAAAAATAACTAATGCTTTTCTCAAGTTTATTGACAATGCAAAAAAAAAAACCCAACTGAAATCAAACTGCTTGTTCAAAACTGAAGCAAATAAAGGCAAACAGAAGTAAAAAAAAAGAGAGAGACAGACAGAAACAGAGAGAGACAGAGACAGAGACAGAGAGAGACAGACAAAGAGAGACAGAGACAGAGAGAGAGAGAGACATAGAGAGAGAGTCAGAGAGGGAGCAACAGAGACAGAGAGGGAGACTCACAGAGACAGAGAGACAGAGAGAGAGAGAGCAAAACACATAAACTTTTCATAAACTAACAAAAACATAGACTTTTCAAAACTAACAAAAAAAACATAATACTGATTTAAAAAAAAATTCATATAACATCCCTAAATGTTGGGTAAAATGACTAAATAATGTGGGTGAATGAGGAAGCACAGACAGACCGTGCATGCGTCTGTATTGGACAAATCCGTCACTTACAGCTAGCTCCTGTCGCACTGGTGCCGTATAGATGTCGCTACATATGACTTCGCTAAATAAAGGAAGAGGTGGAGCCAGTGGGCTGAGGGAGAGCTGAGGAGGGGAGGAGAAAGTAAGGACCACCTGAAATTGGAGCAGTCAATTTTCATACCGCTGAGGTGTAAACTGCGCAAGCGAAATATGAGGTGCTGCTCCTCCAATTTCCGGTGGTGCTCACTCTGGCCATGGAGGAGGCCCAGGACAGAAAGGTCAGATTCGGAATGGGAGGGGGAGTTGAAGTGCTGAGCGACCGGGAGATCAGGTTGCGGACCGAGCGGAGGCGTTCGGCGAAGCGATCGCCAATCCTACGCTTGGTCTCACCGATGTAGAGCAGCTGACATCTAGAGCAGCGGATGCAATAGATGAGGTTGGAGGATCATAGAATCATAGAAACATAGAAAATAGGTGCAGGAGTAGACGATTCGGCCCTTCGAGCCTGCACCGCCATTCAATATGATCATGGCTGATCATCCAACTCAGTATCCTGTACCTGCCTTCTCTCCATACCCCCTGATCCCTTTAGCCACAAGGGCCACATCGAACTCCCTCTTAAATATAGCCAATAAACTGGCCTCAACTACCTTCTGTGGCAGAGAATTCCACAGACTCACCACTCTCTGTGTGAAAAAAGATCTTCTCATCTCGGTACTAAAAGACTTCCCCCTTATCCTTAAACTGTGACCCCTTGTTCTGGAGTTCCCCAACATCGGGAACAATCTTCCTGCATCTAGCCTGTATCTAGGAGGTGTAGGTGAACCTCTGCCGCACCTGGAAAGACTGCTTGGGTCCTTGAATGGAGTCAAGGGGGGAGGTAAAGCGACAAGTGTAGCATTTCCTGCGGTTGCAAGGGAAAGTGCCCGGGGAGGGGGTGGTTCGGGTGGGAAGGGACGAATTGACCAGGGAGTTACGAACGGAGCAGGTCTCTGCGGAAAGCAGACAGGGGAGGAGATGGAAAGATGTGGCAAGTGGTGGGGTCACGTTGGAGGTGGCGAAAATGACGGAGGATTATTTGTTGTACGTGACGGCTGGTAGGGTGGAAGGTGAGGACAAGGGGGACTCTGCCCTTGTTGCGAGTGGGGGGACGGGGGGAGAGAGAGCAGTGTTATGGGGTATGGAGGAGACCTTGCCGCGACCTTCATCTATAGTAGAGGAGGGGAACCCCGTTCCCTGAAGAATGAGGACATCTCCAATGCCCTGGTTTGGAGCACCTCATCCTGGGAGCAGATGCGGCGTAGACGGAGGAATTGGGAGTAGGGGATGGAGTCCTTATAGGAAGCAGGGTGGGAAGAAGTGTAGTCCAGATAGCCATGGGTGTCAGTGGGGTTGCAGTAGATGTCGGTCAGAAGTCTGTCACCTGCGATGGAGATAGTGAGGTCAAGAAATGGTAGGGAAATGTCGGAAATGGTCCAGGTGTATTTGAGTTCCAGATGGAACTTAGTGGTGAAATGGATGAAGTCAGTGGGTTGTGTGTGGGTGCAGGAGGTAGCACCAAAGCAATCGTTGATGTATCGACTGTGTGCGCAGGAAGTTAATTAGTTTAGTTTATTGTCCATGTACTGAGGTGCAGTGAAAAGCTTTTGTTGCGTTGCTAATAGGTCAGCATAAGACAAACACGTTATTACAATTGATCCCTCTACGGTGTGCAGATACATGATAAGGGAATAACATTTAGTGCAAGGTAAAGCCAGCAAAGTCCGATTAAGGATTGTCCGAGGGGTCACCAATGAGGTAGATAGTAGTTCAGCACTGCTCTCTGGTTGTGGTAGGGTGATGCAGTTGCCTGGTAACAGCTGGGAAGAAACTGTCCCTGAATCTGGAGGTGTGCGTTTTCACACTTCTGTACCTCTTGCCCTGATGGGAGAGAGGGGAGAATAGACAGTGGCCGGGGTGCGACTGGTCCTTGATTGTGCTGCTGGCCTTGCCGGGGCAGCGCGAGGTATAAGTGGCGTCAATAGAGGGGAGTTTGGTTTGTGTGATGGTCTGAGCTGCGTCCACAATTCGCTGCAATTTCTTGATGCAGACGGTAGTTTAAACCGAAGATAGACACAAAAAGCTGAAGTAATTCAGTGGGTCAGGCAACATCATGTTCCCGATGTTGGGGGAGTCCAGAACCAGGGTCCACAGTTTAAGAATAAGGAGTAAGCCATTTTTAGAATGGAGACGAGGAAACACTTTTTCTCACAGAGAGTGGCGAGTCTGTGGAATTCTCTGCCTCAGAGGGCGGTGGAGGCCGGTTCTCTGGTACTTTCAAGTGAGAGCTAGATAGGGCTCTTAAAAAATAGTGGAGTCAGGATATAGGGTAGAAGGCAGGAACGGGATACTGATTGGGGATGATCAGCCATGATAACAGTGAATGGTCCTTGATTATGCTGCTGGCCTTGCCGAGGCAGCACGAGGTATAAGTCGAGGATGCTGGCTCGAAGGCCGAATGGTCTACTCCTGCACCTATTATCTATTGTCTCTGGTAGAAAAGGAACAGTGACGTTTTGGGTCGAGAACCTTCCTCAGACTGAAACATGTGGCTAATTTAAAATAGTCGTGAGCTCTGTGGAAATGCTGCATTAAATTGGAATGTATCACTTTGTGTCTGTGCACCTTTAAGACACAGAATTGAAAATCTTTCTTTTAAAATCTTTTTATTGGCTTTTTTTTTTCCAAAGAAAACAAAAATAAAACATAAAAAAACTGAGCAAAAAAGAATAATGATAAACATAACAATGATATTGATACATAGGGATCAGGATTACATTAATAACAGGTATAACCTGATATGAGACCCGTGTCAAAATACACATTGAATATAGACCTCCCGGTCTCTATGTAAATATGGTTAAATCTTTAAAAGAAAACTTATAAATGTAGAAAAAAACACAAATATAAAAAGACAAAAAGAAAAGAAAAAAAGGAAAAAGCAAAACCCCCCCCTAAACTAAAAAATAAAATAAAAATAATAATAATAATAATAACAATAATAATAATAATAATAAAATAAGACTAAAAATAAATAAATAAAAACTAAACAAAGCAAAACAGAATCTGAACTAAATGTTTCAACAATTTAATTATGTTTGTCGTCAGTCCGTTCCACCATATAGAGGTAAAAATAGTTTTTATAACGGTTAAAGAGGGAGCCAATTTTTTATTGTATGAAAGTGTTGAATAAATTTTTCCCCAAGTCTTATCAAATTTAACCAAGGGTTCAACAGTGTCACTCCTAACTTTTTCTAAATTTAAACATTGTATTGTTTCGGAATACCAATGGAGTGTGGTCGGAGGGTTGGAGTCTTTCCATTTAAATAAAATAGATCATCTGGCGATTAATGTGGTAAAAGCAATCAGCCGATGAGCGGTGCGGGACAAATGAATAGAACCTAACATTGGTAGCCCGAAAATTGCAGTAATGGATGAGGTTGTAAATCAATACCTAAGACTACAGAAATAGTATCAAAAATGTTCTTTCCAATATTTTTCCAAAAGTGGGCAGGACCAAAACATATGGGTCAGTGAGGCCATTTCAGAGTTACATCTGTCACAGGTAGGGTTTATATGACCATAAAAACGAGCCAACTTATCTTTTGACATATGAACTCTGTGAACCACCTTGAATTGTATCAAAGCGTGTCTTGCACACATTGAAGAGGTATTGACTAATTGAAGAATCCTCTCCCATTTCTCCATAGATAAAGAAGTTTGGAGTTCTCTTTGCCAGTCATTCTTAATGTTATCAAATACTAGACTAAGTGGGACCCGTTGGGCCCCAGCATCAGACGGGAGGGCTGGTCACCCAATGCAATATTCCACCTCTCCATCAATTCCAATATTGCTGGCCAGTGGGGGAAGGTGGGGGGGGGTGCTTTCTGTTGCGCTAGTATGGGTGTTGTGGACCGAAGGCACTGGTTTCCAGTGGGCTAGTATAGACATTGTGGGCCGAATGGATTATTGGGCTGGCAGCTCAGTCACTGAGGCCTGGCAGCTCAGTCACTGAGGCCTGGCAGTACAGTCACTCGGACCTGGCAGGCTGGCAGCTGAGAAACTGCCATGAAACTCTGCCCGAAACAGGTGACAGACTCAGAGAGAAGGGGGAGAGGGTGGACTGAATGGATTATTGGGCTGGCAGTTCAGTCACTTACGGCTGGTGGGCTGGCAGTTCACTTACTCACAGCTCGTGGGCTGGCAGTGCAGTCACCCACTCTGCTCCTTGCCATCCCCTCCCACCCACACATTCAGTGCATCTCCCCACAACCTCCCCCCATTCACTCTTAGTGGCTCTCCCACAGAGCAGCCATTCCTGCCTATTAGGTTCCCATTGTGATGAAGAACACACAGGCATCAAAAGTGCAAAGAGGATTAATTAAAGTTTAAAACATTTTAATGTGAATGGCTCTTAAAATATAAGAACAATTTAAATGTTAAAGAAGAGAATTATTAAGTTCTTTCTTGTTGTGACTCTTGTTGTGTTCTGCTGCGCTCTGCCTCTTGATGACTATTTCCTGTTGATAAAAAGAGACAATTTTAATATAGAGAAATTCAGCAGTCAAATTTTAAGAAAGAAAATCTAAGAATTTATCTCAAAAGTCATCATTCAACGAAGCACGCTTTTAATGACAACATTCTTGGTCGATGTTACATCCTTCAAAAAGACTGACATTTCCCTTCATCTTTCCTCGTCTAAGAGCCGCATATAGTTGTCTGTGCTGAAATACCGGCTTGTCAAGGTAGCTCAACACCTTCTGCATTGTTTGTCCTTGTGCTTTATGGATCGTCATAGCAAAACCTGACTGAATGGGGAATTGGGTCCGCTGAAGGAGAATGTCTTCCCCTTCTGTCAAAATGAGTGCTATCCTAGGAATGAGAACAATGTCATCTTTGAAGGCTCCCATGTTGATTCTTGCAACAATCAGATTATTGTGTAGCTCTTCCACAATCATCCTCGTTCCATTGCTTAGCTTTGGCGGCTCCAAGTTTCTCATTAATATGATTGGACATCCTTCTTTCAATTCCAATTTGTGTGATGGTAATCCAGAAAGCTCGAGTGAATCGAAGAATCTTGTTGGGAAGTGAGTATCATGAGTTCCCTCCGTAACAGCATTGAAAGAAAAGTACTCCTTAACGATTCCAGGGAAGCGTCTGATGCATGTAGAATTGATGCTTCTCATGGTATCGTTGTGAGGAACCAAGATACAATTGTTGGAGAATAATTCAGCAGGATTGTCAAATGTGGGATAGATGAAATCAATGCAATCCTCCAGTGTTTCTGCTGATAGAAGCACATCTTGTGGGATTTCAATTTAATCGTCTTCATTCTTTAAAATCTTGTCTTCTCCAACTATCAACAAAAATTGAGAATAGTCGCCTTCTCCCTCTGTCAATCGCATATTTGTGTGCAATTTAAACTTGGTGAAAAGTCTCCACAAGTAGGATTTCTTGATGCAGGCATTTTCAACATTTCCCCTTTTCACCACAGCAAGTAGTTGTCGGAAATCGCCACAGCATACGATAAGAATGCCGCCAAAAGGCTTAGTGGTGCTGCAGACATCTTGAAGAGTTCTGTCCACCGCTTCAAAGCTTTCTCGCCTAATCATTGGACATTGATCCCAAACAATGACTTTCACTTGCATCATGAAATGTGCCGTCTTAGAGTTCTTCTCGGTGTTGCAGATTGTATCCTCGGCCACTTGGATGGGTATCTTGAATCGAGAATGTGCAGTTCTTCCACCAGGCATTAATGTAGCTGCTATCCCAGAGGATGCTACAGCAATAGCCACATCACCTTGACCTCTAACTATGGAGAGGAACAAATTGGTGATAAATGTCTTTCCTGTTCCTCCTGGTGCATCAATGAAAAACATTGAAGGGAGAGTCTTTTTCAAGGAGTTGCACACCTGGTCATACACTGCTCTCTTCCCATCATTCAGCAGAGGCTCATTCTCCTCAACAAACTGCTTTTGTTCATTTCTATCGTATTGCAATTCCTGCAGCAATTCTGGATTGTCACCATCAAGGTGCATCCTTCCATTTCTTGGTTGTGGCAAATTAAAGAATTCCATTGTTTTGTTGTAATTCTCAAGCTTGTCTTGAATATACAACAGAGCCTGATCATGATGCATCTCTTCAATCATGATATTAGGATAATTCATTGTTCTCCATTCTCCTTCAAGGTAATCTTCAGACATTGAATTCTTGAAGTGATCCCATAATTGTCAAGGATCGTTGATCTCAGTATTCGTAAACAAATCAACAAACAAATCGCACACACACACACGATCACACACACAATACTAAAATGCCAAGTAACTTCAGAACGTGGTGAATATACAGTGTGTAAAACAAATGTTTAAAACCTCCTGTTGTGGCACCTGCTGAAGCAAAAACGTGCTTTAAATAACATCCAAGAAACACACTCACCATAGATAGAGCAGTCAGCTCGCTTGAATTATTCAACAGCGCCTGCACTCGGTGCCATCTTGACGTCACCCTCTCGCTTCTAGCCACGAATCGGAAATGGCGCACTCAGCGCCAGCATGCCACTAACCGGAAATGACGTCATCGGCGCCATCTTGCAACTAAGTGAAAATCACAGAATGAGCGCCAATTTTGAAATTAAACACAGTTCTGATTTAATAAAATGTTTATTCACGCTTTATCCATCCGAAAATTGTTGCAAGCAAACCCTTTAAAAGCCAAGCCAATTCGGGCAAAAACACTTAGCAAGCCGACAAAAGACATTCGTTTTGCTGAAAGCACTTTAAAAAAAAGCCAATTAGGGCATAAAAACACTTAGCAAGCCGACAAAAGACATTCGTTTTGCTGAAACCACTTAAAAAAAAGGCCAATTAGGGCAAGAAAAAGACTTAGCAAGCCGACAAAAGACATTTGTTTTGCTGAAAGCACTTAAAGAAAAGCCAACTGGGCAAAAACACTTAGCAAGCCCACAAAACACATTTGCTGAAAACCACATCCCGGGGACTCACCATGGAATAGACATGCGTTCATTGTAATTCGTAGCTCAGAGAGCCGTGACCCTCTTGCTTCCTGGGTCTGGCAGAGACTGAGTGAGGCACGACACTTCGGGTCTGATAGTCCCTCCCCCTGCTGCCAGCGGGGGCAGCAGAGAGAATGGCGAATTTTAAAAAATAATTAATATCTCTCTCATTTTTCATTGATGGAAAAATGCTCTGGTCCAGGAAGGCGGAGGGGGTCTCTGAGCTAGGTGGCCAAAAATGACAGCCATAGGTTGCGGCGTTCTCTCAGAAATCGCAGCACAGTGGGCCAAAAGCGGTCAAGATCACACTTTTAGTAATATAGAGATTGCTGAAGTGCTTGAGTGTTTTCATTCATTCTCCGTTCCAGTTTTTCAATCTTCAAATTTCTCTGCCGTCCCAGGGTTCGCAAGCTATCAATTTCATCCTTTTGCTCACGAAGTTCATCTTGTAACAACGACAGTCTTCCTTGGACTCCTTCAGTTTGGTCGAAACTCCTTTCACCATTTCTTCCAAACTGCCAAATCTTGTTTTCATTTCATTTTTCAGTTCATTTTTCACTTCATCGTTCATTTTCGATATTACTTCTATGATGCTGGATTCAGAAATTACACCTGTGGTTGTGGCTTTCCCCTGTTCCTTCCTTGGGGCGCCTCCCATTCTTCTTGTCTCCATCCTTTAGACAATTAAGGCGTGTAAAAGTGTTGTCCACACTTTATGAAAAGTTAGACCGTATCTTGGAGTCAAATAGTCACAGGTAACATTGAAAGAGTGGTAAATGGAAGTTAAAAGTTAAGGGAGCAAACGAATTTGCAACCTTACAGCATCCTGCCATTAGGAAACACACTTCTGTACCTCTTGCCCTGATGGGAGTGGGGAGAAGAGAGAGTGGCCGGGTGCGACTGGCCTTGATTATGCTGCTGGCCTTGCCGAGGCAGTGTGAGGTATAAATGGTGTCAATAGAGGGGAGTTTGGTTTGTGTGATGGTCTGAGCTGCATCCACAATTCGCTGCAATTTCTTGAGGCAGACGGTAGTTTAAACCGAAGATAGACACAAAAAGCTGGAGTAATTCAGTGGGTCAGGCAACATCATGTTCCCGATGTTAGGGGAGTCCAGAACCAGGGGCCACAGTTTAAGAACGAGGAGTAAGCCATTTAGAATGGAGACGAGGAAACACTTTTTCTCACAGAGAGTGGTGAGTCTGTGGATTTTTCTGCCTCAGAGGGCGGTGGAGGCCGGTTCACTGGATGCTTTCAAGAGAGAGCTAGATAGGGCTCTTGAAAATAGTGGAGTCAGGGTATATGGGGAGAAGGCAGGAATGGGGTACTGATTGGGGATGATCAGCCATGATCACATTGAATGGCTCGAAGGGCCGAATGGCCTACTCCTGCACCTATTGCCTATAGTCTATTGTCTCTGGAGAAAAGGAACAGGTGACGTTTTGGGTCAAGAACCTTCCTCAGACTGAAGCATGTGGCTAATTTAAAGTAGGCGTGAACTCTACGGGGAAATGCTGCATTAAATTGTAATGTATCACTTTGTGTCTGTGCACCTTTAAGACACAGAATTGAAAATCTAAGATCTGACCTTGAGAAACATCGCACTGTTTTTTTCATCCATCCTCTGCTGTAACTTTGAGAGTTCCATCTGAACAGAATTTAAGATCTCCTGGATCTCCCGAAAAAATTTCTCCATTGGATTTAGAATCCTCTCCTCCTCTTCCTTGAGATGCCGGAGTGAATTCTGCTCTTTCTCAGTGGGAATCTGGTGCAGTTCGATAAAAGTAGGATGTGATATGGACCCAAAGGCCGCGTGCCTGTTTCTGTCAGGGGAAAGGTGAAGTTTAATGCAGTATATTTCTATGTTGTGTCGGAAGGAACTGCAGGCGCTGGTTTACACCGAACACTGGCGGAAAATGCCGGATTAACTCAGCGGGCCAGGCAGCATCTCCGGAGAAAAGGAATGGGTGACGTTTCAGGTCGAGACTCTTCTTCAGACTGAGAGCCAGGGGAACAAGAGATAAAGATGGTAATCGAAAAAAACGAATGGAAGATATGCAAAAAAGTGGCAATCATCAAGGAAAAGTGGGACTGTCATACACTGAGAGAATGGAGCAGCTGGGCTTGTACACTCTGGAGTTTTGAAGGATGTGAGGGGATCTTATTGAAACATATAAGATTATTATACACGCTAGAGGCAGGAAACATGTTCCCGATGTTGGGGGAGTCCAGAACCAGGAGCCACAGTTTAAGAATAAGGGGTAAGCCATTTAGAACGGAGATAAGGAAACACTTTTTCCACACAGAGTTGTGAGTCTGTGGAATTCGCTGCCTCAGAGGGCGGTGGAGGCCGGTTCTCTGGATACTTTCAAGAGAGAGCTAGATAGGGCTCTTAAAGAAAGTGGAGTCGGGGGATATGGGGAGAAGGCAGGAACGGGGTACTGATTGTGGATGATTGCTGGCTCAAAGGGTCGAATGGCCTACTCCTGCACCAATTGTCTATTGTTTATTGTCTATCAATGATCCATTTTTAAGTTTCCTTGATCTCCACCCCCTTTGATGTCTCGTTCTGTGCACCTTACAATTCCTTATCTCTGTATCTTCCCCTCCCCTGACTCTCAGTCTGAAGAAGGGTCTCGCCCCGAAACGTCTCCCATTCCATCTCTCCAGAGATGCTGCCTGTCCCGCTGAGTTACTCCAATATTTTGCGTCTATCTTCGCTTTAAACCTGCATCTGCAGTTCCTTCCTACACATTGTTGGCTGTGGGAGAGGTGATAGAGAGATTGGAAGTCGACAGGGCGACAGGAAAACTAGGGCAACGGCTAGGAAGGGAGAGGGGCCGAGAGGGAGGGGATGAAAGAGTGATTTGCAGTTGGAGAAATCAGTATGCATGTAGCTGGATTTGGTTTCTTATCGAGGTGGTAGGTGGGTATTGCAGAAATAGGACATCAAACTCTATGTCGGTTCTCAGAACTGTTCTGTCAATACCATTTCCTCAAGTTTCCCTGAAATATATTCGCCCTCACATCCCATTATCTCCCACCGATTCAGAGAGCACTGCGTTAATTACAAGGGCGGCAACGGTGGAGTTGCTACCTCACAGCGCCAGAGACCCGGATTCGATCCCGACTGCGGGTGTTTGTCTGTACGGAGTTTTTTTTTGTTACATCACTCCCGTGACCTGCGTGGGTTTTCTCCGTGATCTTCGGTCTCCTCCCCACTCCAAAAGACGTACAGGTTTTTATGTTAATTGACTTGACATAAGTTTCGGGTCGAGACCCTTCTTCAGACAATATGTGTAGGAAGGAACTGCAGATGCTGGTTTACACCGAAGGTAGACGCAAAATGCTGGAGTAACTCAGCGGAACAGGCAGCACCTGTGGATAGAAGGAATGGGTGATGTTTCGAAGCGTTTAAGCTGTCAGGACATTTTATTATTTGCCAAAATAAACATCGCAATAGCATAATGATAGAAAACTTACTTTTCTACACACCACTCATAAGTCTGGAGAATTATTTGGGATGTATACACTAGTATCATGTAACCAACCATTTGCAAACTGATTGTAAGCCTCAGATGACTTGTAGGCCTTAAAGTTCTTTGCTGGGCGTTGAGATGTGGTAGGCCATAATTTACACGGAATTAAGTTCTGGCAGTTGAGAGATGTCATGAGATCTCTCAGCTTCAGGCACTAAGTAAGGGTCAATAGCAATCAAGGAGACTTTTTGAACATATCGCTCGTACTCCTCAGTTGCTAGATTTGAGATATACTGTGACAATTGAATGGATACGGGGACAGAAGGTGGGCCCGCTATGCTGGAAGCCATGGTAAGTGCTTACGTGCAGTTCACCGCGTGTACTCCAGTCGGCGTAGCGTGGCAACAATACGGGTCATGGGTCGTGACCTCAACTGCCGTGCGACCTCCCGATAGACACACAATGCTGCAGAAACTCAACTGCATGGGCAGCATCTCTGGATAGAAGGAACGGGCGACGTTGCGGGTCGAGACCCTTCTTCCCTGTCCCGCTGAGTTACTCCAGCATTTTGTGATGTAATCCAGCATCCACAGTTCCTTCCTGCACACATAGTCTGAAGAAGGGTCTCGACCCAAAACGTCACCTATTCCGTCACTCCACAGATGCTGCCTCACCCGCTGAGTTCCCCCGGCATTTTTGTCTTCCTTCGATTTTCCCAGCATCTGCAGTTCTTGCTGAAATGCACCGTTTTCAGATCACTTCCACCGAACAACACGTGACATTCAACATGTCTCAATAGAAAATAAACCGGAACGAAGTGACCTGGACAGTCTAAAAACATGACAGACAGGGAGTGGGAATAACACGTCAGAGAGGCACAAGACACGGTAGGAAGGAACTGCAGATGTAGAAAAAAAATAGACGCAAGAGGAGGCCATTTGGCCCTTCGAGCTAGCACCGCCATTCATTGTGATCATGGCTGATCGTCCCCAATCAATAACCCGTGCCTGCCTTCTCCCCATATCCCTTGATTGCACTAGCTCCTAGAGCTCTATCTAACTCTCTCTTAAATCCCTCCAGTGATTTGGCCTCCACTGCCCTCTGTGGCAGGGAATTCCACAAATTCACAACTCTCTGGGTGAAAAAGCTTTTTCTCACCTCAGTCTTAAATGGCCTCCCCTTTATTCTAAGACTGTGCCCCCTGGTTCTGGACTCGCCCAACATTGGGAACATTTTTCTTGCATCTAGCTTGTCCAGTTCTTTCATAATTTTATATGTTTCTATAAGATCCCCCCCATCATGTGTAGGAAGGAACTGCAGATGCTGGTTTAAAACAAAGATAGACACTAAGAGCTGGAGTAACTCAGTGGGACCGGCAGCATCTCTGGAGAGAAGGAATGGGTGACGTTTCGGGTCGAGACCCTTCTTCAGACTGCCCCTTCTTCAGTCTGAAGAAGGACCTTGTAGTAGTCTTTCCAGGTGAGGCAGAGGTTCACCTGCACCTCATCCAACCTCATCTATTGCATCCGCTGCTCTCGGTGTCAGCTGCTCTACATCGGTGAGACAAAGCTTAGGCTTGGCCTCCGCTTCGCCCAACACCTCCGCTCAGTTCGCAATAACCAACCTGATATACGGTTGGCTCAGCACTTCAACTCCCCCTCCCATTCCAAATCCGACCTTCCTGTCCTTGGCCTCCTCCATGGCCAGAGTGAGTCCCACCGTAAATTGGAGGAACAGCACCTCATGTATTCGCTTGGGTAGTTTACACCCCAGCGGTATGAACATTGACTTCTCCAATTTCAGGTAGTCCTTGCTTTCTCCCTCTTTTTCCTCCCCTTCTCAGCTCTCTCACAAGCCCACTGCCTCCTCCTCTTCCTTTCTTCTTCCCGCCCTCCCCCCACCACTACATCCCCCCACCAACAAGAGAGTCGACCCGAAACGTCACCTGTTCCTTCGCTCCATCGATGCTGCTTCACCCGCTGAGTTTCTCCAACATTTTTATCTACCTTTGTAGAACAACCATATTAGTCTTTCTTCACTATATAGATGTCACCACACCATATTATTGTGTGCATTGTTCACATAACATTAATACCACTTTATCTGTTATTTGCACTTTATCAATTTAATTTTATTCATTCATGTGTGTATTTACGTATATAATGGTATATGGACTGATCTGTTCTGCAGTCAATGCCTACTATGTTCGGTTGTGCTAAGCAAAGAAAGAATTTCATTGTCCTGTCAGGGACACATGACAATAAACTCTTTTGACTTTGATATTATGCATGCTGCACATTCCATGTGTACTCCAGTCCGGATCTTCTTGCCATAGAGGGAGTACAGAGAAGGTTCACCAGACTGATTCCTGGGATGGCAGGACCTCCATATGAAGAAAGACTGGATAGACTCGGCTTGTACTCGCTTGAATTTAGGAGATTGAGGGGGGATCTTATAGAGGCTTACAAAATGCTTAAGGGGTTGGACAGGCTAGATGCAGGAAGATTGCTCCCGATGTTGGGGAAGTCCAGAACAAGGGGTCACAGTTTAAGGATAAGGGGGAATGTTTTAAGGACCGAGATGAGAAGATCTTTTTTCACACAGAGAGTGGTGAGTCTGTGGAATTCTCTGCCACAGAAGGTAGTTGAGGCCAGTTCATTGGCTATATTTAAGAGGGAGTTAGATGTGGCCCTTGTGGCTAAAGGGATCAGGGGGTATGGAGAGAAGGCAGGTACAGGATACTGAGTTGGATGATCAGCCATGATCATATTGAATGGCGGTGCAGGCTCGAATTTGCACCTATTTTCTATGATTCTATGATTCATCCCCATCCTGGACTATTAATACAGCACTTCACTATCTCACAGTCAGACTAGATGCTGACCACGGAGACGATATCATGCAATGTTTCCTCCGCTTGTGTTACAATAAAGACTACGCGTTATTACTCCTATGTATGGGTCTCATTGCACTAGAGGTCTCGACCCGAAACGCCACCCACTCCTTCTCTCCGAAATGCTGGTTTAAACCGAAGATACACTCGCCCCTGCGCCTCGATGAAGTGAGATTTGGAACCTGTGTCACACGACTTGAACGTTACCCACGCGGCCTGAATTCATTGCCGACCCACAATTAACAGTGTTAATGACCTTCAGATCATTGTTAGAGTTAACCTTTACATCCCAACTATTATTCAAAGGCCTCTCACAAACAAGCAGGGCCGGATTTAGATGAAGAGAGGCCCTAAGCTATTTCACTTGTGAGGCTCCCATCCCAATCCCCCACCCTCACGACTAGAGGACCATGACTACCCGGCAGTGACAGCGTGACACTATTAGGTCCTACTGTATGTTGCCATTAAACAGTTGGTTTTAAAATACATATTGGGTTCACTGCGGAGCGGGCGATGACTTACCTGGATCACCGTTTGAAGCGCTGGAGTGTTGGGCCTGCTGCTTCAACATCAGAGCTGCGGTTTGCAGAGCTCCCAGCCTCGGGCCGCGCTGATTTCAACATCGCGGAGCCCTGGGATCCCTTTGCCGAGGGCCGCCAGCGTGAATCTCCGCCCAGCTCAGCCTGTGGACTTTGGGAGCTGCGGTCTCCGGTCTGCGATCTTGGCCGATTCGGAAGTCCAAGCCGCTGAGAATGTTCTCCCGTTCCAACGTCGGATGGTGACCCCCAAATTTCATTGTACCAATTGGTGCATGTGACAATAAGTGTCCCTTGAATTGAATGTGGAATATTAAGAAATAAAGAAACTAAACATGGAAACAAAGAAACATAGAAATTAGGTGCAGGAGCAGGCCATTTGGCCCTTCGAGCCAGCACCGCCATTCAATATGATCACGGCTGATCATCCAACTCAGTATCCTGTACCTGCCTTCTCTCCATATCCCCTGATCCCTTTAGCCACAAGGGCCACATCTAACTCCCTCTTAAATATGGCCAACGAGCTGGCCTCAACTACCTTCTGTGGCAGAGAATTCCACAGATTCATCACTCTCTGTGTGAAAAACGATTTTCTCATCTCGGTCCTAAAAGACTTCCTCCTTATCCTTAAACTGTGTGACCCCTTGTCCTGGACTTCCCCAACATCGGGAACAATCTTCCTGCATCTAGCCTGTCCAACCCCTTAAGAATTTTGTAAGTCTCTATGAGATCACCCGTCAATCTTCTATATAAACTACAA
Organism: Okamejei kenojei; assembly: GCA_035221665.1. Classification (NCBI taxonomy): domain Eukaryota; kingdom Metazoa; phylum Chordata; class Chondrichthyes; order Rajiformes; family Rajidae; genus Okamejei; species Okamejei kenojei. The sequence goes on from CM069160.1 coordinate 11,875,264, forward strand.
ATACATTAAGAGCAAAAATGTTTTTTTCTTGCCTTCTTCATAGCAAAATCATCCAGAAGTTCACCAAGATCTGTTTGTCTAAGTTTGTCACACTCAATGCAAAGAATGTTCATTGCAGACAACCTCTCTGGAGACATTGTGGATCTTAATTCATTTTAAAATCTTTTGAGACTTGAAAAAGACCTCTCTCCCGAGCAGTTGGTGACCATTAAGCTAAGAAACAGCCGCAAGATTGCTTCCACATTAGGGAAGGCCATCTGAATTGTTTCCTTGTATATTATTTGATAACGGTCTGTATGAGACAGAGAGTGCTCTTCTGCATGCCTATGGCTTTGTCTCACGTACGAGTGAAAGTGCAAATGTTCATCAGTAAGTTTCAGGTCAACATCTTGTGGGTGTGCTTCCATCAACAGTTCAACACCTTGCTGAATTTCTTGCTTAGATGTGGTCAGATTAGCAAGAAAGGAAAACTCTTGTGCAACTTCACTGTACACATTATCTCTTCTTTTTAAATAGGTTTCAAGTGCATCTAGTATAGGAATAAAGGATTTTATCCTAAACTTATCACTTGAAGAGTGCTTACGTAAAGCATCATGACCAGGTGCACTTCCATCATTTTCTTGCCATTTCCTTACTCTTTGTCTCCCTGTGACAGTTCTGTAGTTAACATCTGGCAAGGTGGCCTTTGCTTGTTGCTCAAGCTGATCAAATTCTTCTCTAATTTTGCTTACAAAATCCTGAAGTGAACTGTACAAACTTGCACAAGTGCTCAACAGTTTGGATTTCTGAATGGCGTTGCTGGCCTTGTGGAAATGATGTAGCAGACGGGTCCAAACATGCAGCATAAACACAAATTCCAGGTCTTCCATATTCTGCAAAAGATTGTTAGCTTGAAGCCTGGTATCATCCTTCACATTAACATCAGAGTACAAATGACTGAGGGCATCAGTGATAGCGCTGTAACTTTCCAAAACAGCTTCTGTGGCTTTTGCATGTGCCTCCCACCTAGTGTCTGACTAATATTTAGGCACTTTTGACTGAGGTTGCAAAAATACTTGTGGAGACTTTTCACCAAGTTTCAATTGCACACAAATATGCGATTGACAGAGGGAGAAGGCGACTATTCTCAATTTGTGTTGAAAGTTGGAGAAGACAAGATTTTAAAGAATGAAGACGATGAAATTGAAATCCCACAAGATGTGCTTCTATCAGCAGAAACACTGGAGGATTGTATTGATTTCATCTATCCCACATTTGACAATCCTGCAGAATTATTCTCCAACAATTGTATCTTGGTTCCTAACAACGATACCATGAGAAGCATCAATTCTACATGCATCAGAAGCTTCCCTGGAATCGTTAAGGAGTACTTTTCTTTCAATGCTGTCACGGAGGGAACTCATGATACTCACTTCCCAACAGGATTCCTCGATTCACTCGAGCTCTCTGGAATACCACCACACAAATTGGAGTTGAAAAAAGGATCTCCAATCATATTAATGAGAAACTTGGAGCCGCCAAAGCTATGCAATGGAACGAGGATGATTGTGGAAGAGCTACACAATAATCTGATCGTTGCAAGAATCAACATGGGAGCCTTCAAAGATGACATTGTTCTCATTCCTAGGATAGCACTCATTTTGACAGAAGGGGAAGACATTCTCCTTCAGCGGACCCAATTCCCCATTCAGTCAGGTTTTGCTATGACGATCCATAAAGCACAAGGACAAACAATGCAGAAGGTGTTGATCTACCTCAACAAGCCGGTATTTCAGCACGGACAACTATATGCGGCTCTTAGCCGAGGAAAGATGAAGGGAAATGTCAAAGTTTTCCTGAAGGATGGAACATCGACCAAGAATGTTGCCATTAAAAGAGTGCTTCGTTGAATGATGACTTCTGAGATACATTCTCAGATTTTCTTTCTTAAAATTTGACCGCTGAATTTCTCTATATTAAAATTGTCTCTATTTATCAACAGGAAATAGTCATCAACAGGCAGTGAGCAGCAGAACACAACAAGAAACACAACAAGAAAGAACTTAATAATTCTCATCTTGAACATTTAAATTGTTGTTATATTTTAAGAGTCATTCACATTTTAAACTTTAATAAATCCTTTTTGCACTTTTGATGCCTGCGTGTCCTTCATCACAATGGGAACCTAATAGGCAGGAATGGCTGCTCGGTGGGAGAGCCACTAAGAGTGAATGGGGGAGGTTGTGGGGAGATGCACCGAATGTGTGGGTGGGAGGGGAATGTCAAGGAGCAGAGTGTGGGGGTTAAGGGAGGTGGGGTGACTGAGTGAACAGCCATCGTACCAGGCATGAGTGACTGCACTGCCAGCCCACGAGCCGTCAGTAAGTGAACTGCCAGCCCACCAGCCGTAAGTGACTGAACAGCAAGCCCAATAATCCATTCAGTCCACCTTCTCCCCATTCTCTCTCACAGTCTGTCACCTGTTTTGGGCAGAGTTTCTGGTAGTTTCTCAGCTGCCAGCCTGCCAGGTCCGAGTAACTGTACTACCAGGCCTCAGTGACTGAGCTGCCTGGCCGCAATGACTGAGATGCCCGCCCAATAATCCATTTGGCCCACAATGCCTATACTAGCCATCTGGAAACCAGTACCTTTGGCCCACAACACCCATACTAGCGCAACAGAAAGCCCCCCTCCCCCCCACTGGCCAGCAATATTGGAATTGGTGGAGAGGTGGAATATTGCGTTGGGTAAACAGCCCTCCCGTCTGATGCTGGGACCCAACGGGTCACACCTAGTCTAGTTTAGTATTATTTTTATCTCCACAATCGACTGCACAATTTACACGGCCGACTTTAGGACCCGGGGGAGCCCGGAGCTCAGGACCCGCCGCCCGCGGCCGCTGCTGAACCCGCGGGAAGGGCGGTTGTTTCAATCTTTATATTTTCACAAAAGTAATTTCTGTTCCGTTGCCGGACGCGGTTAACGCGTTAAAATGAACGGATCGACAGACAGCTCTGGTTTCAGTTGCTGTTTATTTCACTCTTCCCACATTTACATTCCCCCTGGTTTTATTTCCGCGCTCACTGGGGTTTCACGACGCGGAATTTGGAAATTAAATGGGAGCCGTTCATTCAGCGCCGACCTGTTGTCCACCGGGTTTCTGCCCCACAGCCCCTGAGCCCCGCTCCTGACGCCGGTCCCGGGACCCGACCCTTTTACACACTGGAGCGGAACCGGAGCAGATTCTCATCCACAGGTTTTCATCCCAAGTCGCGAAGAAAGGATAATGTCTTGCCGTGAATTTATTCCCAGTGAAGGTGTGGAGATGGGACTTGGTGTCCGCGTCGTAAAATGAAACTGTCCCGGACTCGTAACTGAGATAAACTCCCACCCTCCCGCGGATGGGACGGGCGGGGAGAGGGGATGGAGGGGAGATGAGTGCAACAAACTCGTCACCCTGCCGCCCAATGCTCCAGACTCCAGTCTCCGGGGTCAGTTTGACCCATCTCTTCCTCTCCACAGACTCTGCGCCGACTCCCAGACTCCAGTACCGACTCTCCGCCACCTCCACCTCCCAGTAATGTCTCCCCGATGTGAATCCCTCCGATGCCAGCACACGTGTACTGACTGTAAACCTCTTCCCGGTGTCAGGGAGACCCCTCCGTGTCACGGTCCGTCTCACCCTCTTCCGATCCTCAGACACCTCGAGCTCCGAACTCGCTGTTTCCACATCCAGGGTGACGGAGACTGGGGGGGAGAAGCAGAGAATCAGAGAGTCCCGGGGGGGGGGGGGGGGGAGTCTCAGGCACAGGCTGACGGACAATTGAAACCTTCGGGGTTTCATCCACAACAACATCGGATAGACAACAGACTTCTTTCCCAGAGTTTCTCAACCGGGCAGGAGAGCGGAATTACATGTGTTATCGGGAATGGGAGGGAGCGAGTCGTGCGGACCGGGAAAACAAATGCGGAAAGTGAGGATGAACGAGAGATTGCGGGTGGAGATGGAGAAATATGATGCTTCCCCCAGGGTCCATTAATTACATTAATCTTCACATATAAGTATTACATAACGTTGTCTTCAAAAAGAACAATGGAAAAGGTATTAGTTTTACCTCGTTTGATGAGATCAGATGTTTCTCTCAATGCCACGTTGTAGAAAAAGATGCGATCATACTTTTCAATGGGTAACCAACATTGGTTTGGTTTCATCACTAACCCTGCAAATATTTAACAGCTGGTTAAACTGAGCAATTAGCTGTTTGTACTATAAAAACATACATTGTTTCAGTCAAAAGCATGTCCTGCATGTCCTAGGAGCAGGGAGGTTCTACTTCAGTTGTACAGGGTCTTGGTGAGACCACACCTGGAGTATTGCGTACAGTTTTGGTCTCCAAATCTGAGGAAGGACATTATTGCCATAGAGGGAGTGCAGAGAAGGTTCACCAGACTGATTCCTGGGATGTCAGGACTGTCTTATGAAGAAAGACTGGATAGACTCGGTTTATACTCTCTGGAATTTAGGAGATTGAGAGGGGATCTTATAGAAACGTACAAAATTCTTAAGGGGTTGGACAGGCTAGATGCAGGAAGATTGTTCCCGATGTTGGGGAAGTCCAGGACAAGGGGTCACAGCTTAAGGATAAGGGGGAAATCCTTTAAGACCGAGATGAGAAAGACTTTTTTCACACAGAGAGTGGTGAGTCTCTGGAACTCTCTGCCACAGAGGGTAGTTGAGGCCAGTTCATTGGCTATATTTAAGAGTGAGTTGGATGTGGCCCTTGTGGCTAAGGGGATCAGAGGGTATGGAGAGAAGGCAGGTACGGGATACTGAGTTGGATGATCAGCCATGATCATATTGAATGGCGGTGCAGGCTCGAAGGGCTGAATGGCCTACTCCTGCACCTAATTTCTATGTTTCTATGTTTCTATGTTTCTACCTCCTCTTGCGACCAGCTTCCTCCTGAAATAAATAAAACACAAATCTCAATAGACTGAGATGGATCATGATACCGACATCGGGTATTTCACCAGATTGCTACAAAAACCCTCTGATAATTCCCATTTCCCAACTCTTTGCCGCTGTCACACAGACAGAAAAGTGGATATTGTCGTAGAGACATCGAACACGGGAAAAAGCATTAGGAATGTTAGGCAGGTCGAGTAAGACCGGGCAGGTCGTGGGATTTTATCTGGAGAAGATGTCAGAGATAATGGGATGGAATATTTCAAGATCGGCAGTGGATTTAAATGGGTGGGGGTTGGAAATATTATCACTACTTGTGGGGAGACCAAAAATCAAAGCTGAAATGTATGATGGATGGTCTTTAATAAATTCCACAAGAAATGCCAGTAAACAGAACGTGGACCACACAGGGTGGCCTGAAGGCAATATTGCAGATAAATTTAAGTTGAAGTGGGATAAATGTATGAGGATTCCTGGAATTTGGGGCATTATTGTCAGATGTGGTGAATAGATGGAACAGATGGAACATTGACCCAGTACTGAATTACTGGTAAATGCAGCATTTATTTCAGAAAATTAACCCACCATTTTATGTCGGTGCACTTTCGCTTCACCAAACTGTAGTGTAACCCCTCACCTTCAGAAATAACACGCCGTCCTTGTGGTCTGTCTGTTTCTGTAACTTTGAGAGTTCCTCCTGAATGAAATTTAAATTCTCTTGAATCTCTTGAAGATTTTTCTCCATTGTTTTTACAATCTTCGCCTCTTCTTCCCGGACATCTTCGAGCAACCGCTGCTCTTTCTCCGTGAGAATCTGGTGCAGTTCAGCAAACTGGGATGTGATCAGTGACTGAAGGGTGTGTGACTCTTCCTGTCAGATGAAAGACGAGGATCAATATATTATGTCACTCTGCTGCGTTTCCTAATGACATGGAAGGTGACATTTGGCGAATCGATGTCGAGTCCTGGAGTGCTGAAATATGCCATTCGGCCCAACATGTCCATGCGGGGCTCTATACATTTCTACACTAATCCCATTTACATCTATTTAATCCGTAGCTGTCATTACCATGGCAATTCAAGAGCTCATCTTGATAATTCTGAAATATTTGGTGAAATTAATGTACAATCACATCATTCCCATTTCCCCAGTACAATTCCCTGCAACCTATTCCATTTCATGTGTCCATTAACCCTCACTGGACAGAACCAGGTCACCAGAACTAACAGACAGCAGCACCACTTAGAATGACAGACTTCATAGAGTCATACAGCAAGGGGTGTTGGATACCGACCAAGACATCCCATCTGCGCTGTTTCCACTTGTCCGCATTTGGCCAAGACAGTTCTAAAACTTTTATTTCCACAAATTTGTTTTAAGTGAGAAAGTTTAAAGATTCAAAAGTTACAAAATGATTCAGCTGTAGAGTTAGAAGCAATAAAAGGTTCAGCCTTTCTCCTATTAACACTAACAAGAGTACAGCACAATAACAGAAATGTTTTCACCTTTGTTGCTGTAACACTGGCGAGATTTCAGCACCGTAACATGAATGTCTTTGCTCTATGATATAAACAATCAGAAAAATGTTCAGACGATCTGTTCCTACCCTTTACTCCACAGATGGTAATGTACATCAAACAAGGTCAAAAACCAAGTGCTTGATTCTGCAAAAAAAAAAGCTTCTTCAGCATAACCATATATGGGCTAACCTTTCCTCTATCGGAAGAACCTGTCAATCCTAACAGGCAAGAAGCTGTAAAATCCTCTGTAAGATAAAGAATTGCTGAATTACTGATTATTGGGGTGTAAATATATCTGATTGAACATTACCTCTTGATGTGGGGATAGACTAACTATAGTCTGTGTTTTACATGCTGTGAGACTTGACTGCCACCTGGTCAAAATAAAGATTTTACTACTGTATTACTAACTTTTACAATGGTACGTGACTCAACTACCTCATCTGGCAGCTCGTTCCATGTACCCACTACCAAAGTTGTCCTTTGAGTTTGCTTTAAATCTTTTCCCTCTCACCTAAAACTTACAGCCCTCACATTCTTGATCCCCCTTATAATCCTTGATCATCCTTGATAAGGGTAAAAGACTGACCATCCAACATATATCATTCCGTTACATAATATTATACATCTGCCACATACTATTCTTCAGACTGCTGTGCTCCAGGGAGTAAATTCCTTGGCTGCGCAACCTCCTGGGCCTCATCACAGACAATAATGTGATGGCCTATAGAGAGGAGGTAAAGGCACTAAACAGCTGGTGCCAGGAACACAACCTCTCTCTCAATGTCAGCAAAACTAAAGAGATGATTGTGGACTACAGGAGACAGCAGGGGAGTGAACACCTCCCCATCCACATCAGTGATGCTGAGGTTGAAAGGGTCAGCAGCTTCAAGCTACTCGGTGTGCACATCACTAAGGACCTCTCTTGGACACTGCACACGGACACAATAACTAAGAAGGCCCCTTTTCCTGAGAAGACGGAGGAAGTTGGTCATGAACACCAGCATCCTCACAAACGTCTACAGTTGCACCATCGAGATTCTGCTGACGGGCTGCATCACAGTCTGGTACGGGAACTGTTCTGCCCACAGCCGCAAATCACTACAGAGAGTGGTGAAGGCGGCACAGCGCATCACTGGCAACTGTCTCCCGGCCATTCTGCACATTTTCCACAGGCGGACAGGGCTCTCACTTAACTTTTTTTCCCCGTTGCCAGCCGGGCTGCCATTTAGGTTGCCAAATGACAGTTTAGGTGGTCATTTAAGACTGCTTGCATGACGCGTGCGATAATGTGCTCGGACGAAGTGCGTAGTTACCAGTCGGAATTGTGCTCAATGAAGCATTCACATATTATTTCTGCTTCAAATAAAGTCACAAACTAAACATATTCACCAATCAACACATGAAATATACCACAATGGCATGCGGCAACATTACAATACAGTATCTCAACTCTTTTTACACATTGCAATGAATGCAATTTCTATTATTTCTTTCCACTTCCAAACAAAAATGTGGTTGGATTATTCAGCGTATGATCAACCTCGGTGAGACCAAGCGCAGGCTTGGCGATCGCTTCGCCCAACACCTGCACTCAGTTTGCAATAACCAACCTGATCTCCCGATGGCTCAGCACTTCCACTGCCCCTCCCATTCCGAATCCGACCTTTCTGTCCTGGGCCTCCTCCATGGCCAGAGTGAGGCCCACTGCAAATTGGAGGAACAGCACCTCATATTTTGCTTGGGTTATTTACACCCCAGTGGTATGAACATTGGCTTCTCCAATTTCAGGTAGTCCTTGCTTTCTCCCTCCTTCCCCTCCCATTCCCAGCTCTCCCACAGCCTAGTATCTCCGCCTCTTCCTTTCTTTTTCCCGACCCCCCCCCCCCCCGACATCAGTCTGAAGAAGGGTCTCGACCTGAAACGCCGCCTATTCCTTCACTCCATAGATGCTGTCTCACCCGTTGATTTTCTCCAGCTTTGTCTACCAACGGGATCCCACCACTGGCCACATCTTCCCATCTCCTCCCGTCGGCTTTCTGCAGAGACCGCTCCCTCTGTAATTCCCTGGTCAATTCGTCCCTTCCCACCCAAACCAACCCTTCCCCGTTCACTTTGCCTTGCATCCGCAGGAAATGCTACACTTGTCATTTTGCCTCCCCCCTTGACTCCATTCAAGGACCCAAGCTGTCTTTCCAGGTGTGGCAGAGGTTCAACTGCACCTCCTCCCTCATCTGTTGCATCCGCTGCTCTAGGTGTCAGCTGCTCTACATCGGTGAGACCAAGCGCACGCTGGGCGATCGCTTCGTCCAACACCTCCGCTCGGTTCGCATTAACCAACCTGATCTCCCGGTGGCTCAGCACTTCAACTCCCCCTCCCATTCCGAATCCAACCTTTCTGTCCTGGGCCTCCTCCATGGCCAGAGTTAGGCCCACCGTAAATTGGAGGAGCAGCACCTCATATTTCGCTTGGGTAGTTTACACCCCAGCTGTATGAACATTGACCTCCAATTTCAGGTAGTCCCTGCTTTCTTCTCCGCTTCCCAGGTCTCCCTCAGCCCACTGTCTCAGCCTCTTCCTTTTTCCTTCCAGCCACCCCCCCCCCCCTCCCCCGCACCCTCACATCAGTCTGAAGAAGGATCTCGGCCTGAAACGTCGCCTATTTCCTTCACTCAATAGATGCTGCCTCACCTGCTGAGTTTCTCCAGCATTTTTGTCTACCCATTCACACAAGTTCTGTTATCCCACTTTCTTCACCCACTCTCTTAACGTTAGGTGCAATTTTACAGAGAGAAGTTAACCTACAAAGCCAATGCGTCTTTGGGATGTGGGTGGAAACCCACACGCTTGCAGGGAAACTGGTCCAATTTCTGGAACTCTGGTTCCTTTTCTGTGAGAGATTCGAAAGAAGATTTCACCTGTTTCTGGGGTTGGGTTTCAGATCGGAGAATACAAATGTCAGACAATACAGAAAAGATTACAGGGGTGGGGAACCTTTTGATGCTGGATTGGCGCATTACGTTAGGTGTAATCTAATAAGGCCGCATCCGAGAAACTTCAACAAGACATACTTCGAAATGTACATTATTTTGTTAACATAGCCCTCATGACTTACTAATGTTTTAATTGTGGCCGTCAGTCAGGGAGGATTATTTCGTTGAATTTTCTTTTACTTTTTGGTATTTTAAATACGTTCATTTTAAAATAAAAATAAAAATAATAAAAGACGAACAAAAAACTTAGCTTACCTGGATCTTGGACAAGCAGAAACAAAGAAAAGCAGGGACATGCGCTGACTGGCTGAGGCCCGTGGGGGGAGGTGAGTCAGAGGTGGAAAACAGTTTAAAACTGAGGAATTTGGTTTGTAAATTGGTAAATTGGGCAATTTATCAGTCAATATTAGCAAAACTGCTCTAAGGGGGCGGCAGTGAGGGAAGTGCCTTGTGAGGGAAGTGTGAGTCTTTGGCTCGAGAGTCTTCGGCGAGGAAGCTGAGGAGGGGGCTACGCATAAAGCTCGAGAGGAGGGAACGCGGTGAACACATGACAGGACAGATGAGACAGTGTGAGGCTTGCAGAATGTGGGAGCCCAGGGACACGGATGGAGCCTCTGGCTGCTACAACTGTGGCAAGTGCTTCCAGCTTCAGCTCTTGAAGGACCGTGTTGGGGCACTGGAGAAGCAGCTGGATGACCTCGCGGCTATCTGGGAAAACGAGAGTTTCCTGAACAGAACCTACAGTGAGGTTCTCACGTCGAGGATACGGGAAGAAGGAAGGTGCACGACTGAGAAAAAGGGTGGTAAGCATGGAATGCAGAAGACTCAGGTGGCTGTGCCTATTGAAAATAGGTACGCCCTCTTGGGAACTGTTGGGGGAGACTCTGTTTCCAGTCCGAGCAGCGGAAACGTCGGTGGCTCCAAACCTAGAGATGGGACTCGACCGGCGAGGCCGACATCGGGCAGAGCCATGGTGGTGGGTGACTCCATTGTCCGAGGAGCGGACAGGAGAGTCTGTGGCGGCAGACGAGACGCCAGGACGGTCTGTTGCCTCCCTGGTGCCAGGGTTCAGGATGTCACGAGCCGAATTCAGAACGTCCTCGAGGGAGAAGGTGAACAGCCGGCAGTAGTTGTGCACGTAGGCACAAACGACATCGGGAAGAAGAGGAAGGAGGTTCTCCAACATGACTTCAGAGAGTTGGGAAGAAGACTGAAAGGCAGGACTTCTAGGGTGGTTATCCCTGGATTGCTTCCAGTACCTCGTGCTAGTGAGGGCAGGAACAGGGAGATAGGGGATCTGAATGTGTGGCTGAGGGGCTGGAGCAGGGAGCAAGGATTTAGATTTATAGACCACTGGGATCTCTTCTGGGGTAGGGGTGACGTGTACAAAAGGGATGGTTTATCCCTTAACTGGAGGGGGACTGACATTCTGGCAGGCAGGTTTGCTAGGGCTACATGTGTGGGTTTAAACTAAATAGTGGGAGGGAGAGATTGACAAATTGGGAGTATGAAGATGGAGTTGGAGAGTTCCTGAGGATAGGAGGGTAGCTAATGTAACCCCACTTTTTGAAAAAGGAGGGAGAGAGAAAACGGGGAATTACAGACCAGTTAGTCTAACATCGGTAGTGGGGCAAATGCTAGAGTCAGTTATTAAAGATGGGATAGCAGCACATTTGGAAAGTGGAGAAATCATTGGACAAAGTCAGCATGGATTTACGAAAGGTAAATCATGTCTGACGAATCTTATAGAATTTTTCGAGGATGTAACTAGTAGAGTGGATAAGTGAGAACCAGTGGATGTGTTATATCTGGACTTTCAGAAGGCTTTCGACAAGGTCCCACATAAGAGGATAGTATACAAACTTAAAGCACACGGTATTGGGGGTTCAGTATTGATGTGGATTGATGAGAACTGGCTGGCAGACAGGAAGCAAAGGGTAGGAGTAAACGGGTCCTTTTCAGAATGGCAGGCAGTGACTAGTGGGGTACCGCAAGGCTCAGTGCTGGGACCCCAGCTATTTACAATATATATTAATGATTTGGACGAGGGAATTGAATGCAACATCTCCAAGTTTGCGAATGACACGAAGCTGGGGGGCAGTGTTAGGTGTGAGGAGGATGCTAGGAGGCTGCAAGGTGACTTGGATAGCCTGGGTGAGTGGGCAAATGCATGGCAGATGCAGTATAATGTGGATAAATGTGAGGTTATCCACTTTGGTGGCAAAAACAGGAGGGTAGACTATTATCTGAATGGTGGCCGATTAGGGAAAGGGGAGATGCAACGAGACCTGGGTGTCATGGTACACCAGTCATTGAAAGTAGGCATGCAGGTGCAGCAGGCAGTGAAGAAAGTGAATGGTATGTTAGCATTCATAGCAAAAGTATAGGAGCAGGGAGGTTCTACTGCAGTTGCACAGGGTTTTGGTGAATACTCACCTGGAGTATTGCGTACAGCTTTTGTAGATAGATGTTGCATGTTAACCAATCAGAATCTCTAACTCCACCCCACTGTAATACTTATACTAACACTGGTTTCCCAGCACCGACAGTTGGAGCAGCCAGGATGTACTGACAACTAATCATCCTCCATGCTGTTCAGTTTCAGTGCCTGATTAAAGATGTATTTGAATCACATACTGAGTCTGGAGGTCATTTACATGGCGCCGGAAGCGACTGGATCCACTCCTTCTGTATAACGGTTTTTCGTTTTACCCTTTTGTGAGTTTTTATTTTTGCTTTATGATGGCCTCTTCCTGTCGAAAGCCTGACCCTCTCGTCTTTGAAGCGGACATCAGCGAACGCTGGGCCACGTTTGAAATTGATTACCGACACTACGTGAACATTGCACACGGAAATGCACCTGATGCTGTCAAGGCCTCTCTCCTCCTCAACCTTGTCCTTCGGCGACCCGGAACATTCCGCTATGCTCCGGCAGTCCGCGATGCCAACGACCAGGTAATAACCGCAGCTGAATCTCCTGATGTCCCCAATGTTCCGATGCGTAAATTTAACCAGATCTGTGACCTGCCCTCAAATCACCTTTTGGACAGGGCCAGGTTTCTCTCTCGCCATCAACTCCCTGGTGAACGAGTAGACTCGTTTATCTCAGACTTAATGTATTTAGCCCAGCGCAGCCGATTCCAAAATATGCCGGTTGATCAGCTGACTAATCAGTCAACAAGGGACATTTTGGTGAATGGCATTACTGACCTAAGGCTCAGATCAGAGTTTCTGCGACGGCCAGATTTGACACTGGAGGAAGCAGCACACGCATGCAGGACAGCGGAATTCATTGACCCTATAGACAGTTCGCACGAAACCAAAACCATGAATCTGACGGGCCTCACTAGGCAGCGAACCAACACAGATAACAGGCGATTTATGACCCAAGCTAGTCAGTGCTGATTAAAGATGTATTTGAATCACGCACTGAGTCTAGACGTCATTTACAGTTTTGGTCTCCAAATCTGAGGAAAGACATTCTTGCCATAGAGGGGGTACAGAGAAGGTTCACCAGACTGATTCCTGGGATGGCAGGACTTTCATATGAGGAAAGACTGGATAGACTCGGCTTGTACTCGCTAGAATTTAGAAGATTGAGGGGGGATCTTATGGAAACGTACAAAATTCTTAAGGGGTTGGACAGGCTAGATGCAGGAAGATTGTTCCTAATGTTGGGGAAGTCCAGAACAAGGGGTCACAGTTTATGGATAAGGGGGAAGCCTTTTAGGACCGAGATGAGAAAAACATTTTTCACACAGAGAGTGGTGAGTCTGTGGAATTCCCTGCCACAGAAGGTAGTTGAGGCCAGTTAATTGGCTATATTTAAGAGGGAGTTAGATGTGGCCCTTGTGGCTAAAGGGATCAGGGGGTATGGAGAGAAGGCAGGTACAGGATACTGAGTTGGACGATCAGTCATGATCATATTGAATGGCGGTCAGTGCAGGCTCGAAGGGCCGAATGGCCTACTGCACCTATTTTCTATGTTTCTGATGCTTTAGCCACAATGGCCACATCTAACTCCCTCTTAAATATAGCCAATGAACTGGCCTCAACAAAGGAGGACACAAACAATCTTCCTGATATATTACTGGCCAGAGGATCTGGGTGAAGGAGGAACTGAAGGAAATCCACATTAGGCAGGAAATGGGGTAGGGTAGGCTGATGGGACTGAAGGCTGATAAATCCACAGGGCCTGATGGTCTGCACCCCAGGGTACTTAAGGAAGCGGCTCTAGAAATCGTGGATGCATTGGTGATAATTTTCCAATGTTCTTTAGACCCAGGATCAGTTCCTGTGGATTGGGAGGGTAGCTAATGTTATCCCACTTTTTAAGAAAGGCATGAGAGAGAAAACAGGGAATTATACACCAGTTAGCCTGACATCGGTGGTGGGGAAGATGCTGGAGTCAATTATAAAAGATGAGATAGCCGAACATTTGGATAGCAGTAACAGGATCAGCCTGAGTCAGCATGGATTTATGAAGGGGAAATCATGCTTGACTAATCTTCTGGAATTTTTTTAAGATGTAACTAGGAAAATGAGAGAGCCAGTGGATGTAGTGTACCTAGACTTTCATAAAGCATTTGATAATGTCCCACATAGGAGATTAGTGGGCAAAATTAGGGCACATGGTGTTGGGGGTAGTGTGATGACATGGATGGAAAATTGGTTGGCAGACAGGAAACAAAGTGTAAGGATTAACGGGTCCCTTTCAGAATGGCAGGCAGTGACTAGTGGGGTACCGCAAGGCTCGGTGCTGGGACACAGCTATTTATAATATACATCAATGATTTGGATGAAGGGATTCAAAGTAACATTAGCAACTTTGCAGATGACACAAAGCTGGGTGGCAGTGTGAACTGTGAGGAGGATGCTATGAGAATGCAGGGTGACTTGGACAGGTTGGGGGAGTGGCGGATGCATGGCACATGTCGTTTAATGTGGAAATGTGAGGTTATCCACTTTGGTAGCAAAAACAGGAAGGCAGATTACTATCTAAATGGTGTTAAATTGGGAAAAGTGCAGCGGGATCTGGGGGTCCTTGTTCATCAGTCTATGAAAGTAAGCATGCAGGTACAGCAGGCAGTGATGAAAGCGAATGGCATGTTGGCCTTTATAACAAGAGGAGTCGTGTATACGAGCAAAGAGGTCTTTCTGCAGTTGTACAGAGCCCTAGTGAGACCACATCTGGAGTATTGTGCGCAATTTTGGTCCCCTAATTTGAGGAAGGACATTCTTGCTATTGAGGGAGTGCAGCGTAGTTTTACTAGGTTAATTCCCAGGATGGCGGGACTGTCATATGCTGAGAGAATGAAGCAGCTGGACGTACACTCTGGAGTTTAGAAGGATAAGAAGGGATCTTATTGAAACATAATATTGTTAAAGGGGTTGGACACGCTAGAGGCAGGAAACATGTTCCCGATGTTGTGGGAGTCCAGAACCAGGGGCCACAGTTTAAGAATAAGGCGTAAGCCATTTAGAACGGAGACGAGGAAACACTTTTTCTCACAGAGAGTTGTGAGTCTGTGGAATTCTCTACCTCAGAGGGTGGTGGAGGCAGGTTCTCTGGGTGCTTTCAAGAGAGAGCTGGACATGGCTCTTGAGGATAGCGGGATATGGGGAAAAGGCAGGAACGGGGTACTGATTGGGGATGATCAACCATGATCACATAGAATGGAGGTGCTGGCTCGAAGGGCCGAATGGCACCTATTGTCTATTAATAAAAATGAAAGGATTTGTTCGACAAAATTTGGATTCATTCAAAAGGCTGCACTTAAGGCCGCAGGTTCCCCACCCCTGGATTAGAAAATGGTGTGATCAAAAGTGATTTGGTTTTACCTTTTTGTAGAATTCAATTGCTTCTTCTATCAGCATGAAGCTGTGAGACTTGTGTTCCCGCGCTGTTGTGCAATTCAAACAGATCAGTTTCTTGTCAGTTTCACAAAACAGCTTCAGTTCTTCTTGATGTTTCTCGCAGTGATGTTTACTTTCCTTCGCTTTGAGATTCAGGCTCAGTGCTCGAGCTTTCTCAGACAGTCTCACTAAGGCCCGATTCACCCTGAGGGTGCGGTCTGCAGACTCCTCTCTGCATTCCGGGCAGGAGTTTCTCTCCTCCGTGTCCCAACTCTGTGTGATGCAGGAGCGGCAGAAGTTGTGCCCGCACTCCAGCGCCACCAGATCGGTGAAGAAATCCCGGCAGATGGGACAAACTACCTCCTCGGTCCAACTCTCGACCTCGCGTTTCGCAGCCATGTTCACTCCGGAACATAATCAAGGAATTTGCTTCCTGGTTCAAAATGTTTTCATTCCCGTCGAGCTGCTGAACCCCTGCGGTACCGCGAGTGCTCACTGCTCACGCTGCCGGCCCGGGCAATGAGTGCTATTTGGCTGCAAGTGTTCAGGGTGAAGGTGTCCTGGCCGCTTCCAACCAAAGATCTTGCAGATTCAAGATTCAAGAGAGTTTATTGTCATGTGTCCCAGATAGGGCAATGAAATTCTTAAACCCCTGTCTCACTGTGCGAGTTGGCCCACGAGTGACCCCGAGTTTTCACTCGTGGTGATCACGTAGCGGGAACGTCGGAACTCGCGCGTTCAACTTGTCCACTCGTGGCGCTAACGGCAGGTACTCGGGAAACTTGTTAACTCGTGAAAAAAATCAAACATGTTTGATTTTTTCCACGAGTCAAATTAACTGTTCAAGTTAAAAATGGAAACATTTAAACTCGTTGCAGTAACGTAATGGCCCCTGCGTTTACCATAGTGTCTCGTGAGTCTATCGTGGGAATTTTTTATAATCTGAAAGGGACTGAACCAAAGTAGTATAATATGTATATACATATTATATATATTATATATATTTCAATTCCAACCCCGAAGCAATTGAGAGGCGATTTCTTGGGCCGTGTAATTTAACGTGTGTCTTGCTTTTAAAAGTGAAGCTGTTTAATTGTTTACGCTGCGCTGTGTTTCGTGTTGGGGAGAGTGCTGCTGTTACAATGCTTTCGATTTTATACTGCCCTCCCCCTTCCACAGAAAAATGCCTAAATTTTTCTTTGTGCCCGCTCTCCTGGGAGCAATCCAAACCAGGGGAACAATGAACCCTCAGAGGCTTCGCGTTCCTTGCTCCTATATATGGACCTCGCTCGCTCGCAACTGTATGAGCACTCGATCAACCAGGCATCGGCCAACACGGAGGCCTGACTACTGAAAACAAAGTCAACTTGTACCAGACCTCATCATCTTCCTTCCGACAACCCGTAACCACGGCACCACACTTTCAACAGAAAACTTAATATTTAAAGAATATATTATGGGACATTGGATTGTCTGAAGAAGGGTCCCGAGCAGAAACGCCACATATGTGTGTGTGTGTGTGTGTGTGTGTGTGTGTGTGTGTGTGTGTGTGTGTGGCTGTGTGTGTGGCTGTGTGTGTGTCTGTGTGTGTGTCTGTGTGTGTGTCTGTGTGTGTGTGTGTGTGTGTGTGTCTGTGTGTGTGTGTGTTTGTGTGTGTGTATCTGTGTGTATCTGTGTGTGTGTCTGCTGTCGGGTGCCGGCGGCCGCTCAATGTCAGTCACCCGAGCTGCTTCCTTCCTCTGAGGTGGCGGCCAGTCCTGCTGTCTGTGTGTATCTGTGTGTGTGTGTGTGTGTGTGTGTGTGTGTGTGTGTGTCTCTGTCTGTCTGTGTGTATCTGTGTGTGTGTGTGTGTGTGTGTGTGTGTGTGTGTGTGTCTCTCTCTCTCTCTCTCTCCCTCTCTGTCTATCTGTGTGTATCTGTGTGTGTGTCTGCTGTCGGGTCCCGGCGGCCGCTCAAAGTCACCCGAGCTGCTTCCTTCCTCTGAAGTGGTGGCCAGTCCTGCTGTCTGTGTGTATCTGTGTGTGTGTGTGTGTGTGTGTGTCTCTCTCCCTCTCTGTCTTTCTGTGTGTGTGTCTGCTGTCGGGTCCCGGTGGCCGCTCAAAGTCACCCGAGCTGCTTCCTTCCTCCGAAGTGGCGGCCAGTCCTGCTGTCTGTGTGTATCTGTGTGTGTGTGTGTGTGTGTGTGTGTGTGTGTGTGTGTGTGTGTGTGTGTGTGTGTGTGTGTGTGTCTCTCTCCCTCTCTGTCTATCTGTGTGTGTGTCTGCTGTCGGGTCCCGGCGGCCGCTCAAAGTCACCCGAGCTGCTTCCTTCCTCTGAAGTGGTGGCCAGTCCTGCTGTCTGTGTGTATCTGTGTGTGTGTGTGTGTGTGTGTGTGTGTGTGTGTGTGTGTGTGTGTGTGTCTCTCTCTCTCTCCCTCTCTGTCTATCTGTGTGTGTGTCTGCTGTCGGGTCCCGGCGGCCGCTCAAAGTCACCCGAGCTGCTTCCTTCCTCCGAAGTGGCGGCCAGTCCTGCTGTCTGTGTGTATCTCTGTGTGTGTGTGTGTGTGTGTGTGTGTGTCTCTCTCTCTCTCTCCCTCTCTGTCTATCTGTGTGTGTGTCTGCTGTCGGGTCCCGGTGGCCGCTCAAAGTCACCCGAGCTGCTTCCTTCCTCCGAAGTGGCGGCCAGTCCTGCTATCTGTGTGTATCTGTGTGTGTGTGTGTGTGTGTGTGTGTGTGTGTGTGTGTGTGTGTGTGTGTGTGTGTGTGTGTGTGTGTGTGTGTGTGTGTGTGTCTGCTGTGGGGTCCCGGCGGCCGCTCAATGTCAGTCACCCGAGCTGCTTCCTTTTTTAAAATTATTTAAAATAGAGATCCATTGCAAAAAAGTATTTAAAAACATAAAACAACAAGAAATGCTTGGTTACTGGAGGATGCGCATTTTCCCATTGTAGGTCATATCAATAGATGCCGCCGCGCTGAAATAACTCAAAACCACAGGATGGAGATGTATTTTAATATTGTTGCTTTATTAAAACATACCTTCATTCACGGTTGGCTCAAGAGTAACGGGAGAGGAACTTGGTAACTCGGGAGAGGAACTTGGAACATCGCAGCAATGACATACCCGTGGGAACTCGGTTACACACTTGATCATAAACTTGAAGTCTCGTGCACAGCCACGAGTCTGTCACTCGGGGTACCTCGTGGGTCAACTCGCACAGTGAGACAGAATAGAGTAGGCATGAATACAGAACAGATCAGTGTGTCCATGAGTAACTCAGCGGGTCAGGAGAATGGGATTAGGAGGCAGAGATCTGAAGAAGGGTCTCGACCCGAAACATCACCGATTCCTTCGCTCCATAGATGCTGCCTCGCCATAGATCCTGCTGAGTTTCTCCAGCGTTTCTGTCCACCTTCACGCGAAGGAGGGGGTCAGTTAGAGAATAAACCGGTCTGAAAACGGACGAAGGCTGAGCAAGGACCTTGGGAACGACTAAGGCAGGACAGAAAGGGACGGGGCCCGGCGCTAAGGAAGCCTCGGGTGTAACCTGAGGAGGCGTTGCACCTGTTGGGCAGCAGAACCCGCCGCCCGCATCTCCGTTCACAGCCCGGGATCAGGATGGACGGAGACCTCCCTCCGCCCTTATTTTAATCCACAACAGTGCACCTGTCTCTCATGCAGCAGTCTCCCATGCAGCGTGTAATGTTTAAAGGATATTATATGACCTTCAGGATTAAAGAATATTACACTACCCTCTAACATTCATTGCAGTTTCCAAAGGTTCACTTTGTCTGCTGGTCAGTTTATTTTAGTTTAGAGATACATCGCGAAAACAGGCCCTTCGGCCCACCGCACCGACCAACGACCCCTCGCATATTAACACCATCCTGCACACACTGGGGACAACGTTACACATCCACCAAGCTACATAGCTGTACGGTTTTAGTGTGTGGGAGGAAACCGAAGATCCCGGAGTAAACCCACGCGGTCACGGGGTTGAACGTAAGACAACGCCCGTAGTCGGGATCGAACCCGGGTCTCTGGCGCTGCAAGCGCTGCAAGGCAGCAACTCCACCGCTGCGCCCCCGGGGAATCAGTGGGAGTGGAACACGGAACACTCAGATTCGAAAGCCCAATTGGCAGCATTTCCTCCGCCCCTGCAGCTCATTCTTGCCGCTAATGCTTCCGAGACGGCGCCCAACCAAGGCGCCTATTTGCGTGCGATGCAGATCTACAATCACATATTACAATCGCCCCACACTCTTAAATCTCTACTCCCACCTCAACATTTCTCACTTTAACTATGATCGGACCTTGCACTAAACGTTATTCCATCATCGTGTATCTGTACACTGTACGTGGCTCGATTATAATGGTGTAGTGACTTTCTGCTGACTGGATTTCACTGTACCTCTACACACGTGACAATAAATTAAACTGGAAAGCCTTATGTCCCTTCGATGGACACTAAATGCTGGAGTAACGCAGCGGGACAGATTGCATCCCTGGAGAGGAGGATTGGGTGTCGTTTCGGGGCGAGACCCTACTTCAGACAGTCTCGACACGAAACGTCACCAATTCCTTATCTCCAGAGACGCTGCCTGTCCCGCTGAGTTACTCCAGCATGTTGTGCCTATGTTCGGTTTAAACCAGCATCCGCAATTCTTCCAACACTCCGAGGCATATTCCACTGGTTGCTTCTCTCCCTCCCAATTCTGTGCCCATATGATCCTCGCACAGATGGGAAAGACCCCCCCCCCCCCCCTCCCCACACACACACACACACACACACACACACACACACAAGCCCATTCTCCACACCGGTCCCGAGCTTGAAACCTCTGTGAAAGCTTTCAAATTCCCTTCTCCACAAAGAACCTGCACCCGCTTCTCCGATCTCACCCTCGACCCGAATCTCCTCATCCTTGAAACCATTCCAGTGAATATCTCCTGCGCCCTCGCGATGACCCTCGCTTCATTTATTAAATTTGGTGACCAGAAATCGGCTTGATGCACCGGTTGGGTCCAAACCTGTGTTTTATACCGATTCAACATAACCTCCGGATGATGTAGGAAGGAACTGCAGATGCTGGTTTAAATCGAAGATTCAAATTGCTGGAGTATCTCAGCGGGACAGGCAGCATCTCAGGTGAAGTTTCGGGTCGAGAACCTTCTTCGGAATCTTTCACTCATTTTTTTTTCTACATCTCATCATATCACCGTCTATATCTCTCGCATCCGTGTCCCCGGACTCACAGACTGAATAAGGTTCTCGACCCGAAACGTCGCCCACTCCTTCTGTCCAGAGATGCTGCCTGTCCCGCTGAGTTACTCCAGCTTTTTGTGACTATGTCCTGATGTTGTACTCTGGGCCTTCATTGATGAGGTTCTGGATTCCCGTTGCCATTACTGGCTGCACTTCAATGTGATTTACGCAGGTAAAGCACTCTGTGGTCTCCGAAAAGAGATGCGAGGGCATTGTATAAATGTTAGCGGGTTGTGACGCTGCAATGCTGAGAACTCTATGCTGCACATTGTAACTGTCCCTTTTCCCTATCTATTGTACTGGAGTTTGACTTGGTTGTAACCAGTGGCAGATGGTCTGCCGCAGGGCTCGGTGCTGGCTCAACTGTTAACCTTTTTTAAAAAATGTAAACGATTTCAATGTCTATGTGGGCGACATGGTTACTAACATAGGTACATAGAAAATAGGTGAAGGATGAGGCCATTCGCCCCTTGGAGCCAGCACCGCCGTTCAATGCGACCATGGCTGATCATCCACAATCAGTATCCCGTTCCTGCCTTCTCCCCATATCCCTTGATTCCTCTTGCCTGAAGGACTATCCAGTGAATCGGCCGCCATTGCCTTCTGAGGCAGAGAATTCCACAAATTCCCCCAACTCTCAGGGTGAAAATGTTTGTCCTCGTCTCAGTTCTAAATGGTTAGTCAGTTTGAGATGAGACTAACATTGGTTAAAACAATTGTCCCTAGTATGTTGGATGGTGTTAGTGAACGTGTTATCGAGAATCGTCCGACAGGCTAATATTCACTGGAATTTAGAACGATGAGAGGAGATCTTATTGGAAACATATACATTTTTTTAGAGGATTGGGCAGGCTGGATGCAGGCAAAATGTTCCCGATGTTGGGGGAATCCAGAACCAGGGGGCACAGTTTAAGAATAAGGAGTAGTTCATATCGGACTGAGATAAGGGAGAACATTTTCACCGGGAGAGTTGTGAATCTGTGGTACTACACTAGTAAGATTCACACCTCCAGATTCAGGGACAATTTCTTCCCAGCTGTTCTCGGGCAACTCACTCATATTTTCACAACCAGAGAGCAGAGATGAACAAATATCGACCTGTTTGGTGATCCTGGGACTGTACTTGATCGGACTTTGCTGGCTTTACTTTGCTCTAAACGTTCTTCCCTTATCATGTATCTATACACTGGATGTGACTTGAATTTCTGCTAACTGGATCGCACGCAACTAGAGCTTTTCACTGTAGCTCGATACACGTGACAATAAACTAAACTGAACAACTGGACTAAATGCATTGATAGGACCTTCCCCCTCACCTCAATCCATGGTTCCCAGCCGTCCTTCCAAATGAGACAGAGGTTCACGGTCACCTCGTCCACTGCATCCTGTATTCATGGTGACGCCCGGTGCACATTCGTGTGAAAGTCCAGAGTCGCCGACCATTTGCCTGAACACTTGCACTCGGCCCGCCAAGGGCTGCCGTCTGCCAACCATTTTAACTCCCCTTCCCATTCCCACGTTGACCTTTCTGTCCTGGGACTTCTCCGTTGCCAGAGTGAGGCCACACACAAACTGGAGGAACAGTGCCTCATATTCCCAACAACATCAATAACAATAATGTTTTTTTATGTGCAGCGGGACTGACAGGGTCAGGGCAAATTTCGACCAGAGACTCGGAATGCGAACTCATGTCCTCTCCCCACATACCCTGCCTGGCCAACTGCGGACCCATCCCAAGCCCACTTGACTATCTCAGCTTTGTCCACCCACACAACAGAGGTCTGGGCTCAGGCACAAAGGTCTGAGTCAGAGATTTTGCAACCCACTTTATTGTGAGTTGGGAATGCTGATTACAAGCCTGGAAGATTACGGACATTGGGGATGGAATGGCAACATTCCTTGTATGAAGTGCGAGGATTATTTACTAACATTGGAGTCAGGAAGAGAAGTGTGTCCCGCAGTTTAAGGTGGGAAGGTTGTGAGGAGTGATATAGATGCAAATTTAGATTAAGAACAAGTAAGAATTTCATTACTCCGCCTCGGTACAGATGACAATTAACAACTCATGACTATTTCTCTCTTTTCGGCTGAGGGCGGCGATTAAAGTTTCACCTGATGGATTGAGTGAAAGAAGGGAAGAAACTGAGGCAGATAATCAGAGAGGAAAACATGGAAAAGGGTTGGTAAATTGAAATCAAGCCCACTTACAATATTGCAGGTCAGTAGATTAATACAACAGATACATTTAATACCCTGTTGTTGCAGTTGGATCATTCGCGCGACCAGTAACATTCATAAGAACCGAATAGAAAGATCGTGTTTATTTGAATTATGTGCTTGGTGCTTCTAATACTGCAATTGAAATAAACCCAAATCGCTTTGGACAGTATAGCTTGCTTTTAAACTCTATCTGTGAATGTTTATGTCTGTAAATTGACCTGCATTTCAGTTGCCATTCCTGGCTGCGCTTCAAGGAGAATTCCACCAGTAAAGCGCTTTGGGGTCTCCAAAAAGAGATGCGACGACATTGTGTAAATGTAAGCGGGTTGTTGCTGTACGCACTCGGTCTGGGAAGGAATGATCCATTTCCGATGCGCAAACAGGGGTAGTGGATAGACGAAGTAGCCGATGGCGTCCGCGGGCTTGGAATGGACATTGGTCACTCGGGTTTTCTCTGAAACGGAGAAAGAGACGGCGAGAATGCAAAGGGGAGTGTCTCGGCTCGACCAGA
Organism: Okamejei kenojei; assembly: GCA_035221665.1. NCBI lineage: Eukaryota > Metazoa > Chordata > Chondrichthyes > Rajiformes > Rajidae > Okamejei > Okamejei kenojei. The sequence goes on from CM069160.1 coordinate 11,898,552, forward strand.
GCAAACTGGGAGCTGGTTGGAGACTGGCAGTGAGGGAGATGAAGCGTTAAAGCGGTGACCGAGAGCAGGAAGCAGCACCGATACAGACATGATTCGGTTTGAACCCATTCTTCCACGGATCCGTTCGAAGACTTTAAGAACCGGGGGAGCCCGGAGCTCAGGACCCGCCGCCCGCGGACGCTGCTGAACCCGCGGGAAGGGCGATTGTTTCAATCTTTATATTTTCACAAAAGTAATTTCTGTTCCGTTGCCGGACGCGGTTAACGCGTTAAAAAGAACGGATCGACAGACAGCTCTGATTTCAGTTGCTGTTTATTTCACTTTTCCCACATTTACATTCCCCCTGGTTTTATTTCCGCGCTCACTGGGGTTTCACGACGCGGAATTTGGGGATTAAATGGGAGCCGTTCAGCGCCGACCTGTTGCCCACCGGCTTTTTGCCCCACAGCCCCTGAGTCCCGCTCCTGACGCCGGTCGCGGAACCCGACTCTTTTTCACACCCGGAGTGGAACCGGAGCAGATTGTCAGCCACTGGTTTTCCTCCCAAGTCCAGAAGAAAGGATACATTTTCTCCGTGAATTTATTCCCAGTAAAGGTGTGGAGATGGGACTTGGTGTCCGCGTCGTAAAATGAAACTGTCCCGGACTCGTAACTGAGATAAATTCCCACCTTCCCGGGGATGGGACGGGCGGGGAGAGGGGAGCGAGGGGAGGTATCTGCATTAAACTCGTCACCCTCCCGCCCGATGCTCCAGACTCCAGTCTCCGGGGACGGCAGTTCTTCTCCATTCCTCTCCACAGACTCTGCGGCGACTCCCAGACTCCAGCCACGACACACCGCCACCTCCACCTCCCAGTAATGTCTCCCCGATGTGAATCCCTCCGATCCCAGCACACACTCAAAGTCTGCAAACCTCTTCTCGGTGTCAGGGAGATGCCTGCAGGTCTCGGCACACCTCACCCTCTTCCGATCCTCAGACACCTCGAGCTGAGGACCCGCTGTTTCCTCATCCAGGGTGACGGAGTCTGGGGGGAGAAGCAGAGAATCAGAGAGTCCCCGGGGGTCGGGGGGAGACTCGGGTGGAGCGGCCCCGGGACCGGGGAGAAGCCGCTCGGCCTCAGGCACAGGGGGCGGATAACTGAAACCTTGCTCGAGGTTTCACCCACAATAACATCGGATGGATAACAGACATCTCTCCCGGAGTGTCCCAACCAGGCAGGTGAGGGGAAATTACGCAGGTCATCGGGAACGGGCAGGGGCGGGGGGTGCGGACTAGGAAAACGTATGCGTAAAGTGAGGATGAACGAGAGATTGCGGGTGGGGATGGAGAAATAAGGCGGCTATTTAAATATCTTAACATAGAAAATAGGTGCAGGAGTAGGCCATTCGGCCCTTCGAGCCTGAACCGCCATTCAATATGATCATGGCTGGTCATCCAACTCAGTATCCCGTACCTGCCTTCTCTTCATACCCCCTGATCCCTTTAGCCACAAGGGCCACATCTAACTCCTTCTTAAATATAGCCAATGAACTGGCCTCAACTACCTTCTGTGGCAGAGAATTCCACAGATTCACCACTCTCTGTGTGAAAAATGATTTTCTCATCTCCATCCTAAAATACTTCCCCCTTATCCTTAAACTGTGACCCCTTGTTCTGGACTTCCCCGCCCGTACCATCGGGAACAATCTTCCTGCATCTAGCCTGTCCAACCCCTTAAGAATTTTGTAAGTTTCTATAAGATCCCCCTCCTCAATCTTCTAAATTCTAGCGAGTACAAGCCGACTCTATCCAGTCTTTCTTCATATAAAAGTCATGCCATCCCAGGAATCAGTCTGGTGAACGTTCTCTGTTCTCCCTCTATGGCAAGAATGTCTTTACTCAGATTAGGAGACCAAAACTGTACACAATACTCCTGGTGTGGTCTCACCAAAGCTCTGTACAACTGCAGTAGAACCTCCCTGCTCCTATACTCAAATCCTTTTGCTGTGAATGCTACGTTGCATCTCCCCTTTTCCTAATCGGCCACCATTGAGATAATAGTCTACTTTGCTGTTCCTTGCCACCAAAGTGGATAACCTCACATTTATCCACATTATACTGCATCTGTCATGCATTTGCCCACTCACCCAACCTATCCAAGTCATGTTGAAGCCTCCTAGCATCCTCCTCACAGCTAACACTGCCCCCCATCTTCATGCCATCTGCAAACATGGAGATGTTGCATTCAATTCCCTCGTCCAAATCATTAATACATATTGTAAATAGCTGGGGTCCCAGCACTGAGTCTTGCGGTACCCCACTATTCACTACCTGCCATTTTGAATATTACGTTTACTCCTAGACTTTGCTTCCTGTCTGCCAGCCAGTTCTCTATCCACACCAATACTGAACCCCCAATACCGTGTGCTTTATGTTTGCATACTAATCTCTTATGTGGGACCTTGTCAAAAGCCTTATGAAAGTCCAGATATAACACATCCACTGCTTCTCCCTTACCCACTCTACTAGTTACATCCTCGAAAAATTCTATAAGATTCGTCAGACATGATTTACCTTTCATAAATCAATGCTGACTTTGTCCAATGATTTCACCAAATCCCAAATGTGCTGCTATCCCATCTTTAATAACTGACTTTAGCATTTTACCCACTGTCGATGTTAGATTAACTGGTCTGTAATTCCCCGTTTTCTCTCTCCCTCCTTTTTAAAAAGTGGGGTTACATTAGCTACCCTCCAATCCTCAGGAACTTTTGCGGAATCTAAAGAGTTTTGAAAAATTGTCACTAATGCATCCACTATTTCTGCGGCTACTTCCTTAAGTACTCTGGGATGCAGCCTATCTGACCCTGAGAATGTATCGGCCTTTAATCCATTAAATTTACCTAAGCTAATGTCCTTACTTTCTATTGCGTTAAACTCCTCTTTCACCAGCAACGCTACCCCACCTCATTTTCCTATCTGTCTATCCCTCCTGAATATTGAATATCCCTGGATGTTCAGCTCCCAGCCTTGGTCACCCTGGAGCCATGTCTCCGTGATGCCAACTGCACATTCAACTCATCCACCTTATCACGAATGCTCCTTGCATTGAGATACAAAGCCTCCAGGCTTGTTTTTACAACACTCTTACCCCTTATACAATTATGTTGAAAAGTGGCCCTTTTTGATTTTTGCTCTGGATTTGTCTGCCTGCCACTTTTACTTTTCACCTTGCTACCTTTTTCTTCTACCCTCATTTTACACACCTCTGTCTCTCTGCTCATGCTCCCTTCCCCCTGCCACATTAGTTTGCCAGTAGATGGCGAGGGAGAGGCAGATTAGAAGATGATGAGACTGGTGTGAGTGGTAATTAAAGGTGGTTAAAGAGGATGTAGAGATGTGGGGTGGAGTTGCCGTGATCATATTGAACAGGAGTGGACTGGACGCACAAGGCCATCTGCTACTGTTTCCTTACTTTCTTTAGAGGAGGGTGGATTAGATGCGTCTGTACAACCAAGAACACTCTGATGTCATTGTGAAACAATATATGAACTTCACTGGGGGACTTGACAATGTTTTGCATGTAAGGCTGGTCCAGAAAGCGAAGGCAGGTGGGATCCAAGACGAGTTGTCAAATGGTCCAAAATTGGCTTAGTGGTTGGAGGTGGAAGGTAGCGGTAGAAGGATGTTCCGCTTGGAGGTCTGTGACTGGTGGTGTGCAGCAGAGATCGGTGCTGCAACCTTTGCTGTTTATTTTCTAATTTCGTGGCATGGATGAGAATGTAGGAGGTGTGAAAAGTACGTTTGTGGAGAACAGGAAATGTGGGTAGCGAGGAAGTCTGCCAAAGTCTGCAAGAAGATAGAGGCGAGATCATCGAAACCTTATTGTCATGCAGGGATATCAATATTGGAGGACGTAGTTTTCTTCATGCATAGAGTTGTAAGAAGTATCAGTTTTACCTCGTTTGATGATATCAGATGTTTCTCTCAATGCCATGTTGTGGAAAAAAGTGAGATCAAACTTTTCAATCGGAAACGCAACATCTACCACACACATTGGTTTGGCTTCATCACTAACCCTGCAAATATTTAACAGGTGGTTAGAAACAGAGCATTTGCTGTTGTTTTGAGCTGCACTATAAAAAACATACATTGTTTCAGGCAAAAGCATGTCCTACCTCCTCTTGCGACCAGCTTGCTCCTGAAATAAATAAAACACAAATCTAAATAGACTGAGATGGATCATGATCCCGATGGCAGTTATTTCACCAAATGCTAGAAAAAAACCTCTGATAATTCCCATTTCCCAACTCTTTGCCGCTCTCACACAGACAGAAAGTGGATATTGTCGAGGAGAAATCGAACACGGGGGAAAGCATTAGGGATGTCGATGAAAATAACTGCGAGAATACAACTTATGAGTAAGAGAGAGCAGTTGGGATTTTATCTCGAGAAGATGCCAGAGATAATAGGATGGAATATTTTTATTTTATTTTAATTTATTTTTTAATTTTTATTTTTATTAGAGGTAAATACATCAATGTACTTCACATATATATATTGTTACAATCATTGTACCCCATAATTTGTTGGCTTTTAAAGAAAAAGAATAGAAAGAATGAGAAAGAAATAGGTGAAAAGGATTGTGATAGTGAAGGAGCGTGTCAAAGGGGAGAATAAACCCTTGGTCAAAGAATTAGAGAAAGGGTGTTAAAAAAAAGAAAATTAAAAAAACAAAACAAATAAAAGAATAAATTAGAAAAAGGAGGGGAAAAGGGAAAAAAAGCCAGTTACTATGTTATATATATCACACAAAAGGAATCCACCAACTCGATAGTTTTTCATCCCCCCCTACCAATGCCCGAGGTACTCCTGCACCCTATCTTTATAGTAATTCTATAAATGCAGACCACGTCTGATAGAAGCGTTGTGATTTTCCTTCCAGGCGGAGTCTCATATCTTCCAGATATAGTTTTTTAAACATAGTTGAAATCCACATATTTAATGTTGGTATAGGAGCATTTTTCCAGAATTTTAAGATTAGTTTTTTTTCCTATTATTAAGCCGTAATCAAATAAATTCTTTTGATACGCATTTAATTCCGAACTTCTGTCATTCCGAAAATAATCCATTCTGGCTTTGGTGTCATTTTTATTTTAAACAGTATTTTAAAAATTTCAAAGACTTCAATCCAAAACCTTTGAATTTTTGTACAAAAGATGAATGAGTGCACTATAGTAGCTTCTTGACAATGGCATTTATCACAAATTGGTGAAACGTTAGGGAAAAATTTATTTAATTTAGTTTTGGAGTAGTATAATCTATGTATAATTTTAAATTGTATTAAAATGTGTCTTACGTTAATTGAGCATTTGTGCACATTTAATATATATTCTTTCCACCTTTCATTGGAAATTTTTATGCTTAGTTCGCATTCCCACTCACCTCTAATACCTTCCGTTGTCAGTATTACTGCATTTAGTATAATATTATATATATGTGAAATTATATTTGGTGATTCCGCTTTGATATTCATTACTTAATCTAGTAAGTCTAATGGCATTTTGTGAAATTCATGTGCATGTTTTTTCAAATAATCACATATTTGGAAATATTTAAACTACTGATTATTACCCTGATTGTATTATAGTTGTAATTGTTTAAATGATTATAGTTTTCCCGTATCATACAAATCTCCCAAAGTTTTAATTCCTGCTCTTTCCCATTGTATAAATGCTTTGTCTATAATCGAGGGTTTAAACAGAGGGTTTTTAGCAATAGGAGATAGGAGAGATAAGTTTCTTAATTTTAAATTGTATTTTATTTGTTTCCAAATTCTGATTGTACTATGTATAATTGGGTTTTTGTTGTAGTTTGTATTATTCACCGTCATTGGTGAAAGAAGGATCGCACCAATATTAAAGGGGGAGCAGTCCTCTTTCTCCATAATGATCCATTCCGGTTGATGAAGTGAATTATCCAACAATTGAATCATATTTCTAATATTTACCGACCAATAATAATATATAAAATTAGGGAGTGCTAATCCCCCTACTACTTTGGGTTTATTCAGGTGTGGTCTTTGTATTCTATGGGTCTTATAATCCCAAATACAATTTGTAATATCTGAGTCCAATTTTTTAAAAAAACTTTTTGGGTAGATATAGTGGGATTGATTGGAACAAGTATAGAATTTTTGGTAGAAAAATCATTTTTATGGCGTTTATTCGACCTATTAAGGACATCGGGAGCGTTTTCAAGAACTTAATTAAATTATGTAATTTCTTAAGTACCGTGTTATAGTTTGCTTTAAGCATGTCTTGATATATTCTAGTAATTTCAATGCCCAAGTATTTAAAATTTTCTTCAGCTATTTTAAAAGGAAATTGTACGAGATGTGTAGAATCTTTAGGATGGAATATTTTAAGGTCAGTGGTGGATTTCAATGGGTGGGGGTTGGAAATATTATAACTACTTGTGGGGAAAAGAAATATAAAGCCTGGAATGTATGATAGCCTGTAATAAATTCCACAAGAAATGTAGCACAGAGAACGTGGAACTCACAGGGTGGCCTGAAGACAATATTGCAGATAAATTGAAGTGGGATAAATACATGAGCATTCCTGGAATTTGGGGCATTATTGTCAGATGTAGTGTGTAGATGGAACGTACGGAACATTGACCCAGTACTGAATTACTGGTAAATGCAGCATTTATTTCAGAAATTTAACCCACCACTTTGTGACTGTCCATTTCACTTCAACAAACTGTAGTGTCTCCCCTCACCTTCAGAAACATCACACCATCCTTGCGGTCTATCTGTTCCTGTAACTTTGAGAGTTCCTCCTGAATGGAATTTAAATTATTTTGTATCTCTTGAAGATTTTTCTCCATTATTTTTACAATTTTCTTCTCTTCTTCCTGGATATCTCCGAGTAAGCGCTGCTCTTTCTCAGTGAGAATCTGGTGCAGTTCAGCAAACTGGTATGTGACTTGTGACTGAAGGTTGTGTGACTCTTTCTATCAGAGAAAGAAAAGATACAATATATATAGTCACTCGGAGTGCAGGAAAATGCCATTCAGCCCAACATGTCCATGAGCTTCGTATGTATCTACACTAATCCAGTTCATAGCTTTCATTACCGAGGCAATTCAAGAGTTTCTCTCAACAATTGTGAAATATTTTGTGAAAGTAATCTACAATCACATAACTCCCATTTCACCAATTCAATTCCCTGCAACCTAAACCATTTTATATGTCCATTTACCCTCATAGGACAGAACTAGGTCACCAGAACTAGCAGACAGCAGCAATACTTAGAGCGACAGACTTCATAGAGTCATACAGCAAGGGGAGCTAGATACCGACCAAGACGACCCATCTGCGCTAATTCCACCTGCCCGCATTTGGCCCAGATAGCTCCAAAACATTTCTCTCCACGAACCTGTTCAAATACTGTTTAAACTGTTGTTGTGGTACCTGACTCAACTACCTCCTGTGGCAGCACGTTCCATATACCCACTATCAAAGTGTCCTTCACGTTCGTTTTAAATCCTTTCCCTCTCACCTAAAACATGTACCCTCATATTCTCGACCCCCCTACTAAGGGTAAAAGACTGACCATCCAACGTATCATTTTGTTTCATGATATTATACACCTGCTGCAAACCATTTTTCGGACTCCTGCGCTCCAGAGAGTAAAGTCCTTGGCTGCTCAACCTCTCCCAAGAGTTCTGGCTCTCGACTACTGAGCTCTATAGAGGCGCCAAATTATTGCACACATCACAGGGATTAAATCTACACAAGAAGTATGAAGCTGAGTATCATACTGAAGCCCGCAAAGCCACCAAATCATGGGCTATGGCAGGTAGACTGCGTCTGTTGGGGCCTGTGTTTGAGTACAAGAAGCTCACTAATTCAAGGTATAAGTATGCTGTTCGCTTCATCTGTAAAAATTAGCAAGGTATGAGGGCTGATTCCACGGCTAAGAAGCTGCTAAGTAACAATGCTACAGATTTTTGGAAAGAAGTAAGAGCTCTTAACATAGAAACATAGAAAATAGGTGCAGGAGTAGGCCATTCGGCAAAACATCTCTACCATGCACTGTAGATGGAATCTCCAGAACAGCTAATATCGCGGAGATATGGCGACAACATTATAGTACTTTATTCAACTGTGTCCAAGGTGACTTGTATAGGGTGGGCAATATTGAGAGTAATGACTGAATGGCGATTATGTCACATGAGGTGTATTATGCCTCATTAGAACAGATGGTATTGGGGGCAGGGTGTTGACATGGATAGAACATTGGTCGGCAGACCAATAGGAGCAAAGAGTAGGAGTGAACGGGTCCTTTTCAGAATGGCAGGCAGTGGCGAGTGGAGTGCCGCAAGGCTCGGTGTTGGGGCCGCAACTGTTTACCATATATATTATTGATTTGGAAGAGGGAATTAGGAGCAACACTAGCAGGTTTGCGGATGACACAAAACTGGGTGGCAGTGTGAATGGTGAAGAGGATGTTAGGATGTTGCAGGGTGACATGGACAGGTTGCGTGAGTGGGCAGATGCTTGGCAGATGCAGTATAATATAGATAAATGTGAGGTTATTCACTTTGGCGGCAAAAACAAGGGGGAAGATTATTATCTCAATGGGGTTAGGTCAGGTAAGGGGGAGGTACAGAAAGAGCTGGGTGTCCTTGTACACCGGTCACTGAAAGTTGGCGTGCAGGTACAGCAGGCAGTGAAGAAAGCTAATGGAATGTTGGCCTTCATAACAAGAGGATTTCAGTATAGGAGTAAAGAGGTTCTTCAGCAGTTGTATAGGACTCTGGTGAGACCACATCTGGAGTATTGTGTACAGATTTGGTTTCCTAATTTGAGGAAGGACATCCTTTTGATTGAGGCAGTGCAGCATAGGTTCACGATAATGATTCCAGGGATGGCGGGACTGTCATATGAGGAAAGATTGAAAAGACTAGACTTGTATGCACTGGAGATTAGAAGGATGAGGGGGGATCTTATAGAAACATGTAAAATTATAAAAGGACTGGACAAGCTAGATGCAGGAAAAGTGTTCCCAATGTAGGGCGAGTCCAGAACCCGGGGCCACAGTCTTAGAAATAAGGGGAGGTCATTTAAGACTGAGGTGAGAAAACACTTTTCCACCCAGAGAGTTGTGAATTTATGGAATTCCCTGCCACAGAGGTCAGTGGAGGCCAAATCACTGGATGGATTTAAAAGAGAGTTGGATAGAGCTCTAGGGGCTAGTGGAGTCAAGGGATATGGGGAGAAGGCAGGTACAGGTTATTGATATCGGACGATCAGCCATGATCACAATGAATGCAATGCTGGCTTGTAGGGCCGAATGGCCGCCTCCTGCACCTATTTTCTATGTTTCTATGTTTCTATGCCATGAACAAGCTAGCCAACAACAAAGCTAATGGCTTGGGTCATATTTCTGCTGAACATCTTAAGTATTTGAGTATGAGGATAGCTCCTCTCCTGCTATTTGTTTTACTGGCTTTATGATTCATGGCTTGTTACCAGACTCAATGTTGTCTGTTCTGTTAGTGCCGGTCATTAAGAACAAAGCTGGTAAAGTAGGTAGCCTAAATAATTACAGGCCCATAGCTTTAGCCAGCATATTGTCAAATGTTTTAGAGAGAGTTCTGCTGGATAGAATAAATGAGTTTGTTAACTCCACAGATAACCAGTTTGGGTTTAAAGCTAAACATGGCACTGACTTATGCATATATGCCATAAAGGAGATTATAAACAAACATAGAGGCAAAAACACTTCAATCATTATGTGCTTTATTGATGCTTCCAAAGCCTTTGACCGTGTTAATCACTGAAAGCTGTTTGTTAAAATGAATCAAAGAGGGGTGCCTTAATACATTGGGAGAATTCTGGCCTACTGGTATGCCCACCAGACTCTACAAATAAAATGGGGCAGTAGGGTCCCAGCCCCATTTGGGGTTAGCATTGGTGTTAGAAAAGGGGGAAATTTGTCCCCAGTCCTTTTTAATCTTTATATTGATGATCTGTCCAAACAATTGAAAGCCTGTAATACTGGGTGCATGATTGGTAATATTTTAGTGAACCATATTATGTATGCAGATGATCTTGTGGTCTTTAGTCCATCTAGCGCTGGTCTCCAGCAGCTCCTTACTGTATGTTCTGTGTATGGTGTGGTACATCATGTTAAATATAATGCTTGTAAGAGGGCTGTTATGATCTGTAGAACCAAAGAGGAGAAATATCTAAAATTTCCTGATTTTAAATTGTCTGACAATAAGTGTCTGTAATAAGGTAAAATATGTAGGGCATTTTATTACAGAACAAATGACAGCGATGAGGATATTTATTGGCAACGATGCATGCTGTATGTACAGGCAAATATTCTCTTGCGTAAGTTTGGTGCATGTGCAGATGTGGTGAAGATGTCGCTATTTATTGCATATTGCACACCACTGTATACTGCTCACCTGTGGTCGAACTATGGAAAGACAAGTTTGCAAAGACGAAAGGTGTCATATAATGATGCCATGAGAACATGGCTACCAGACTGATTCCTGGGATGGCAGGACTTCCATATGAAAAAAGACTGGATAGACTCGGCTTGTACTCGCTGGAATTTTGAAGATTGAAGGGGGATCTTATAGAGACTTACAAAATTCTTAAGGGGTTGGACAGGCTAGATGCAGGAAGATTGTTCCCGATGTTGGGGAAGTCCAGAACAAGGGGTCACAGTTTAAGGATAAGGGGGAAATCTTTTAGGACCGAGATGCGAAAATCATTTTTCACACAGAGAGTGGTGAATCTGTGGAATTCTCGGCCACAGTAGGTAGTTGAGGCCAGTTCACTGGCTATATTTAAGAGGGAGCTAGATGTGGCCCTTGTGGCTAAAGGGATCAGGGGGTAGGGAGAGAAGGCAGGTACAGGATACTGACTTGGATGATCAGCCATGATCATATAGAATGGCGGTGCAGGCTCGAAGATCCGAATGGCCTACTCCTGAACCTATTGTCTATGTTTCTATGATATACTAAGATTTTATATGTACTTTAAGATATTTTTTAATATGCAATGCATTTTTATGTAATGTTGCCCCTTGTCTGGACCTTGAGTCCGAAATAAAGTATATTATTATTATTATTATTATTATTATTATTATTCTTATTCTTAAATCGACATCACAAACCTGAACTTCATAAATGCTCCATTCCTGTTCTTGCTCCATACTCTGGATGTCTGATTTATTTTCTGTGAGAGATTCGAAGGTAGATTTCACCTGACCCTGGGGATGGGTTTTCAGATCAGAGAATAAAAATGTCAGAAAATGAACACGACATGACACAATGAAGTGATCAGAATCGGTTTGGTTTTACCTTGTAGATTTCAACAGCTTCATCTACCGGCATGAAGCTGTGAGTCTTGTGTTCCCGCGCAGCTGCACAAACCACACAGATCAGTTTCTTGTCCGTTTCACAAAACAGCTTCAGTTCTTCCTGATGTTTCTCGCAGTGATGTTTACTTTCCTTCTCTTTGAGATTCAGGCTCAGTGCTCGAGCTTTCTCAGCCAGTCTCGCCAAGGCCCGATTCACTCTGAGGGTGCGGTCTGTAAACTCCTCTCTACATTCCGGGCAGGGGTTTCTCGCCTCCCCGTCCCAACTCTGTGTGATGCAGGAGCGGCAGAAGTTGTGCCCGCACTCCAGTATAACCGGATAGGTGAAGAAATCCAGGCAGATGGGACAAACTGCCTCCTCGGTCCAACTCTCGACCTGGTCTTTCGCAGCCATTTTAAATCATCCTCTTCCAGCATCAAAATGTTTTCACCGACGTGGAGCTGCTGAATATGGTCCTGGTCACCTGACCGTCACGGTGCCGTAGAGGCGAATGCAGCTCCAGAGAACTCAGTTCCATCCTGACAACGTGCTCTCCCGTGATCTGCGAGCGTTTTCTCCGAAATCTTGGGTTCTACAGAGGCTTGGCAAAAGTACAAAATGTCCCCAGTGGGTGTAGGATAGTGTTAATGTGCGCGGATCGCTGGTCGGCGCGGACCCGGTGGGTCGAAGGACCTGTTTGCGCGCTGTATCTCGAAACTCAATAGGGCACCTCTCTCTCATGCAACAGTCTTCGGGGCAACCTATGCGTGTATTGTTTCAACGATATTATATGACCCACTAACATTCAAGGCAGTTTGCAAAGGTTTACTTTGTCCGTCTGCAGAAGGGTCCCGACACGAAACGTCGCCAATTCATTCTATCCATAGATGTTGCCTCACCCAATGAGTACCTCCAGCAGTTTTGTCGACCAGATTATTTGTCTGCTGATCAGTTTAGTTTAGTTTAGTGTAGAGATAGTTTAGAAAACAGGCCACTCGGTCCACCGAGTCTGCATCAACCAGCGATCCCCACACATTAACACTGTTCCTGCACACAATAAATTAAACTGGAAAGCCTTATGCCCCTTGGATGGACACTAAATGCTGGAGTAACGCAGCGGGACAGATTGCATCTCTGGAGAGGAGGATTTGGGTGTTGTTTCGGGGCGAGACCCTACTTCAGAAAGTCTCGACACGAAACGTCACCAATTCCTTATCTCCAGAGATGCTGCCTGTCCCGCTGAGTTACTCCAGCATGTTGTGCCTATGTTCGGTTTTGAAACCAGCATCTGCAATTCTTCCAACATTCCGAGGCATATTCCACTGGTTGCTTCTCTCCCTCTCAATTCTGTGCCCATTTGATCCTCGCACAGATGGGAAAGACCCCCCCCCCCCCCCCCCCTCCCCACACACACACACAGCCCCCTCTCCACACCGGACCCGAGCTTGAACCCTCTGTGAATGCTTTCAAATTCCCTTCTCCACAGAGAACCTGCACCCGCTTCTCCGGCCTCACCCTCGACCCGAATCTCCTGATCCTTGAAACCATTCCAGTGAATATCTCCTGCGCCCTCCCGATGACCCTCGCTTCATTTATTAAGTTTGGTGACCAGAAATCGGCTTGATGCACCGGTTGGGTCCAAACCTGTGTTTTTATACCGATTCAACATAACCTCCGGATGATGTAGGAAGGAACTGCAGATTGCTGGTTTAAATCGAAGATTCAAATTGCTGGAGTATCTCAGCGGGACAGGCAGCATCTCAGGTGAAGTTTCGGGTCGAGAACCTTCTTCGGAATCTTTCACTCATTTTTTTTTCTACATCTCATCATATCACCGTCTATATCTCTCGCATCCGTGTCCCCGGACTACTCACAGACTGAATAAGGTTCTCGACCCGAAACGTCGCCCACTCCTTCTGTCCAGAGATGCTGCCTGTCCCGCTGAGTTACTCCAGCTTTTTGTGACTATGTCCTGATGTTGTACTCTGGGCCTTCATTGATGAGGTTCTGGATTCCCGTTGCCATTACTGGCTGCACTTCAATGTGATTTACGCAGGTAAAGCACTCTGTGGTCTCCGAAAAGAGATGTGAGGACATTGTATAAATGTTAGCGGGTTGTGACGCTGCAATGCTGAGAACTCTATGCTGCACATTGTAACTGTCCCTTTTCCCTGTCTATTGTACTGGAGTTTGACTTGGTTGTAACCAGTGGCAGATGGTCTGCCGCAGGACTCGGTGCTGGCTCAACTGGTGACCTTTTTATAAAAAAATGTAAACGATTTCAATGTCCATGTGGGCGACATGGTTACTAACATAGGTACATAGAAAATAGGTGAAGGATGAGGCCATTCGCCCCTTGGAGCCAGCACCGCCGTTCAATGCGATCATGGCTGATCATCCACAATCAGTACCCCGTTCCTGCCTTCTCCCCATATCCCTTGATTCCTCTTGCCTGAAGGACTATCCAGTGAATCGGCCTCCATTGCCTTCTGAGGCAGAGAATTCCACAAATTCCCCCAACTCTCAGGGTGAAAATGTTTGTCCTCGTCGCAGTTCTAATGGTTAGGTCAGTTTGAGATGAGACTAATATTGGTTAAAACAATTGTCCCTAGTATGTTGGATGGTGTTAGTGAACGTGTTATCGAGAATCGTCCGACAGGACTAATATTCACTGGAATTTTGAACGATGAGAGGAGATCTTATTGGAAACATATACATTTTTTTTAGAGGATTGGGCAGGCTGGATGCAGGCAAAATGTTCCCGATGTTGGGGGAATCCAGAACCAGGGGGCACAGTTTAAGAATAAGGAGTAGTTCATATCGGACTGAGATAAGGGAGAACATTTTCACCGGGAGAGTTGTGAATCTGTGGTACTACACTAGTAAGATTCACACCTCCAGATTCAGGGACAATTTCTTCCCAGCTGTTCTCGGGCAACTCACTCATATTTTCACAACCAGAGAGCAGAGATGAACAAATATCGACCTGTTTGGTGATCCTGGGACTGCACTTGATCGGACTTTGCTGGCTTTACTTTGCTCTAAACGTTCTTCCCTTATCATGTATCTATCCACAGGATGTGACTTGAATTTCTGCTAACTGGATCGCACGCAACAAGAGCTTTTCACTGTAGCTCGATACACGTGACAATAAACTAAACTGAACAACTGAACCAAATGCATTGATAGGACCTTCCCCCTCATCTCAATCCATGGTTCCCATCCGTCCTTCCAAATGAGACAGAGGTTCACGGTCACCTCGTCCACTACATCCTGTATTCATGGTGACGCCCGGTGCACATTCGTGTGAAAGTCCAGAGCGCCGACCATTTGCCTGAACACTTGCACTCGGTCCGCCAAGGGCTGCCGTGTGCCAACCATTTTAACTCCTCTTTCCATTCCGACGTTGACCTTTCTGTCCTGGGCCTTCTCCGTTGCCAGAGTGAGGCCACACACTAACTGGAGGAACAGTGCCTCATATTCCCAACAACATCAATAACAATAATGTTTTTTTATGTGCAGCGGGACTGACAGGGTCAGGGCAAATTTCGACCAGAGACTCGGAATGCGAACTCATGTCCTCTCTCCGCAGATCCTGCCTGGCCAACTGCGGACCCATCCCAAGCCCACTTGACTATCTCAGCTTTGTCCACCCACACAACAGAGGTCTGGGCTCAGGCACAAAGGTCTGAGTCAGAGATTTTGCAACCCACTTTATTGTGAGTTGGGAATGCTGATTACAAGCCTGGAAGATTACGGACATTGGGGATGGAATGGCAACATTCCTTGAATGAAGTGCGAGGATTATTTACTAACATTGGAGTCAGGAAGAGAAGTGTGTCCCGCAGTTTAAGGTGGGAAGGTTGTGAGGAGTGATATAGATGCAAATTTAGATTAAGAACAAGTAAGAATTTCATTACTCCGCCTCGGTACATATGACAATTGCTTTTAAACTCTGTTTGTGAATGTTTCTGTCTGTAAATTGACTCCTGCATTTCAGTTGCCATTCCTGGCTGCGCTTCAAGGAGAATTCCACCAGTAAAGCGCTTTGGGGTCTCCAAAAAGAGACGCGACGACATTGTGTAAATGTAAGCGGGTTGTTGCTGTCCGCACTCGATCTGGGAAGGAATGATCCATTTCCGATGCGCAAACAGGGGTAGTGGGTAGACGAAGTAGCCGATGGCGTCCGCGGGCTTGGAATGTACATTGGTCACTCGGGTTTTCTCTGAAACGGAGAAAGAGACGGCGAGAATGCAAAGGGGAGTGTCTCGGCTCGACCAGAGCAAACTGGGAGCTGGTTGGAGACTGGCAGTGAGGGAGTATGAAGCGTTATAAGCGGTGACTGAGAGCAGGAAGCAGCACCGACACAGACATGATGTACCTGAGAGAGAGGTGAGGGAGGGGTCTGGCGGCGACTGAAACAAGGAATGATCTACGTATCCCACAGAGAGACAGGCAGAGCCTGAGCACAACGGGCTCCCACCTGGAATGGGGAATTCGGTTTGAACCCATTCTTCCACAGATCCGTTCGAAGACTTTAAGAACCGGGGGAGCCCGGAGCTCAGGACCCGCCGCCCGCGGCCGCTGCTGAACCCGCGGGAAGGGCGATTGTTTCAATCTTTATATTTTCACAAAAGTAATTTCTGTTCCGTTGCCGGACGCGGTTTAACGCGTTAAAAAGAACGGATCGACAGACAGCTCTGATTTCAGTTGCTGTTTATTTCACTTTTCCCACATTTACATTCCCCCTGGTTTTATTTCCGCGCTCACTGGGGTTTCACGGACGCGGGAATTTGGGGATTAAATGGGAGCCGTTCAGCGCCGACCTGTTGCCACCGGCTTTTTGCCCCACAGCCCCTGAGCCCGCTCCTGACGCCGGTCGCGGAACCCGACTCTTTTTCACACCCGGAGCGGAACCGGAGCAGATCGTCAGCCACTGGTTTTCCTCCCAAGTCCAGAAGAAAGGATACATTTTCTCCGTGAATTTATTCCCCAGTGAAGGTGTGGAGATGGGACTTGTGTGTCCGCGTCGTAAAATGAAACTGTCCCGGACTCGTAACTGAGATAATTTCCCACCTTCCCGGGGATGGGACGGGCGGGGAGAGGGGAGCGAGGGGAGGTATCTGCATTAAACTCGTCACCCTCCCGCCGATGCTCCAGACTCCAGTCTCCGGGACGGCAGTTCTTCTCCATTCCTCTCACAGACTCTGCGGCGAATTTCCCAGACTCCAGCCACGACACACCGCCACCTCCACCTCCCAGTAATGTCTCCCCGATGTGAATTCCCTCCGATCCCAGCACACACTCAAAGTCTGCAAACCTCTTTCTCGGTGTCAGGGAGATGCCTGCAGGTCTCGGCACACTCCCCTCTTCCGATCCTCAGACACCTCGAGCTGAGGACCCGCTGTTTCCTCATCCAGGGTGACGGAGTCTGGGGGGAGAAGCAGAGAATCAGAGAGTCCCCGTGGGGGTCGGGGGGAGACTCGGGTGGAGCGGGCCCCGGGACCGGGGAGAAGCCGCTCGGCCTCAGGCACAGGGGGCGGATAACTGAAACCTTGCTCGAGGTTTCACCACAATAACATCGGATGGCTAACAGACATCTCTCCCGGAGTGTCCCAACCAGGCAGGTGAGGGGAAATTACGCAGGTTATCGGGAAAACGGGCAGGGGCGGGGGTGCGGACTAGGAAAACGTATGCGTAAAGTGAGGATGAACGAAGAGATTGCGGGTGGGGATGGAGAAATAAGGCGGCTATTTAAATATCTTAACATAGAAAATAGGTGCAGGAGTAGGCCATTCGGCCCTTCGAGCCTGAACCGCCATTCAATATGATCATGGCTGGTCATCCAACTCAGTATCCCGTACCTGCCTTCACTTCATACCCCCATCCTGATCCCTTTAGCCACAAGGGCCACATCCAACTCCTCTTAAATATAGCAATGAACTGGCCTCAACTACCTTCTGTGACAGAGAATTCCACAGATTTCACCACTCTCTGTGTGAAAAATGTTTTCTCATCTCCATCCTAAAATACTTCCCCCTTATCCATAAACTGTGGACCCCTTGTTCTGGACTTCCCCGCCCGTACCATCGGGAACAATCTTCCTGCATCTAGCCTATCCAACCCCTTAAGAATTTTGTTAAGTTTCTATAAGATCCCCCTCCTCAATCTTCTAAATTCTAGCGAGTGCAAGCCGGACTCTATCCAGTCTTTCTTCATATAAAAGTCATGCCATCCCAGGAATCAGTCTGGTGAACGTTCTCTGTTCTCCCTCTATGGCAAGAATGTCTTTACTCAGATTAGGAGACCAAAACTGTACGCAATACTCCTGTGTGGTCTCACCAAAGCTCTGTACAACTGCAGTAGAACCGCCCTGCTCCTATACTCAAATCCTTTTGTTGCTGTGAATGCTCACCTTTGCATCTCCCCTTTTCCTAATAAATCGGCCACCATTGAGATAATAGTCTACTTTATTTCCTTGCCACCAAAGTGGATAACCTCACATTTATCCACATTATACTGCATCTGTCATGGCATTTGCCCACTCACCAAACCTATCCAAGTCATTTTGAAGCCTCCTAGCATCCTCCTCAACAGCTAACACTGCCCCCCATCTTCATGCCATCTGCAAACATGGAGATGTTGCTTTCTATTCCCGTCCAAATCATTAATACATATTGTAAATTAGCTGGGGTCCAGCACTGAGTCTTGCGGTACCCCACTCTTCACTACCTGCCATTTGATATTACGTTTACTCCTATTGACTTTGCTTCTGTCTGCCAGCCAGTTCTCTATCCACACCAATACTGAACCCCAATTCCGTGTGACTTTATGTTTGCATACTAATCTCTTATGTGGGACATTGTCAAAAGCCTATGAAAGTCCAGATTAATAAACATCACTGCTTCTCCATACCCACTCTTCTAGTTACATCCTCGAAAAATTCTATAAGAATTCTGTCTGACATGATTTACCTTGCATAAATCAATGGTTTGACTTTGTCCAATGATTTCACCAAATCCCAAATGTGCTGCTATCCCATCTTTAATAACTGACTTTAGCATTTTACCCACTTCCGATGTTAGATTTAACTGGTCTGTAATTCCCCGCTTTTTCTCCCACCTCTCCCTCCTTTTTAAAAAGTGGGGTTACATTAGCTACCCTCCAATCCTCAGGAACTTTTGCGGAATCTAAAGAGTTTTTTGAAAAATTGTCACTAATGCATCCACGACATATTTCTGCGGCTACTTCCTTAAGTACTCTGGGATGCAGCCTATCTGACCCTGAGAATGTATCGGCCTTTAATCCATTACATTTACCTAAGCTAATGTCCTTACTTTCTATTGCGTTAAACTCCTCTTTCCAGCAACGCTACCCCCACCTCATTTTCCTATCTGTCTATCCCTCCTGAATATTGAATATCCCTGGCATGTTCAGCTCCCAGCCTTGGTCACCCTGGAGCCATGGTCTCCGTGATGCCCAACTGCACATTCAACTCATCCACCTTATCACGAATGCTACAAAGCCGTTCAGGCTTGTTTTTACAACACTTTACCCCTTATAAATTCATGTTGAAAAGTGGCCCTTTTTGTTTTTTGCTTGGATTTGGTCTGCCTGCCACTTTTACTTTTAACCTTGTACCTTTTTCTTTACTCATTTTTCACACCTCTGTCTCTCTGCTCATGCTCCCTTCCCATGCCACCATTAGTTTGCCAGTAGATGCCGAGGAGAGAGGAGATTAGAAGCTGGAGGAGGGGACTGGTGTGAGTGGTAATTTAAGGTGGTTTAACAGAGGATGTAGAGATGTGGGTGGAGTTGCCGGATCTATTGAACAGGAGTGGATGACGCAAAAGGCGCCATCTGCTACTGTTTCCGTACTTTCTTTAAGAGGAGGGTGGAATAGATGCGTCTGTACAACCAAGGACGCTCTGATTTCATCGTGAAACAATTTATGAACTTCACTGGTGGGACTTGACAATGTTTTGATGTAAGGCTGTCCAGATAAGCGACGGGGGGGACAGGTGGGATCCAAGACGAGTTGTCAAATGGTCCAAAATTGGCTTAGTGGTTGGAGGTGGAAGGTAGCGGTAGAAGGATTTTATTCTGCTTGGTGGTCTGTGGACTGGTGGTGTGCAGCAGAGCTCGGTGTCTGCAACCTTTGCTGTTTATTTTCTAATTTCGTGGCATGGTTGAGATGTAGGATCGGTGTGAAAAGTTCGTTTGTGGAGGAACAGGAAATGTGGGTTAGCAGAAGTCTAGCCAAAGTCTGCAACAAGATAGAGGCGAGATCATCGAAAACCGTATTGTCATTCAGGGATATCAAGAGGGAGGACGTAGTTTTCTTCAGCATAGAGTTGTAAGACGTAATCAGTTTTACCTCGTTTGATGATATCAGATGTTTCTCTCAATGCCATGTTGTGGAAAAAAAGTGAGCACCCAAAACCTGGCAAACGCAACATATAACACACACAATTGGGTTTGGCTTCATCACTAACCCTGCAAAATATTTAACAGCTGGTTAGAAAAAACTGAGCATTCGTGTTGTTTTGAGCTGTACTATAAAAAACATACATTGTTTCAGGGAAAAGCATTGTCCTACCTCCTCTTGCAACCAGCTTGCTCTGAAATAAATAACAACACAAATCTAAATAGACTGAGATGGATCATGATCCCGATGGCAGTTATTCTCACCAAATGCTAAGAAAAAAACTCTCGATAATGCCATTTCCCAACCTTTGGCCGCTCTCACACAGACAGAAAGTGGAGTATTGTCGAGGGAGAAATCGAACAGGGGGGAAAGCATTAGGGATGTCGTGAAAATAACTGCGAGAATAAAATCTGTGAGTAGGGTGAGCGTTGGATGTTATCTCGAGAAGATGCAGAGATTTAATAGGATGGGGGTGAAATTATTTTTATTTTATTTTAATTTATTTTTTAATTTTTATTTTTTATTAGAGGTAAATACATCAATGTACTTCACATAAATAATTGTTACACTCATTGTACCCCATAATTTGTTTGGCTTTTAAAGAAATAAGAATAGAAAAGAATGAGAAAGAAATAGGTGTGTGAAAATGGTTGTGATAGTGATGGAGCGTACCTATGGGGAGAATAAACCTTGGTCAAAGAAGTAGAGAAAGGGTTGTTAAAAAAAAGAAAATTAAAAAAACAAAACAATAAAAAAGAAATAAATTAGAAAAAGGAGGGATAAAGGGAAAAAAAAGGCCAGTTACTATGTTATTATATCACACAAAAGGAAACCAACAACTCGATTAGTTTTTCAACCCCCTACATTGCACGAGGTACTCCTGACCTCTTCTTTAGAGTTAATTCTATAAATGCAGACCACGTCTGAGATAGAATGCGTTGGTGGATTTCCTTCCAGGCAGAGTCTCAATCTTCCAGATATAGTTTTTTAAAATAGTTGAAATCCACCCTATTTATTGTTGGTTAGGAGCATTTTTCCAGAAATTTTAAGATTAGTTTTTCCTATTAATATGCGTAATCAAATAATTTCTTTTGATACGCATTTCATTCCGAACTCGGTCATCCGAAAATAATCCATTCTGGCTTTGGTGTCATTTTGATTTTTAAACCGTATTTTAAAAATTTCAAAGACTTCAATCCAAAAAAACCTTTGAATTTTTGAACTAAAGAGGAATGTGTGACTATAGTAGGCTTCTGACAATGGCTTGTATCACATAATTGGTGTGAAAAGTTAGGCATAAATTTATTTTAATTTAGTTTTGGGAGTAGTTAATTAATCTATGTAAATTTTAAATGGTATTTAAATGTGTCATACGTTAATTGAGCATTTGTGCACATTTTAATAGATATTCTTTCACCTTTAATTGGAAATTTTTATGCTTAGTTCGCATTCCCACTCCACTCTAATACCTTCGTTGTCAGTATTACTGCATTTAGTCTATTATATATATGTGAAATTTTATTTGGTGATTCCAGCTTTGATATTCATTACTTAATCTAGTAAGTCTCAATGGCATTTTGTGAAATTAATGTGCTTGTTTTTTCTATAATCAATATTTGGATATATTTAAACTATGATTATTACCCTGATTGTTTTTAGTTGGAATTGTTTAAATGATTTAGTTTTCCAGTATCATACAAAAATTCCCAAAAGTTTTGTTTCCTGCTCTTTCCATGGTATAAGGCTTTGTCTTATAATCGAGGGTTTAAACAGAGGGTGTTAGAAAGAGGAAGATAGGAGAGATAGTTTCTTAATTTATATTGTATTTTATTTGTTTCCAAATTCTGATTGTATATGTATAATTGGGTTTTTGTTGTAGTTTGTATTATTCCACCGTCTTTGGTGAAAGGAAGGAGCGAACCATTATTAAAGGGGGAGCTGTCCTCTTTCTCAATAATGATCCATTCGGTTGATGAAGTGAATTATCCAACATGAATCATATTTCTAATATTTACCGGCCAATACTGATATATAAAATTAGGGGAGTGCTAATCCCCCTTCTACTTTGGGTTTATTAGGTGATAGGGCTTTGTATTCTATGGGTCTTATAATCCCAAATACAAGTTGTTAATATCTGCGAAGTCCAATTTTTTACAAAACTTTTTGGGTAGATATAGTAGGCATTGATTGAACAAGTATAGAATTTGTGGTAGAAAAATTATTTTTTATGGTGTTTATTGACCTATTAGGAATCGGGAGCTTTCAAGACTTAAGTAAATTATGTACAAAAAAAAAATTTCTTAAGTACCGGTTATAGTGTGCTTTAAGCATGTCTTTGATTATCTTCTAGTATTTCACTGCCCAGTATTTAAAATAAGCCCACTATTTTAAAAGGTAAATTGTACGAGATGTGTAGAATCTTTAGGTGAATATTTTAAGGTCAGTGGTGGCTTTCAATGGGTGGGGGTTTGGAAATATTATTAACTACTGTGGGGAAAGAAAGCAAAAGCTGTGAATGTATGATGCCTGTTAATAAATTCCACAGAAATTGTAGCACAGGAACGTGGGGAAACTCACAGGGTGGCTTGAAGACAATATTGCAGATAAATTGTATGTGGGAATAATACATGAGCATTCTGGAATTTGGGGCATTATTGTCAGATGTAGTGTGTAGATGGAACGTAGGAACATTGACAGTACTGAATTACTGGTAAATGCAGATGCATTATGTCAGAAATTACCCACCACTTTTTGACTGGTCCATTTCACTTAACAAACTGTCGTGTTCCCTTCACCTTCAGAAACATCACTCCATCCTTGCGTTCTATCTGTTCCTGTAACTTTGAGAGTTCCTCCTGAATGGAATTTAAATTATGTTGTATCTCTTGAAGATGTTTCTCATTATTTTTACAATTTTCTTCCTTCTTCCTGGATATTCCGAGTAAGCGCTGCTCTTTCTCTAGTGAGAATCTGGTGCAGATACAGCAAACTGGAATGAGGGACTGTGACTGAAGGTTGTGTGACTTTTCTATCAAGAGAAAAGAAAAGATTACCAATATATATAGTCACTCGGAGTGCAGGAAAATTGCCATTCAGCCCAAACATGTCATGAGCTGCGTATGTATCTACACTAGTCCAGTTCGTAGCTTTCATTCGAGGCAATTAAGGGTTTCTCTCAATAATTGTGAAATATTTTTGTGAAAGTAATCTACAATCAATAACTCCATTTCACCCAATTCATTCCTGCAAACTAAACATTTATTGTCCATTTACCCTCATAGGGACAGAACTAGGTAACCAGTTAATAGCAGACAGCAGCAAAACTTAGAGCGACAGACTTCGGAGTCATACAGACTAGGGGAGTAGATACCGACCAAGAGACATCTGCGCTAATTCCACTGTGCCGCTTTTGGCCAGATAGCTCCAAAACATTTCTCCTCCACGAACTGTTTCAAATTATGTTTAACTGTAGTTGTGGTACCTGACTCAAACTACCTCCTGTGGCGCACGTTCCATATACAATAACAAAGTGTCCTTCACATTCGTTTTTTAAAAACTTTCACTCTCTCACCTAAAAACATGTACTCATATTCTCGACCCCCCTAATAAGGGTAAAAAGACTGACCATTCCAACGTATCATTCTTGTTACATGATATTATAACTGCTGCAAACCATTCTTCGGACTCCTGCGCTCCGAGAGTAAAGTCCTTGGCTGCTCAACCTCTCAAGAGTTTGGCTTCAACTACTGAGCTTATAGAGGCGCCAACTTATTGCACATTCACAGGATTAAATCTAACAAGAAGTATGTAGTGAGTATCTACTGAAGCCCGAGAAGCACCAAATCATGGGCTAAGGCAGGTCAGACTGTGTCTGTTGGGGCCTGTGTTTGAGTACACGAAGCTCCTAATTCAAGGTTATAAGTTGCTGTTCGCTTCATCTGTAAATTAGCAAGGATAGAGGGTGGATTCAGGCTAAGAAGTGCTAGTAACAATGCTACAGATTTTTTGGAAAGAGGAAGAGATTTAAAAATAGAAAATAGAAAAATAGGTGCAGGGTAGGATATGGCAAAAAAAATAAGACATTCGAGTCATCAATCACGAACTAAGGTATATAATGCTCCCAAATTACAACAAAATATACTTATCAATACATTTATTTAAAATCTTATACCCTCATATTTAAATAATATTAAACATAAAATCTATAACATTTTAATACACCACAAACAACAAACAAATCAACCAAATAAACAACACATAACAAAACAAACATAACAACACAAAAAAAACCCCCCACCAAAAAAACCA
>CM069160.1:11923155-11967796 GCA_035221665.1 Okamejei kenojei
TGGAGTGGTTTTAATTCAAGTGTCTGGGGATGACACGGTTGTTGCGTTGGAATCATTCGCAGCGTTCCACAGTAATATTTGCTTAAGAAACGAAGAGTATTGGAGGGGGTTGGGGTATGGTGGGGCGGGGAGGGGGGGCCGGAGTTGTCGGGCTTCCGGGTTTGTTTCCCAATTATAGAGGGCGGTCTGGTGTGTGAGGGCAGGCGGTTTAGAGTGAGAGCGGTTGGAGGCGTTGGACAGGGGTTAGGGTCGTACGGCAGGTCACGTTTGCCATTCCTGGCTGCGCTCGTGTCCTTGGTTGCGTAGGCCTCCAAGGTTAAAGCGCTGTGGAGGTCGCAAATATTGTGTCGTTGCAGACCGTATGGGGTATATGTTTAGCGGGTTGTTGCTCGTCCGCTCTGTTCAGGGGTGTTGGTTGGTGAATTGTAGCATGCGATTTCAGGGGTTTGATGTGGTTCAGTCCGTAAATATGTAGCCGTGGGCGTCCGCGGGCTTGGTAACGCACCCACCCCTGGCGTCTTTTGGTGTCAATCGGGTTTTCTCACTGAAACGGAGAGTAGAAGAAAGATAAGGAGACGGCCACCCGAGAATGCCTATATGGAGGGTAGGGTAGTCTGTCTCGGCCTGACCAGTGCTTTAAACTGGGAGTGTTTGGTGGACTGGCAGTGACAGGGAGATGAGCGTTAAAGCCGGTGACCGAGCGCAGGAAAGGAAAGCAGCACGATAACAGAATGAGTGTACCCGGAACACCCGTGTGAGGGGGTGGGAGAGGTAGATGGCGGCGTCTGATACTTGGAAGGTATCTACGTATCCCACAGAGAGACAGGCAGAGCACTACGAGCACAAACGGGCTCCCACCTGGGAATGGGGAATTTCGGTTTGAACCATTTTTCCACAGATCCGTTCGATGGACGGGATGGATCAGGGGGTTCCAAAGTGCCGGTGCGCTGGGATCCAGCAAGCACGAGTGGCCAACGCGGCGGTTCCCGAGGGCCCAATTGGGCGTTGGGTTGGATTGACGGGTGTGGGGCTCTAATTAGTTTTGGGAGGTTCCAGGGGACCAGGTATTGCCGGGTGCGCGCGTGTTTTTGTTTCGGAGCGTCTGTACAGAGAGGTGGGATGGGGCGAGGGGTGGGCTCGTGGCCATCAATGTGTCAGGACCAAGGGGGGGTGGGCCGCGCTCTCTGGGGTGTCACGACGCGGAAGGGGGGGTGGTATTGGGTTGACGGGTGCTGGCGCCGTAACGGGGGGACCTCCAGGCGGGAGAGGGGACACACCACCACGCACCTGAGCCCCGCTCCTGACGCCCGGGTGCGGTATCTACGTCTCGGGGGCACACACGAGAGTGGACCGGGCGTGCTGATTGTCAGCCACTGGGGTGCATCCTAGTCCCAGTAGAACAAGGTTACATTGTCTCAGGGAAGGTGTTTCCCAGTGCATAGGGGGTGGTGAGAGGGGGTCTGGGTGTTCCAGCGGGCGGTTTGGGATTATGGCAGGATCTCGGTTCGGAGTGTTTTGAAATAACGGAAAGGGGTTGGGACGGGCGGGAACGTGTAGGCGCCAAAGGGTGCGACGAGACGAGGGTACGGGTTTGGTCAGCTGCCATTTCTAAACGAGGTCACCCTCCCGCACGATGCTCCAGTCTCAGTCTCCCGGTGGTCGGCAGATTTTCTTCTCCTTTCCTCTCCTACAGACTCTGCCGGCGTCCTCCCCAGGACTTCCAGACCACGGACCACACCGCCAACTCTCACCTCCAGTATTGTTACCCGTTTGTGAATTCCCTCCCTGATCCCAGCAAACATCAAAGCATCTGCAAACCTCCTTTTTCTCGGTGTCAGGGAGTAAGATGCCTGCAGGGGTCTGGCACACCTCACCCTCTTCCGGTTCTCAGGACACTCGTGGCGGTGGACACGAGCTTGTTCCTCATTCCAGGGTACGTGACGGCATGGCTGGCGGGGAGAAGCCGAAAGAAGCACATCGTGAATCTAGAAGAGTCCCAGGGGGTTCGGGTCGGGGGGAGACTCGGGTGGAGCGGCCCCCCCTCCCCCCCCCCCCCCCGGGCACCGGGGAGAAGCCGCTCGGCCTCAGGCACAGGGGGCGGATAACTGAAACCTTGCTCGAGGTTTTCACCCACAATACATCGGATGGATAACAGGACATCTCTCCCGGAGTGTCCCAACCAGGCAGGTGAGGGGAAATTACGCAGGTTATCGGGAACGGGCAGGGGAGGGGGTGCGGACTAGGAAAACGTATCGTTAAAGTGAGGGATGAACGAGAGATTGCGAGGTGGGGATGGAGAAATAAGGCGGCTATTTTAAATATCTTAACATAGAAAATAGGTGCAGGAGTAGGCCATTCGGCCCTTCGCAGCCTGAACCGCCATTCAATATGATCATGGCTGGTCATCCAACTCAGTATCCGTACCTGCCTTCTCTTCATACCCCACTGATCCCCTTTAGCCACAAGGGCCACATCTAACTCCTTCTTAAATATAGACAAATTGAACTGGCCTCAACTACCTCTGTGGCAGAGAATTCCACAGATTCACCACTCTCTGTGTGAAAAATGATTTTCTCTCATCTCCATCCTAAAATACTTCCCCCTTATCCTTAAACTGTGACCCCTTGTTCTGGACTTCCCCGCCCGTACCATCGGGAACAATCTTCCTGCATCTAGCCTGTCCAACCCCTTAAGAATTTTGTAAGTTTCTATAAGATCCCCCTCCTCAATCTTCTAAATTCTAGCGAGTACAAGCCGACTCTATCCAGTCTTTCTTCATATAAAAGTCATGCCATCCCAGGAATCAGTCTGGTGAACGTTCTCTGTTCTCCCTCTATGGCAAGAATGTCTTTACTCAGATTAGGAGACCAAAAACTGTACACAATACTCCTGGTGTGGTCTCACCAAAGCTCTGTACAACTGCAGTAGAACCTCCCTGCTCCTATACTCAAATCCTTTTGCTGTGAATGCTACGTTGCATCTCCCCTTTTCCTAATCGGCCACCATTGAGATAATAGTCTACTTTCCTGTTCCTTGCCACCAAAGTGGATAACCTCACATTTATCCACATTATACTGCATCTGTCATGCATTTTGCCCACTCACCCAACCTATCCAAGTCATGTTGAAGCCTCCTAGCATCCTCCTCACAGCTAACACTGCCCCCCCATCTTCATGCCATCTGCAAACATGGAGATGTTGCATTCAATTCCCTCGTCCAAATCATTAATACATATTGTAAATAGCTGGGGTCCCAGCACTGAGTCTTGCGGTACCCCACTATTCACTACCTGCCATTTTGAATATTACGTTTACTCCTAGACTTTGCTTCCTGTCTGCCAGCCAGTTCTCTATCCACACCAATACTGAACCCCCAATACCGTGTGCTTTATGTTTGCATACTAATCTCTTATGTGGGACCTTGTCAAAAGCCTTATGAAAGTCCAGATATAACACATCCACTGCTTCTCCCTTACCCACTCTACTAGTTACATCCTCGAAAAAATTCTATAAGATTCGTCAGACATGATTTACCTTTCATAAATCAATGCTGACTTTGTCCAATGATTTCACCAAATCCCAAATGTGCTGCTATCCCATCTTTAATAACTGACTTTAGCATTTTACCCACTGTCGATGTTAGATTAACTGGTCTGTAATTCCCCGTTTTCTCTCTCCCCCTTTTTAAAAAGTGGGGTTACATTAGCTACCCTCCAATCCTCAGGAACTTTTGCGGAATCTAAAGAGTTTTGAAAAATTGTCACTAATGCATCCACTATTTCTGCGGCTACTTCCTTAAGTACTCTGGGATGCAGCCTATCTGACCCTGAGAATGTATCGGCCTTTAATCCATTAAATTTACCTAAGCTAATGTCCTTACTTTCTATTGCGTTAAACTCCTCTTTCACCAGCAACGCTACCCCACCTCATTTTCCTATCTGTCTATCCCTCCTGAATATTGAATATCCCTGGATGTTCAGCTCCCAGCCTTGGTCACCCTGGAGCCATGTCTCCGTGATGCCAACTGCACATTCAACTCATCCACCTTATCACGAATGCTACAAAGCCTTCAGGCTTGTTTTTACAACACTCTTACCCCTTATACAATTATGTTGAAAAGTGGCCCTTTTTGATTTTTGCTCTGGATTTGTCTGCCTGCCACTTTTACTTTTCACCTTGCTACCTTTTTCTTCTACCCTCATTTTACACACCTCTGTCTCTCTGCTCATGCTCCCTTCCCCCTGCCACATTAGTTTGCCAGTAGATGCCGAGGGAGAGGCAGATTAGAAGATGAGGAGACTGGTGTGAGTGGTAATTAAAGGTGGTTAAAGAGGATGTAGAGATGTGGGGTGGAGTTGCCGTGATCATATTGAACAGGAGTGGACTGGACGCACAAATCCATCTGCTACCGTTTCATTACTTTCTTTAGAGGAGGGTGGATTAGATGCGTCTGTACAACCAAGAACGCTATGATCTCATCGTGAAACAATATATGAACTTCACTGGGGGACTTGACAATGTTTTGCATGTAAGGCTGGTCCAGAAAGCGAAGGCAGGTGGGATCCAAGACGAGTTGTCAAATGGTCCAAAATTGGCTTAGTGGTTGGAGGTGGAAGGTAGCGGTAGAAGGATGTTCTGCTTGGAGGTCTGTGACTGGTGGTGTGCAGCAGAGATCGGTGCTGCAACCTTTGCTGTTTATTTTCTATTTTCGTGGCATGGATGAGAATGTAGGAGGTGTGAAAAGTACGTTTGTGGAGAACAGGAAATGTGGGTAGCGAGGAAGTCTGCCAAAGTCTGCAACAAGATAGAGGCGAGATCATCGAAACCTTATTGTCATGCAGGGATATCAATATTGGAGGACGTAGTTTTCTTCACGCATAGAGTTGTAAGAAGTATCAGTTTTACCTCGTTTGATGATATCAGATGTTTCTCTCAATGCCATGTTGTGGAAAAAAGTGAGATCAAACTTTTCAATCGGAAACGCAACATCTACCACACACATTGGTTTGGCTTCATCACTAACCCTGCAAATATTTAACAGCTGGTTAGAAACAAAGCATTCGCTGTTGTTTTGAGCTGTACTATAAAAAACATACATTGTTTCAGGGAAAAGCATGTCCTACCTCCTCTTGCAACCAGCTTGCTCCTGAAATAAATAAAACACAAATCTAAATAGACTGAGATGGATCATGATCCCGATGGCAGTTATTTCACCAAATGCTAGAAAAAAACCTCTGATAATTCCCATTTCCCAACTCTTTGCCGCTCTCACACAGACAGAAAGTGGATATTGTCGAGGAGAAATCGAACACGGGGGAAAGCATTAGGGATGTCGATGAAAATAACTGCGAGAATACAACTTACGAGTAAGAGAGAGCAGGTCGTGGGATTTTATCTCGAGAAGATGCCAGAGATAATAGGATGGAATATTTTTATTTTATTTTAATTTATTTTTTAATTTTTATTTTTATTAGAGGTAAATACATCAATGTACTTCACACATATATATTGTTACAATCATTGTACCCCATAATTTGTTGGCTTTTAAAGAAAAAGAATAGAAAGAATGAGAAAGAAATAGGTGAAAATGGTTGTGATAGTGAAGGAGCGTGCCAAAGGGGAGAATAAACCCTTGGTCAAAGAATTAGAGAAAGGGTGTTAAAAAAAAAGAAAATTAAAAAAAACAAAACAAATAAAAGAATAAATTAGAAAAAGGAGGGGGAAAAGGGAAAAAAAAAGCCAGTTACTATGTTATATATATCACACAAAAGGAATCCACCAACTCGATAGTTTTTCATCCCCCCCTACCAATGCCCGAGGTACTCCTGCACCCTATCTTTATAGTAATTCTATAAATGCAGACCACGTCTGATAGAAGCGTTGTGATTTTCCTTCCAGGCGGAGTCTCATATCTTCCAGATATAGTTTTTTAAACATAGTTGAAATCCACATATTTAATGTTGGTATAGGAGCATTTTTCCAGAATTTTAAGATTAGTTTTTTTCCTATTATTAAGCCGTAATCAAATAAATTCTTTTGATACGCATTTAATTCCGAACTTCTGTCATTCCGAAAATAATCCATTCTGGCTTTGGTGTCATTTTTATTTTAAACAGTATTTTAAAAATTTCAAAGACTTCAATCCAAAACCTTTGAATTTTTGTACAAAAGATGAATGAGTGCACTATAGTAGCTTCTTGACAATGGCATTTATCACAAATTGGTGAAACGTTAGGGAAAAATTTATTTAATTTAGTTTTGGAGTAGTATAATCTATGTATAATTTTAAATTGTATTAAAATGTGTCTTACGTTAATTGAGCATTTGTGCACATTTAATATATATTCTTTCCACCTTTCATTGGAAATTTTTATGCTTAGTTCGCATTCCCACTCACCTCTAATACCTTCCATTGTTGGTATTACTGCATTTAGTATAATATTATATATATGTGAAATTAAATTTGGTGATTCCGCTTTGGTATTCATTACTTAATCTAGTAAGTCTAATGGCATTTTGTGAAATTGATGTGCATGTTTTTTCAAATAATCACATATTTGGAAATATTTAAAATACTGATTGTTACCCTGATTGTATTATAGTTGTAATTGTTTAAATGATTATAGTTTTCCTGTATCATACAAATCTCCCAAAGTTTTAATTCCTGCTCTTTCCCATTGTATAAATGCTTTGTCTATAATCGAGGGTTTAAACAGAGGGTTTTTAGCAATAGGAGATAGGAGAGATAAGTTTCTTAATTTTAAATTGTATTTTATTTGTTTCCAAATTCTGATTGTACTATGTATAATTGGGTTTTTGTTGTAGTTTGTATTATTCACCGTCATTGGTGAAAGAAGGATCGCACCAATATTAAAGGGGGAGCAGTCCTCTTTCTCCACAATGATCCATTCCGGTTGATGAAGAGAATTATCCAACAATTGAATCATATTTCTAATATTTACCGACCAATAATAATACATAAAATTAGGGAGTGCTAATCCCCCTACTACTTTGGGTTTATTCAGGTGTGGTCTTTGTATTCTATGGGTCTTATAATCCCAAATACAATTTGTAATATCTGAGTCCAATTTTTTAAAAAACCTTTGGGTAGATATAGTGGGATTGATTGGAACAAGTATAGAATTTTTGGTAGAAAAATCATTTTTATGGCGTTTATTCGACCTATTAAGGACATCGGGAGCGTTTTCCAGACCTTAATTAAATTATGTAATTTATTAAGTACCGGGTTATAGTTTGCTTTAAGCATGTCTTGATATCTTCTAGTAATTTCAATGCCCAAGTATTTAAAATTATGCCCAGCTATTTTAAAAGGAAATTGTACGAGATGTGTAGAATCTTTAGGATGGAATATTTTAAGGTCAGTGGTGGATTTCAATGGGTGGGGGTTGGAAATATTATAACTACTTGTGGGGAAAAGAAAGATAAAGCCTGGAATGTATGATAGCCTGTAATAAATTCCACAAGAAATGTAGCACAGAGAACGTGGAACTCACAGGGTGGCCTGAAGACAATATTGCAGATAAATTGAAGTGGGATAAATACATGAGCATTCCTGGAATTTGGGGCATTATTGTCAGATGTAGTGTGTAGATGGAACGTACGGAACATTGACCCAGTACTGAATTACTGGTAAATGCAGCATTTATTTCAGAAATTTAACCCACCACTTTGTGACTGTCCATTTCACTTCAACAAACTGTAGTGTCTAACCCTCACCTTCAGAAACATCACACCATCCTTGCGGTCTATCTGTTCCTGTAACTTTGAGAGTTCCTCCTGAATGGAATTTAAATTATTTTGTATCTCTTGAAGATTTTTCTCCATTTTTTTTACAATTTTCTTCTCTTCTTCCTGGATATCTCCGAGTAAGCGCTGCTCTTTCTCAGTGAGAATCTGGTGCAGTTCAGCAAACTGGTATGTGACCTGTGACTGAAGGTTGTGTGACTCTTTCTATCAGAGAAAGAAAAGATACAATATATATAGTCACTCGGAGTGCAGGAAAATGCCATTCAGCCCAACATGTCCATGAGCTTCGTATGTATCTACACTAATCCAGTTCGTAGCTTTCATTACCGAGGCAATTCAAGAGTTTCTCTCAATAATTGTGAAATATTTTGTGAAAGTAATCTACAATCACATAACTCCCATTTCACCAATTCAATTCCCTGCAACCTAAACCATTTTATAAGTCCATTTACCCTCATAGGACAGAATTAGGTCACCAGAACTAGCAGACAGCAGCAATACTTAGAGCGACAGACTGCATAGAGTCATACAGCAAGGGGAGCTAGATACCGACCAAGACGACCCATCTGCGCTAATTCCACCTGCCCGCATTTGGCCCAGATAGCTCCAAAACATTTCTCTCCACGAACCTGTTCAAATACTGTTTAACTGTTGTTGTGGTACCTGACTCAACTACCTCCTGTGGCAGCACGTTCCATATACCCACTATCAAAGTGTCCTTCACGTTCGTTTTAAATCCTTTCCCTCTCACCTAAAACATGTACCCTCATATTCTCGACCCCCCTACTAAGGGTAAAAGACTGACCATCCAACGTATCATTTTGTTTCATGATATTATACACCTGCTGCAAACCATTCTTCGGACTCCTGCGCTCCAGAGAGTAAAGTCCTTGGCTGCTCAACCTCTCCCAAGAGTTCTGGCTCTCGACTACTGAGCTTTATAGAGGCGCCAAATTATTGCACACATCACAGGGATTAAATCTACACAAGAAGTATGAAGCTGAGTATCATACTGAAGCCCGCAAAGCCACCAAATCATGGGCTATGGCAGGTAGACTGCGTCTGTTGGGGCCTGTGTTTGAGTACAAGAAGCTCACTAATTCAAGGTATAAGTATGCTGTTCGCTTCATCTGTAAAAATTAGCAAGGTATGAGGGCTGATTCCACGGCTAAGAAGCTGCTAAGTAACAATGCTACAGATTTTTGGAAAGAAGTAAGAGCTCTTAACATAGAAACATAGAAAA
Organism: Okamejei kenojei; assembly: GCA_035221665.1. Taxonomy (NCBI): domain Eukaryota; kingdom Metazoa; phylum Chordata; class Chondrichthyes; order Rajiformes; family Rajidae; genus Okamejei; species Okamejei kenojei. The sequence goes on from CM069160.1 coordinate 11,932,165, forward strand.
TAGGTGCAGGAGTAGGCCATTCGGCAAAACATCTCTACCATGCACTGTAGATGGAATCTCCAGAACAGCTAATATCGCGGAGATATGGCGACAACATTATAGTACTTTATTCAACTGTGTCCAAGGTGACTTGTATAGGGTGGGCAATATTGAGAGTAATGACTGAATGGCGATTATGTCACATGAGGTGTATTATGCCTCATTAGAACAGATGGTATTAGGGGTAGGGTGTTGACATGGATAGAACATTGGTCGGCAGACCAATAGGAGCAAAGAGTAGGAGTGAACGGGTCCTTTTCAGAATGGCAGGCAGTGGCGAGTGGAGTGCCGCAAGGCTCGGTGTTGGGGCCGCAACTGTTTACCATATATATTATTGATTTGGAAGAGGGAATTAGGAGCAACACTAGCAGGTTTGCGGATGACACAAAACTGGGTGGCAGTGTGAATGGTGAAGAGGATGTTAGGATGTTGCAGGGTGACATGGGACAGGTTGCGTGAGTGGGCAGATGCTTGGCAGATGCAGTATAATATAGATAAATGTGAGGTTATTCACTTTGGCGGCAAAAACAAGGGGGAAGATTATTATCTCAATGGGGTTAGGTCAGGTAAGGGGGAGGTACAGAAAGAGCTGGGTGTCCTTGTACACCGGTCACTGAAAGTTGGCGTGCAGGTACAGCAGGCAGTGAAGAAAGCTAATGGAATGTTGGCCTTCATAACAAGAGGATTTCAGTATAGGAGTAAAGAGGTTCTTCAGCAGTTGTATAGGACTCTGGTGAGACCACATCTGGAGTATTGTGTACAGATTTGGTTTCCTAATTTGAGGAAGGACATCCTTTTGATTGAGGCAGTGCAGCATAGGTTCACGATAATGATTCCAGGGATGGCGGGACTGTCATATGAGGAAAGATTGAAAAGACTAGACTTGTATGCACTGGAGATTAGAAGGATGAGGGGGGATCTTATAGAAACATGTAAAATTATAAAAGGACTGGACAAGCTAGATGCAGGAAAAGTGTTCCCAATGTAGGGCGAGTCCAGAACCCGGGGCCACAGTCTTAGAAATAAGGGGAGGTCATTTAAGACTGAGGTGAGAAAACACTTTTCCACCCAGAGAGTTGTGAATTTATGGAATTCCCTGCCACAGAGGTCAGTGGAGGCCAAATCACTGGATGGATTTAAAAGAGAGTTGGATAGAGCTCTAGGGGCTAGTGGAGTCAAGGGATATGGGGAGAAGGCAGGTACAGGTTATTGATATCGGACGATCAGCCATGATCACAATGAATGGCAATGCTGGCTTGTAGGGCCGAATGGCCGCCTCCTGCACCTATTTTCTATGTTTCTATGCTTCTATGCCATGAACAAGCTAGCCAACAACAAAGCTAATGGCTTGGGTCATATTTCTGCTGAACATCTTAAGTATTTGAGTATGAGGATAGCTCCTCTCCTTGCTATTTGTTTTACTGGCTTTATGATTCATGGCTTGTTACCAGACTCAATGTTGTCTGTTCTGTTAGTGCCGGTCATTAAGAACAAAGCTGGTAAAGTAGGTAGCCTAAATAATTACAGGCCCATAGCTTTAGCCAGCATATTGTCAAATGTTTTAGAGAGAGTTCTGCTGGATAGAATAAATGAGTTTGTTAACTCCACAGATAACCAGTTTGGGTTTAAAGCTAAACATGGCACTGACTTATGCATATATGCCATAAAGGAGATTATAAACAAACATAGAGGCAAAAAACACTTCAATCATTATGTGCTTTATTGATGCTTCCAAAGCCTTTGACCGTGTTAATCACTGAAAGCTGTTTGTTAAAATGAATCAAAGAGGGGGTGCCTTAATACATTGGGAGAATTCTGGCCTACTGGTATGCCCACCAGACTCTACAAATAAAATGGGGCAGTAGGGTCCCAGCCCCATTTGGGGGTTAGCATTGGTGTTAGAAAAGGGGGAAATTTGTCCCAGTCCTTTTTAATCTTTATATTGATGATCTGTCCAAACAATTGAAAGCCTGTAATACTGGGTGCATGATTGGTAATATTTTAGTGAACCATATTATGTATGCAGATGATCTTGTGGTCTTTAGTCCATCTAGCGCTGGTCTCCAGCAGCTCCTTACTGTATGTTCTGTGTATGGTGTGGTACATCATGTTAAATATAATGCTTGTAAGAGGGCTGTTATGATCTGTAGAACCAAAGAGGAGAAATATCTAACATTTCCTGATTTTAAATTGTCTGACAATAAGTGTCTGTAATAAGGTAAAATATGTAGGGCATTTTATTACAGAACAAATGACAGCGATGAGGATATTTATTGGCAACGATGCATGCTGTATGTACAGGCAAATATTCTCTTGCGTAAGTGTGGTGCATGTGCAGATGTGGTGAAGATGTCGCTATTTATTGCATATTGCACACCACTGTATACTGCTCACCTGTGGTCGAACTATGGAAAGACAAGTTTGCAAAGACGAAAGGTGTCATATAATGATGCCATGAGAACATGGCTACCAGACTGATTCCTGGGATGGCAGGACTTCCATATGAAAAAAGACTGGATAGACTCGGCTTGTACTCGCTGGAATTTTGAAGATTGAAGGGGGATCTTATAGAGACTTACAAAATTCTTAAGGGGTTGGACAGGCTAGATGCAGGAAGATTGTTCCCGATGTTGGGGAAGTCCAGAACAAGGGGTCACAGTTTAAGGATAAGGGGGAAATCTTTTAGGACCGAGATGAGAAAATCATTTTTCACACAGAGAGTGGTGAATCTGTGGAATTCTCGGCCACAGTAGGTAGTTGAGGCCAGTTCACTGGCTATATTTAAGAGGGAGCTAGATGTGGCCCTTGTGGCTAAAGGGATCAGGGGGTAGGGAGAGAAGGCAGGTACAGGATACTGAGTTGGATGATCAGCCATGATCATATTGAATGGCGGTGCAGGCTCGAAGATCCGAATGGCCTACTCCTGCACCTATTGTCTATGTTTCTATGATATACTAAGATTTTATATGTACTTTAAGATATTTTTTAATATGCAATGCATTTTTATGTAATGTTGCCCCTTGTCTGGACCTTGAGTCAGAAATAAAGTATATTATTATTATTATTATTATTCTTATTCTTAAATCGACATCACAAACCTGAACTTCATAAATGCTCCATTCCTGTTCTTGCTCCATACTCTGGATGTCTGATTTATTTTCTGTGAGAGATTCGAAGGTAGATTTCACCTGACCCTGGGGATGGGTTTCAGATCAGAGAATAAAAATGTCAGAAAATGAACACGACATGACACAATGAAGTGATCAGAATCGGTTTGGTTTTACCTTGTAGATTTCAACAGCTTCATCTACCGGCATGAAGCTGTGAGTCTTGTGTTCCCGCGCAGCTGCACAAACCACACAGATCAGTTTCTTGTCCGTTTCACAAAACAGCTTCAGTTCTTCCTGATGTTTCTCGCAGTGATGTTTACTTTCCTTCTCTTTGAGATTCAGGCTCAGTGCTCGAGCTTTCTCAGCCAGTCTCGCCAAGGCCCGATTCACCCTGAGGCTGCGGTCTGTAAACTCCTCTCTACATTCCGGGCAGGGGTTTCTCGCCTCCCCGTCCCAACTCTGTGTGATGCAGGAGCGGCAGAAGTTGTGCCCGCACTCCAGTATAACCGGATCGGTGAAGAAATCCAGGCAGATGGGACAAACTGCCTCCTCGGTCCAACTCTCGACCTGGTCTTTCGCAGCCATTTTAAATCATCCTCTTCCAGCATCAAAATGTTTTCACCGACGTGGAGCTGCTGAATATGGTCCTGGTCACCTGACCGTCACGGTGCCGTAGCGGCGAATGCAGCTCCAGAGAACTCAGTTCCATCCTGACAACGTGCTCTCCCGTGATCTGCGAGCGTTTTCTCCGAAATCTTGGGTTCTACAGAGGCTTGGCAAAAGTACAAAATGTCCCCAGTGGGTGTAGGATAGTGTTAATGTGCGCGGATCGCTGGTCGGCGCGGACCCGGTGGGTCGAAGGACCTGTTTGCGCGCTGTATCTCGAAACTCAATAGGGCACCTCTCTCTCATGCAACAGTCTTCGGGGCAACCTATGCGTGTATTGTTTCAACGATATTATATGACCCACTAACATTCAAGGCAGTTTGCAAAGGTTTACTTTGTCCGTCTGCAGAAGGGTCCCGACACGAAACGTCGGCAATTCATTCTATCCATAGATGCTGCCTCACCCAATGAGTACCTCCAGCAGTTTTGTCGACCAGATTATTTGTCTGCTGATCAGTTTAGTTTAGTTTAGTGTAGAGATAGTTTAGAAAACAGGCCACTCGGTCCACCGAGTCTGCATCAACCAGCGATCCCCACACATTAACACTGTTCCTGCACACAATAAATTAAACTGGAAAGCCTTATGCCCCTTGGATGGACACTAAATGCTGGAGTAACGCAGCGGGACAGATTGCATCTCTGGAGAGGAGGTTTGGGTGTTGTTTCGGGGCGAGACCCTACTTCAGACAGTCTCGACACGAAACGTCACCAATTCCTTATCTCCAGAGATGCTGCCTGTCCCGCTGAGTTACTCCAGCATGTTGTGCCTATGTTCGGTTGAAACCAGCATCTGCAATTCTTCCAACATTCCGAGGCATATTCCACTGGTTGCTTCTCTCCCTCTCAATTCTGTGCCCATTTGATCCTCGCACAGATGGGAAAGACCCCCCCCCCCTCCCCACACACACACACACACACAGCCCCCTCTCCACACCGGACCCGAGCTTGAACCCTCTGTGAATGCTTTCAAATTCCCTTCTCCACAGAGAACCTGCACCCGCTTCTCCGGCCTCACCCTCGACCCGAATCTCCTGATCCTTGAAACCATTCCAGTGAATATCTCCTGCGCCCTCCCGATGACCCTCGCTTCATTTATTAAGTTTGGTGACCAGAAATCGGCTTGATGCACCGGTTGGGTCCAAACCTGTGTTTTATACCGATTCAACATAACCTCCGGATGATGTAGGAAGGAACTGCAGATGCTGGTTTAAATCGAAGATTCAAATTGCTGGAGTATCTCAGCGGGACAGGCAGCATCTCAGGTGAAGTTTCGGGTCGAGAACCTTCTTCGGAATCTTTCACTCATTTTTTTTCTACATCTCATCATATCACCGTCTATATCTCTCGCATCCGTGTCCCCGGACTCACAGACTGAATAAGGTTCTCGACCCGAAACGTCGCCCACTCCTTGTGTCCAGAGATGCTGCCTGTCCCGCTGAGTTACTCCAGCTTTTTGTGACTGTGTCCTGATGTTGTACTCTGGGCCTTCATTGATGAGGTTCTGGATTCCCGTTGCCATTACTGGCTGCACTTCAATGTGAGTTACGCAGGTAAAGCACTCTGTGGTCTCCGAAAAGAGATGCGAGGACATTGTATAAATGTTAGCGGGTTGTGACGCTGCAATGCTGAGAACTCTATGCTGCACATTGTAACTGTCCCTTTTCCCTGTCTATTGTACTGGAGTTTGACTTGGTTGTAACCAGTGGCAGATGGTCTGCCGCAGGGCTATGTGCTGGCTCAACTGGTGACCTTTTTTTAAAAAATGTAAACGATTTCAATGTCCATGTGGGCGACATGGTTACTAACATAGGTACATAGAAAATAGGTGAAGGATTAGGCCATTCGCCCCTTGGAGCCAGCACCGCCGTTCAATGCGACCATGGCTGATCATCCACAATCAGTACCCCGTTCCTGCCTTCTCCCCATATCCCTTGATTCCTCTTGCCTGAAGGACTATCCAGTGAATCGGCCTCCATTGCCTTCTGAGGCAGAGAATTCCACAAATTCCCCCAACTCTCAGGGTGAAAATGTTTGTCCTCGTCGCAGTTCTAATGGTTAGTCAGTTTGAGATGAGACTAATATTGGTTAAAACAATTGTCCCTAGTATGTTGGATGGTGTTAGTGAACGTGTTATCGAGAATCGTCCGACAGGACTAATATTCACTGGAATTTTGAACGATGAGAGGAGATCTTATTGGAAACATATACATTTTTTTAGAGGATTGGGCAGGCTGGATGCAGGCAAAATGTTCCCGATGTTGGGGGAATCCAGAACCAGGGGGCACAGTTTAAGAATAAGGAGTAGTTCATATCGGACTGAGATAAGGGAGAACATTTTCACCGGGAGAGTTGTGAATCTGTGGTACTACACTAGTAAGATTCACACCTCCAGATTCAGGGACAATTTCTTCCCAGCTGTTCTCGGGCAACTCACTCATATTTTCACAACCAGAGAGCAGTGATGAACAAATATCTACCTGTTTGGTGATCCTGGGACTGTACTTGATCGGACTTTGCTGGCTTTACTTTGCTCTAAACGTTCTTCCCTTATCATGTATTTATACACTGGATGTGACTTGAATTTCTGCTAACTGGATCGCACGCAACTAGAGCTTTTCACTGTAGCTCGATACACGTGACAATAAACTAAACTGAACAACTGAACCAAATGCATTGATAGGACCTTCCCCCTCACCTCAATCCATGGTTCCCATCCGTCCTTCCAAATGAGACAGAGGTTCACGGTCACCTCGTCCACTACATCCTGTATTCATGGTGACGCCCGGTGCACATTCGTGTAAAAGTCCAGATTTGCCGACCATTTGCATGAACACTTGCACTCGGTCCGCCAAGGGCTGCCGTGTGCCAACCATTTTAACTCCTCTTTCCATTCCGACGTTGACCTTTCTGTCCTGGGCCTTCTCCGTTGCCAGAGTGAGGCCACACACTAACTGGAGGAACAGTGCCTCATATTCCCAACAACATCAATAACAATAATGTTTTTTTTATGTGCAGCGGGACTGACAGGGTCAGGGCAAATTTCGACCAGAGACTCGGAATGCGAACTCATGTCCTCTCCCCACATACCCTGCCTGGCCAACTGCGGACCCATCCCAAGCCCACTTGACTATCTCAGCTTTGTCCACCCGCACAACAGAGGTCTGGGCTCAGGCACAAAGATCTGAGTCAGAGATTTTGCAACCCACTTTATTGTGAGTTGGGAATGCTGATTACAAGCCTGGAAGATTACGGACATTGGGGATGGAATGGCAACATTCCTTGAATGAAGTGCGAGGATTATTTACTAACATTGGAGTCAGGAAGAGAAGTGTGTCCCGCAGTTTAAGGTGGGAAAGTTGTGAGGAGTGATATAGATGCAAATTTAGATTAAGAACAAGTAAGAATTTCATTACTCCGCCTCGGTACATATGACAATTAACAACTCATGACTATTTCTCTCTTTTGGGCTGAGGGCGGCGATTAAAGTTTCACCTGATGGATTGAGTGAAAGAAGGGAAGAAACTGAGGCAGATAATCAGAGAGGAAAACATGGAAAAGGGTTGGTAAATTGAAATCAAGCCCACTTACAATATTGCAGGTCAGTAGATTAATACACCAGATACATTTAATACCCTGTTGTTGCAGTTGGATCATTCGCGCGACCAGTAACATTCATAAGAACCGAATAGAAAGATCGTGTTTATTTGAATTATGTGCTTGGTGCTTCTAATAATCCAATTGAAATAAACCCAAATCGCTTTGGACCGTATAGCTTGCTTTTAAACTCTGTTTGTGAATGTTTCTGTCTGTAAATTGACTCCTGCATTTCAGTTGCCATTCCTGGCTGCGCTTCAAGGAGAATTCCACCAGTAAAGCACTTTGGGGTCTCCAAATAGAGATGCGAGGACATTGTGTAAATGTAAGCGGGTTGTTGCTGTCCGCACTCGGTCTGGGAATGAATATTCCATTTCCGATGCGAAAACAGGGGTAGTGGATAGACGAAGTAGCCGATGGCGTCCGCGGGCTTGGAATGGACATTGGTCACTCGGGTTTTCTCTGAAACGGAGAAAGAGACGGCGAGAATGCAAAGGGGAGTGTCTCGGCTCGACCAGAGCAAACTGGGAGTTGGTTGGAGACTGGCAGTGAGGGAGATGAAGCGTTAAAGCGGTGACTGAGAGCAGGAAGCAGCACCGACACAGACATGATGTACCTGAGAGAGAGGTGAGGGAGGGGTCTGGCGGCGACTGAAGCAAGGAACGATCTGCGTATCCCACAGAGAGACAGGCAGAGCCTGAGCACAACGGGCTCCCACCTGGAATGGGGAATTCGGTTTGAACCCATTCTTCCACAGATCCGTTCGAAGACTTTAAGAACCGGGGGAGCCCGGAGCTCAGGACCCGCCGCCCGCGGCCGCTGCTGAACCCGCGGGAAGGGCGATTGTTTCAATCTTTATATTTTCACAAAAGTAATTTCTGTTCCGTTGCCGGACGCGGTTAACGCGTTAAAAAGAACGGATCGACAGACAGCTCTGATTTCAGTTGCTGTTTATTTCACTTTTCCCACATTTACATTCCCCCTGGTTTTATTTCCGCGCTCACTGGGGTTTCACGACGCGGAATTTGGGGATTAAATGGGAGCCGTTCAGCGCCGACCTGTTGCCCACCGGCTTTTTGCCCCACAGCCCCTGAGCCCCGCTCCTGACGCCGGTCGCGGAACCCGACTCTTTTTCACACCCGGAGCGGAACCGGAGCAGATTGTCAGCCACTGGTTTTCCTCCCAAGTCCAGAAGAAAGGATACATTTTCTCCGTGAATTTATTCCCAGTGAAGGTGTGGAGATGGGACTTGGTGTCCGCGTCGTAAAATGAAACTGTCCCGGACTCGTAACTGAGATAAACTCCCACCTTCCCGGGGATGGGACGGGCGGGGAGAGGGGAGCGAGGGGAGGTATCTGCATTAAACTCGTCACCCTCCCGCCCGATGCTCCAGACTCCAGTCTCCGGGGACGGCAGTTCTTCTCCATTCCTCTCCACAGACTCTGCGGCGACTCCCAGACTCCAGCCACGACACACCGCCACCTCCACCTCCCAGTAATGTCTCCCCGATGTGAATCCCTCCGATCCCAGCACACACTCAAAGTCTGCAAACCTCTTCTCGGTGTCAGGGAGATGCCTGCAGGTCTCGGCACACCTCACCCTCTTCCGATCCTCAGACACCTCGAGCTGAGGACCCGCTGTTTCCTCATCCAGGGTGACGGAGTCTGGGGGGAGAAGCAGAGAATCAGAGAGTCCCAGGGGGTCGGGGGGAGACTCGGGTGGAGCGGCCCCGGGACCGGGGAGAAGCCGCTCGGCCTCAGGCACAGGGGGCGGATAACTGAAACCTTGCTCGAGGTTTCACCCACAATAACATCGGATGGATAACAGACATCTCTCCCGGAGTGTCCCAACCAGGCAGGTGAGGGGAAATTACGCAGGTTATCGGGAACGGGCAGGGGCGGGGGTGCGGACTAGGAAAACGTATGCGTAAAGTGAGGATGAACGAGAGATTGCGGGTGGGGATGGAGAAATAAGGCGGCTATTTAAATATCTTAACATAGAAAATAGGTGCAGGAGTAGGCCATTCGGCCCTTCGAGCCTGAACCGCCATTCAATATGATCATGGCTGGTCATCCAACTCAGTATCCCGTACCTGCCTTCTCTTCATACCCCCCTGATCCCTTTAGCCACAAGGGCCACATCTAACTCCTTCTTAAATATAGCCAATGAACTGGCCTCAACTACCTTCTGTGGCAGAGAATTCCACAGATTCACCACTCTCTGTGTGAAAAATGATTTTCTCATCTCCATCCTAAAATACTTCCCCCTTATCCTTAAACTGTGACCCCTTGTTCTGGACTTCCCCGCCCGTACCATCGGGAACAATCTTCCTGCATCTAGCCTGTCCAACCCCTTAAGAATTTTGTAAGTTTCTATAAGATCCCCCTCCTCAATCTTCTAAATTCTAGCGAGTACAAGCCGACTCTATCCAGTCTTTCTTCATATAAAAGTCATGCCATCCCAGGAATCAGTCTGGTGAACGTTCTCTGTTCTCCCTCTATGGCAAGAATGTCTTTACTCAGATTAGGAGACCAAAACTGTACACAATACTCCTGGTGTGGTCTCACCAAAGCTCTGTACAACTGCAGTAGAACCTCCCTGCTCCTATACTCAAATCCTTTTGCTGTGAATGCTACGTTGCATCTCCCCTTTTCCTAATCGGCCACCATTGAGATAATAGTCTACTTTCCTGTTCCTTGCCACCAAAGTGGATAACCTCACATTTATCCACATTATACTGCATCTGTCATGCATTTGCCCACTCACCCAACCTATCCAAGTCATTTTGAAGCCTCCTAGCATCCTCCTCACAGCTAACACTGCCCCCCATCTTCATGCCATCTGCAAACATGGAGATGTTGCATTCAATTCCCTCGTCCAAATCATTAATACATATTGTAAATAGCTGGGGTCCCAGCACTGAGTCTTGCGGTACCCCACTATTCACTACCTGCCATTTTGAATATTACGTTTACTCCTAGACTTTGCTTCCTGTCTGCCAGCCAGTTCTCTATCCACACCAATACTGAACCCCCAATACCGTGTGCTTTATGTTTGCATACTAATCTCTTATGTGGGACCTTGTCAAAAGCCTTATGAAAGTCCAGATATAACACATCCACTGCTTCTCCCTTACCCACTCTACTAGTTACATCCTCGAAAAATTCTATAAGATTCGTCAGACATGATTTACCTTTCATAAATCAATGCTGACTTTGTCCAATGATTTCACCAAATCCCAAATGTGCTGCTATCCCATCTTTAATAACTGACTTAGCATTTTACCCACTGTCGATGTTAGATTAACTGGTCTGTAATTCCCCGTTTTCTCTCTCCCTCCTTTTTAAAAAGTGGGGTTACATTAGCTACCCTCCAATCCTCAGGAACTTTTGCGGAATCTAAAGAGTTTTGAAAAATTGTCACTAATGCATCCACTATTTCTGCGGCTACTTCCTTAAGTACTCTGGGATGCAGCCTATCTGACCCTGAGAATGTATCGGCCTTTAATCCATTAAATTTACCTAAGCTAATGTCCTTACTTTCTATTGCGTTAAACTCCTCTTTCACCAGCAACGCTACCCCACCTCATTTTCCTATCTGTCTATCCCTCCTGAATATTGAATATCCCTGGATGTTCAGCTCCCAGCCTTGGTCACCCTGGAGCCATGTCTCCGTGATGCCAAACTGCACATTCAACTCATCCACCTTATCACGAATGCTCCTTGCATTGAGATACAAAGCCTCCAGGCTTGTTTTTACAACACTCTTACCCCTTATACAATTATGTTGAAAAGTGGCCCTTTTTGATTTTTGCTCTGGATTTGTCTGCCTGCCACTTTTACTTTTCACCTTGCTACCTTTTTCTTCTACCCTCATTTTACACACCTCTGTCTCTCTGCTCATGCTCCCTTCCCCCTGCCACATTAGTTTGCCAGTAGATGGCGAGGGAGAGGCAGATTAGAAGATGATGAGACTGGTGTGAGTGGTAATTAAAGGTGGTTAAAGAGGATGTAGAGATGTGGGGTGGAGTTGCCGTGATCATATTGAACAGGAGTGGACTGGACGCACAAGGCCATCTGCTACTGTTTCTTTACTTTCTTTAGAGGAGGGTGGATTAGATGCGTCTGTACAACCCTGATGTCATTGTGAAACAATATATGAACTTCACTGGGGGACTTGACAATGTTTTGCATGTAAGGCTGGTCCAGAAAGCGAAGGCAGGTGGGATCCAAGACGAGTTGTCAAATGGTCCAAAATTGGCTTAGTGGTTGGAGGTGGAAGGTAGCGGTAGAAGGATGTTCTGCTTGGAGGTCTGTGACTGGTGGTGTGCAGCAGAGATCGGTGCTGCAACCTTTGCTGTTTATTTTCTAATTTCGTGGCATGGATGAGAATGTAGGAGGTGTGAAAAGTACGTTTGTGGAGAACAGGAAATGTGGGTAGCGAGGAAGTCTGCCAAAGTCTGCAACAAGATAGAGGCTAGATCATCGAAACCTTATTGTCATGCAGGGATATCAATATTGGAGGACGTAGTTTTCTTCACGCATAGAGTTGTAAGAAGTATCAGTTTTACCTCGTTTGATGATATCAGATGTTTCTCTCAATGCCATGTTGTGGAAAAAAGTGAGATCAAACTTTTCAATCGGAAACGCAACATCTACCACACACATTGGTTTGGCTTCATCACTAACCCTGCAAATATTTAACAGGTGGTTAGAAACAGAGCATTTGCTGTTGTTTTGAGCTGCACTATAAAAAACATACATTGTTTCAGGCAAAAGCATGTCCTACCTCCTCTTGCGACCAGCTTGCTCCTGAAATAAATAAAACACAAATCTAAATAGACTGAGATGGATCATGATCCCGATGGCAGTTATTTCACCAAATGCTAGAAAAAAACCTCTGATAATTCCCATTTCCCAACTCTTTGCCGCTCTCACACAGACAGAAAGTGGATATTGTCGAGGAGAAATCGAACACGGGGGAAAGCATTAGGGATGTCGATGAAAATAACTGCGAGAATACAACTTACGAGTAAGAGAGAGCAGGTCGTGGGATTTTATCTCGAGAAGATGCCAGAGATAATAGGATGGAATATTTTTATTTTATTTTAATTTATTTTTTAATTTTTATTTTTATTAGAGGTAAATACATCAATGTACTTCACATATATATTGTTACAATCATTGTACCCCATAATTTGTTGGCTTTTAAAGAAAAAGAATAGAAAGAATGAGAAAGAAATAGGTGAAAAGGGTTGTGATAGTGAAGGAGCGTGTCAAAGGGGAGAATAAACCCTTGGTCAAAGAATTAGAGAAAGGGTGTTAAAAAAAAGAAAATTAAAAAAACAAAACAAATAAAAGAATAAATTAGAAAAAGGAGGGGAAAAGGGAAAAAAAAGCCAGTTACTATGTTATATATATCACACAAAAGGAATCCACCAACTCGATAGTTTTTCATCCCCCCCTACCAATGCCCGAGGTACTCCTGCACCCTATCTTTGTAGTAATTCTATAAATGCAGACCACGTCTGATAGAAGCGTTGTGATTTTCCTTCCAGGCGGAGTCTCATATCATCCAGATATAGTTTTTCAATCATAGTTGAAATCCACATATTTAATGTTGGTATAGGAGCATTTTTCCAGAATTTTAAGATTAGTTTTTTTCCTATTATTAAGCCGTAATCAAATAAATTCTTTTGATACGCATTTAATTCCGAACTTCTGTCATTCCGAAAATAATCCATTCTGGCTTTGGTGTCATTTTTATTTTAAACAGTATTTTAAAAATTTCAAAGACTTCAATCCAAAACCTTTGAATTTTTGTACAAAAGATGAATGAGTGCACTATAGTAGCTTCTTGACAATGGCATTTATCACAAATTGGTGAAACGTTAGGGAAAAATTTATTTAATTTAGTTTTGGAGTAGTATAATCTATGTATAATTTTAAATTGTATTAAAATGTGTCTTACGTTAATTGAGCATTTGTGCACATTTAATATATATTCTTTCCACCTTTCATTGGAAATTTTTTATGCTTAGTTCGCATTCCCACTCACCTCTAATACCTTCCGTTGTCAGTATTACTGCATTTAGTATAATATTATATATATGTGAAATTATATTTGGTGATTCCGCTTTGATATTCATTACTTAATCTAGTAAGTCTAATGGCATTTTGTGAAATTCATGTGCATGTTTTTTCAAATAATCACATATTTGGAAATATTTAAACTACTGATTATTACCCTGATTGTATTATAGTTGTAATTGTTTAAATGATTATAGTTTTCCGTATCATACAAATCTCCCAAAGTTTTTTAATTCCTGCTCTTTCCCATTGTATAAATGCTTTGTCTATAATCGAGGGTTTAAACAGAGGGTTTTTAGCAATAGGAGATAGGAGAGATAAGTTTCTTAATTTTAAATTGTATTTTATTTGTTTCCAAATTCTGATTGTACTATGTATAATTGGGTTTTTGTTGTAGTTTGTATTATTCACCGTCATTGGTGAAAGAAGGATCGCACCAATATTAAAGGGGGAGCAGTCCTCTTTCTCCATAATGATCCATTCCGGTTGATGAAGTGAATTATCCAACAATTGAATCATATTTCTAATATTTACCGACCAATAATAATATATAAAATTAGGGAGTGCTAATCCCCCTACTACTTTGGGTTTATTCAGGTGTGGTCTTTGTATTCTATGGGTCTTATAATCCCAAATACAATTTGTAATATCTGAGTCCAATTTTTTAAAAAACCTTTTGGGTAGATATAGTGGGATTGATTGGAACAAGTATAGAATTTGTGGTAGAAAAATCATTTTTATGGCGTTTATTCGACCTATTAAGGACATCGGGAGCGTTTTCAAGAACTTAATTAAATTATGTAATTTATTAAGTACCGTGTTATAGTTTGCTTTAAGCATGTCTTGATATATTCTAGTAATTTCAATGCCCAAGTATTTAAAATTTTCTTCAGCTATTTTAAAAGGAAATTGTACGAGATGTGTAGAATCTTTAGGATGGAATATTTTAAGGTCAGTGGTGGATTTCAATGGGTGGGGGTTGGAAATATTATAACTACTTGTGGGGAAAAGAAAGATAAAGCCTGGAATGTATGATAGCCTGTAATAAATTCCACAAGAAATGTAGCACAGAGAACGTGGAACTCACAGGGTGGCCTGAAGACAATATTGCAGATAAATTGAAGTGGGATAAATACATGAGCATTCCTGGAATTTGGGGCATTATTGTCAGATGTAGTGTGTAGATGGAACATACGGAACATTGACCCAGTACTGAATTACTGGTAAATGCAGCATTTATTTCAGAAATTTAACCCACCACTTTGTGACTGTCCATTTCACTTCAACAAACTGTAGTGTCTCCCCTCACCTTCAGAAACATCACACCATCCTTGCGGTCTATCTGTTCCTGTAACTTTGAGAGTTCCTCCTGAATGGAATTTAAATTATTTTGTATCTCTTGAAGATTTTTCTCCATTTTTTTTACAATTTTCTTCTCTTCTTCCTGGATATCTCCGAGTAAGCGCTGCTCTTTCTCAGTGAGAATCTGGTGCAGTTCAGCAAACTGGTATGTGACTTGTGACTGAAGGTTGTGTGACTCTTTCTATCAGAGAAAGAAAAGATACAATATATATAGTCACTCGGAGTGCAGGAAAATGCCATTCAGCCCAACATGTCCATGAGCTTCGTATGTATCTACACTAATCCAGTTCGTAGCTTTCATTACCGAGGCAATTCAAGAGTTTCTCTCAACAATTGTGAAATATTTTGTGAAAGTAATCTACAATCACATAACTCCCATTTCACCAATTCAATTCCCTGCAACCTAAACCATTTTATATGTCCATTTACCCTCATAGGACAGAACTAGGTCACCAGAACTAGCAGACAGCAGCAATACTTAGAGCGACAGACTTCATAGAGTCATACAGCAAGGGGAGCTAGATACCGACCAAGACGACCCATCTGCGCTAATTCCACCTGCCCGCATTTGGCCCAGATAGCTCCAAAACATTTCTCTCCACGAACCTGTTCAAATACTGTTTAACTGTTGTTGTGGTACCTGACTCAACTACCTCCTGTGGCAGCACGTTCCATATACCCACTATCAAAGTGTCCTTCACGTTCGTTTTAAATCCTTTCCCCTCTCACCTAAAACATGTACCCTCATATTCTCGACCCCCCTACTAAGGGTAAAAGACTGACCATCCAACGTATCATTTCGTTTCATGATATTATACACCTGCTGCAAACCATTCTTCGGACTCCTGCGCTCCAGAGAGTAAAGTCCTTGGCTGCTCAACCTCTCCCAAGAGTTCTGGCTCTCGACTACTGAGCTCTATAGAGGCGCCAAATTATTGCACACATCACAGGGATTAAATCTACACAAGAAGTATGTAGCTGTGTATCATACTGAAGCCCGCAAAGCCACCAAATCATGGGCTATGGCAGGTAGACTGCGTCTGTTGGGGCCTGTGTTTGAGTACAAGAAGCTCACTAATTCAAGGTATAAGTATGCTGTTCGCTTCATCTGTAAAAATTAGCAAGGTATGAGGGCTGATTCCACGGCTAAGAAGCTGCTAAGTAACAATGCTACAGATTTTTGGAAAGAAGTAAGAGCTCTTAACATAGAAACATAGAAAAATAGGTGCAGGAGTAGGCCATTCGGCAAAACATCTCTACCATGCACTGTAGATGGAATCTCCAGAACAGCTAATATCGCGGAGATATGGCGACAACATTATAGTACTTTATTCAACTGTGTCCAAGGTGACTTGTATAGGGTGGGCAATATTGAGAGTAATGACTGAATGGCGATTATGTCACATGAGGTGTATTATGCCTCATTAGAACAGATGGTATTGGGGGCTAGGGTGTTGACATGGATAGAACATTGGTCGGCAGACCAATAGGAGCAAAGAGTAGGAGTGAACGGGTCCTTTTCAGAATGGCAGGCAGTGGCGAGTGGAGTGCCGCAAGGCTCGGTGTTGGGGCCGCAACTGTTTACCATATATATTATTGATTTGGAAGAGGGAATTAGGAGCAACACTAGCAGGTTTGCGGATGACACAAAACTGGGTGGCAGTGTGAATGGTGAAGAGGATGTTAGGATGTTGCAGGGTGACATGGACAGGTTGCGTGAGTGGGCAGATGCTTGGCAGATGCAGTATAATATAGATAAATGTGAGGTTATTCACTTTGGCGGCAAAAACAAGGGGGAAGATTATTATCTCAATGGGGTTAGGTCAGGTAAGGGGGAGGTACAGAAAGAGCTGGGTGTCCTTGTACACCGGTCACTGAAAGTTGGCGTGCAGGTACAGCAGGCAGTGAAGAAAGCTAATGGAATGTTGGCCTTCATAACAAGAGGATTTCAGTATAGGAGTAAAGAGGTTCTTCAGCAGTTGTATAGGACTCTGGTGAGACCACATCTGGAGTATTGTGTACAGATTTGGTTTCCTAATTTGAGGAAGGACATCCTTTTGATTGAGGCAGTGCAGCATAGGTTCACGATAATGATTCCAGGGATGGCGGGACTGTCATATGAGGAAAGATTGAAAAGACTAGACTTGTATGCACTGGAGATTAGAAGGATGAGGGGGGATCTTATAGAAACATGTAAAATTATAAAAGGACTGGACAAGCTAGATGCAGGAAAAGTGTTCCCAATGTAGGGCGAGTCCAGAACCCGGGGCCACAGTCTTAGAAATAAGGGGAGGTCATTTAAGACTGAGGTGAGAAAACACTTTTCCACCCAGAGAGTTGTGAATTTATGGAATTCCCTGCCACAGAGGTCAGTGGAGGCCAAATCACTGGATGGATTTAAAAGAGAGTTGGATAGAGCTCTAGGGGCTAGTGGAGTCAAGGGATATGGGGAGAAGGCAGGTACAGGTTATTGATATCGGACGATCAGCCATGATCACAATGAATAGCAATGCTGGCTTGTAGGGCCGAATGGCCGCCTCCTGCACCTATTTTCTATGTTTCTATGCTTCTATGCCATGAACAAGCTAGCCAACAACAAAGCTAATGGCTTGGGTCATATTTCTGCTGAACATCTTAAGTATTTGAGTATGAGGATAGCTCCTCTCCTTGCTATTTGTTTTACTGGCTTTATGATTCATGGCTTGTTACCAGACTCAATGTTGTCTGTTCTGTTAGTGCCGGTCATTAAGAACAAAGCTGGTAAAGTAGGTAGCCTAAATAATTACAGGCCCATAGCTTTAGCCAGCATATTGTCAAATGTTTTAGAGAGAGTTCTGCTGGATAGAATAAATGAGTTTGTTAACTCCACAGATAACCAGTTTGGGTTTAAAGCTAAACATGGCACTGACTTATGCATATATGCCATAAAGGAGATTATAAACAAACATAGAGGCAAAAACACTTCAATCATTATGTGCTTTATTGATGCTTCCAAAGCCTTTGACCGTGTTAATCACTGAAAGCTGTTTGTTAAAATGAATCAAAGAGGGGTGCCTTAATACATTGGGAGAATTCTGGCCTACTGGTATGCCCACCAGACTCTACAAATAAAATGGGGCAGTAGGGTCTCAGCCCCATTTGGGGTTAGCATTGGTGTTAGAAAAGGGGGAAATTTGTCCCCAGTCCTTTTTAATCTTTATATTGATGATCTGTCCAAACAATTGAAAGCCTGTAATACTGGGTGCATGATTGGTAATATTTTAGTGAACCATATTATGTATGCAGATGATCTTGTGGTCTTTAGTCCATCTAGCGCTGGTCTCCAGCAGCTCCTTACTGTATGTTCTGTGTATGGTGTGGTACATCATGTTAAATATAATGCTTGTAAGAGGGCTGTTATGATCTGTAGAACCAAAGAGGAGAAATATCTAAAATTTCCTGATTTTAAATTGTCTGACAATAAGTGTCTGTAATAAGGTAAAATATGTAGGGCATTTTATTACAGAACAAATGACAGCGATGAGGATATTTATTGGCAACGATGCATGCTGTATGTACAGGCAAATATTCTCTTGCGTAAGTTTGGTGCATGTGCAGATGTGGTGAAGATGTCGCTATTTATTGCATATTGCACACCACTGTATACTGCTCACCTGTGGTCGAACTATGGAAAGACAAGTTTGCAAAGACGAAAGGTGTCATATAATGATGCCATGAGAACATGGCTACCAGACTGATTCCTGGGATGGCAGGACTTCCATATGAAAAAAAGATTGGATAGACTCGGCTTGTACTCGCTGGAATTTTGAAGATTGAAGGGGGATCTTATAGAGACTTACAAAATTCTTAAGGGGTTGGACAGGCTAGATGCAGGAAGATTGTTCCCGATGTTGGGGAAGTCCAGAACAAGGGGTCACAGTTTAAGGATAAGGGGGAAATCTTTTAGGACCGAGATGAGAAAATCATTTTTCACACAGAGAGTGGTGAATCTGTGGAATTCTCGGCCACAGTAGGTAGTTGAGGCCAGTTCACTGGCTATATTTAAGAGGGAGCTAGATGTGGCCCTTGTGGCTAAAGGGATCAGGGGGTATGGAGAGAAGGCAGGTACAGGATACTGACTTGGATGATCAGCCATGATCATATAGAATGGCGGTGCAGGCTTGAAGATCCGAAAGGCCTACTCCTGCACCTATTGTCTATGTTTCTATGATATACTAAGATTTTATATGTACTTTAAGATATTTTTTAATATGCAATGCATTTTTATGTAATGTTGCCCGTTGTCTGGACCTTGAGTCCGAAATAAAGTATATTATTATTATTATTATTATTATTATTATTATTATTCTTAAATCGACATCACAAACCTGAACTTCATAAATGCTCCATTCCTGTTCTTGCTCCATACTCTGGATGTCTGATTTATTTTCTGTGAGAGATTCGAAGGTAGATTTCACCTGACCCTGGGGATGGGTTTCAGATCAGAGAATAAAAATGTCAGAAAATGAACACGACATGACACAATGAAGTGATCAGAATCGGTTTGGTTTTACCTTGTAGATTTCAACAGCTTCATCCACCGGCATGAAGCTGTGAGTCTTGTGTTCCCGCGCAGCTGCACAAACCACACAGATCAGTTTCTTGTCCGTTTCACAAAACAGCTTCAGTTCTTCCTGATGTTTCTCGCAGTGATGTTTACTTTCCTTCTCTTTGAGATTCAGGCTCAGTGCTCGAGCTTTCTCAGCCAGTCTCGCCAAGGCCCGATTCACCCTGAGGCTGCGGTCTGTAAACTCCTCTCTACATTCCGGGCAGGGGTTTCTCGCCTCCCCGTCCCAACTCTGTGTGATGCAGGAGCGGCAGAAGTTGTGCCCGCACTCCAGTATAACCGGATCGGTGAAGAAATCCAGGCAGATGGGACAAACTGCCTCCTCGGTCCAACTCTCGACCTGGTCTTTCGCAGCCATTTTTAAATCATCCTCTTCCAGCATCAAAATGTTTTCACCGACGTGGAGCTGCTGAATATGGTCCTGGTCACCTGACCGTCACGGTGCCGTAGCGGCAGAGTTGCTGCCTTGCGGCGAATGCAGCTCCAGAGAACTCAGTTCCATCCTGCCAACGTGTTCTCCCGTGATCTGCGAGCGTTTGCTCCGAAATCTTGGGTTCTACAGAGGCTTGGCAAAAGTACAAAATGTCCCCAGTGGGTGTAGGATAGTGTTAATGTGCGCGGATCGCTGGTCGGCGCGGACCCGGTGGGTCGAAGGACCTGTTTGCGCGCTGTATCTCGAAACTCAATAGGGCACCTCTCTCTCATGCAACAGTCTTCGGGGCAACCTATGCGTGTATTGTTTCAACGATATTATATGACCCACTAACATTCAAGGCAGTTTGCAAAGGTTTACTTTGTCCGTCTGCAGAAGGGTCCCGACACGAAACGTCGGCAATTCATTCTATCCATAGATGCTGCCTCACCCAATGAGTACCTCCAGCAGTTTTTGTCGACCAGATTATTTGTCTGCTGATCAGTTTAGTTTAGTTTAGTGTAGAGATAGTTTAGAAAACAGGCCACTCGGTCCACCGAGTCTGCATCAACCAGCGATCCCCACACATTAACACTGTTCCTGCGCACAATAAATTAAACTGGAAAGCCTTATGCCCCTTGGATGGACACTAAATGCTGGAGTAACGCAGCGGGACAGATTGCATCTCTGGAGAGGAGGTTTGGGTGTTGTTTCGGGGCGAGACCCTACTTCAGAAGTCTCGACACGAAACGTCACCAATTCCTTATCTCCAGAGACGCTGCCTGTCCCGCTGAGTTTACTCCAGCATGTTGTGCCTATGTTCGGTTGAAACCAGCATCTGCAATTCTTCCAACATTCCGAGGCATATTCCACTGGTTGCTTCTCTCCCTCTCAATTCTGTGCCCATTTGATCCTCGCACAGATGGGAAAGACCCCCCCCCCCCCTCCCCACACACACACACACACAGCCCCCTCTCCAACACCGGACCCGAGCTTGAACCCTCTGTGAATGCTTTCAAATTCCCTTCTCCACAGAGAACCTGCACCCGCTTCTCCGGCCTCACCCTCGACCCGAATCTCCTGATCCTTGAAACCATTCCAGTGAATATCTCCTGCGCCCTCGCGATGACCCTCGCTTCATTTATTAAATTTGGTGACCAGAAATCGGCTTGATGCACCGGTTGGGTCCAAACCTGTGTTTTATACCGATTCAAACGTAACCTCCGGATGATGTAGGAAGGAACTGCAGATGCTGGTTTAAATCGAAGATTCAAATTGCTGGAGTATCTCAGCGGGACAGGCAGCATCTCAGGTGAAGTTTCGGGTCGAGAACCTTCTTCGGAATCTTTCACTCATTTTTTTTCTACATCTCATCATATCACCGTCTATATCTCTCGCATCCGTGTCCCCGGACTCACAGACTGAATAAGGTTCTGAAACGTCGCCCACTCCTTCTGTCCAGAGATGCTGCCTGTCCCGCTGAGTTGCTCCAGCGTACTCTGGGCCCATTGATGAGGTTCTGGATTCCCGTTGCCATTAACTGGCTGCGCTTCAATGTGATTTACGCAGGTAAAGCACTCTGTGGTCTCCGAAAAGAGATGCGAGGAACATTGTAATAAATGTTCAGCGGGTTGTGACGCTGCAATGCTGAGAACTCTATGCTGCACATTGTAACTGTCCCTTTTCCCTGTCTATTGTACTGGAGTTTGACTTGGTTGTAACCAGTGGCAGATGGTCTGCCGCAGGGCTCGGTGCAGGCTCAACTGTGACCTTTTTTTTAAAAAAAATGTAAACGATTTCAATGTCCATGTGGGCGACATGGTTACTAACATAGGTACATAGAAAATAGGTGAAGGATGAGGCCATTCGCCCCTTGGAGCCAGCACCGCCGTTCAATGCGACCATGGCTGATCATCCACAATCAGTATCCCGTTCCTGCCTTCTCCCCATATCCCTTGATTCCTCTTGCCTGAAGGACTATCCAGTGAATCGGCCGCCATTGCCTTCTGAGGCAGAGAATTCCACAAATTCCCCCAACTCTCAGGGTGAAAATGTTTGTCCTCGTCTCAGTTCTAAATGGTTAGTCAGTTTGAGATGAGACTAACATTGGTTAAAACAATTGTCCCTAGTATGTTGGATGGTGTTAGTGAACGTGTTATCGAGAATCGTCCGACAGGACTAATATTCACTGGAATTTAGAACGATGAGAGGAGATCTTATTGGAAACATATACATTTTTTTAGAGGATTGGCAGGCTGGATGCAGGCAAAATGTTCCCGATGTTGGGGGAATCCAGAACCAGGGGGCACAGTTTAAGAATAAGGAGTAGTTCATATCGGACTGAGATAAGGGAGAACATTTTCACCGGGAGAGTTGTGAATCTGTGGTACTACACTAGTAAGATTCACACCTCCAGATTCAGGGACAATTTCTTCCCAGCTGTTCTCGGGCAACTCACTCATATTTTCACAACCAGAGAGCAGAGATGAACAAATATCGACCTGTTTGGTGATCCTGGGACTGCACTTGATCGGACTTTGCTGGCTTTACTTTGCTAAACGTTACTTCCCTATCATAGAAACATAGAAACTAGAAAAGGTGCAGGAGTAGGCCATTCTTCCCAATATATCATGGCTGATCATCATGTATCTATACACTGGATGTGACTTGAATTTCTGCTAACTGGATCGCACGCAACTAGAGCTTTTCACTGTAGCTCGATACACGTGACAATAAACTAAACTGAACAACTGGACTAAATGCATTGATAGGACCTTCCCTCTCACCTCCATCCATGGTTCCCAGCCGTCCTTCCAAATGAGACAGAGGTTCACGGTCACCTCGTCCACTGCATCCTGTATTCATGGTGACGCCTGGTGCACATTCGTGTGAAAGTCCAGAGTCGACGATCATTTGCCTGAACACTTGCACTCGGTCCGCCAAGGGCTGCCGTGTGCCAACCATTTTAACTCCTATTTCCATTCCCACGTTGACCTTTCTGTCCTGGGCCTTTTCCGTTGCCCGAGTGAGGCCACACACAAACTGGAGGAACAGTGCCTCATATTCCCAACAACATCAATAACAATAATGTTTTTTTTATGTGCAGCGGGACTGACAGGGTCAGGGCAAATTTCGACCAGAGACTCGGAATGCGAACTCATGTCCTCTCCCCACATACCCTGCCTGGCCAACTGCGGACCCATCCCAAGCCCACTTGACTATCTCAGCTTTGTCCACCCGCACAACAGAGGTCTGGGCTCAGGCACAAAGATCTGAGTCAGAGATTTTGCAACCCACTTTGTTGTGAGTTGGGAATGCTGATTACAAGCCTGGAAGATTACGGACACGGGGGATGGAATGGCAACATTCCTTGAATGAGGAGCGAGGATTATTTACTAACATTGGAGTCAGGAAGAGAGGTGTGTCCCGCAGTTTAAGGTGGGAAAGCTGTGAGGAGTGATATAGATGCAAATTTAGACTAAGAACAAGTAAGAATTTCATTACTCCGCCTCGGTACATATGACAATTGACAACTCATGACTATTTCTCTCTTTTGGGCTGAGGGCGGCGATTAAAGTTTCACCTGATGGATTGAGTGAAAGAAGGGAAGAAACTGAGGCAGATAATCAGAGAGGAAAACATGGAAAAGGGTTGGTAAATTGAAATCAAGCCCACTTACAATGTTGCAGGTCAGTAGATTAATACACCAGATACATTTAATACCCTGTTGTTGCAGTTAGATCATTCGCGCGACCAGTAACATTCATAAGAACCGAATAGAAAGATTGCGTTTATTTGAAGTATGTACTTGGTGCTTCTAATACTCCAATTGAAATAATCCCAAATCGCTTTGGACAGTATAGCTTGCTTTTAAACTCTGTCTGTGAATGTTCCTGTCTGCAAATTGACTCCTGCATTTCAGTTGCCATTCCTGGCTGCGCTTCAAGGAGAATTCCACCAGTAAAGCACTTTGGGGTCTCCTAAAAGAGATGCGACGACATTGTGTAAATGTAAGCGGGTTGTTGCTGTGCGCACTCGATCTTGGAGGGAATAATCCATTTCTGATGCGCAAACAGGGGTAGTGGATAGACGAAGTAGCCGATGGCGTCCGCGGGCTTGGAATGGACATTGGTCACTCGGGTTGTCTCTGAAACGGAGAAAGAGACGGCGAGAATGCAAAGGGGAGTGTCTCGGCTCGACCAGAGCAAACTGGGAGCTGGTTGGAGACTGGCAGTGAGGGAGATGAAGCGTTAAAGCGGTGACCGAGAGCAGGAAGCAGCACCGATACAGACATGATGTACCTGAGAGAGAGGTGAGGGAGGGGTCTGGCAGCGACTGAAACAAGGAATGATCTACGTATCCCACAGAGAGACAGGCAGAGCCTGAGCACAACGGGCTCCCACCTGGAATGGGGAATTCGGTTTGACCCCATTCTTCCACATATCCGTTCGAAGAAAACTAATCTGTTGTGTGGAGAGCAAATGCTGCAAACACGCTATTAATTCACTGAATCTAAGAGACGGCGGACTTTAAGAACCGGGGAGCCCGGAGCTCAGGACCCGCCGCCCGCGGCGGCTGCTGAACCCGCAGGAAGGGCGATTGTTTCAATCTTTATATTTTCACAAAAGTAATTTCTGTTCCGTTTCCGGACGCGTTAACGCGTTAAAAATGAGGGGGGGGGCGGATCGACAGACAGCTCTGATTTCAGTTGCTGTTTAT
Source organism: Okamejei kenojei (assembly GCA_035221665.1). Taxonomy (NCBI): domain Eukaryota; kingdom Metazoa; phylum Chordata; class Chondrichthyes; order Rajiformes; family Rajidae; genus Okamejei; species Okamejei kenojei. The sequence goes on from CM069160.1 coordinate 11,956,762, forward strand.
TTCACTCTTCCCACATTTACATTCCCCCTGGTTTTATTTCCGCGCTCACTGGGGTTTCACGACGCGGAATTTGGGGATGAAATGGGAGCCGTTCGTTCAGCGCCGACCTGTTGTCCACCGGGTTTCTGCCCCACAGCCCCTGAGCCCCGCTCCTGACGCCGGTCCCGGGACCCGACCCTTTTACACACCCGGAGCGGATCCGGAGCAGATTCTCAGCCACTGGTCTTCAAAAGTCTGGAAGAATGGATAAAGTTGCTCCGTGAATTTATTCCCAGTGAAGGTGTGGAGATGGGTCTTGGTGTTCGCGTCGTAAAATGAAACTGTCCCGGACTCGTAACTGAGATAAACTCCCACCCTCCCGGGGATGGGACGGGCGGGGAGAGGGGATGGAGGGGAGGTGAGTGCAACAAACTCGTCATCATCTCGGTCGATGCTCCAGACTCCAGTCTCCGGGGTCAGGTCCTCCTCTCCTTTCCTCTCCACAGACTCTGCGGCGACTCCCAGACACCAGTCCTGACTCCCCGCTACCTCCACCTCCCAGTAATGTCTCCCCGATGTGAATCCCTCCGATCCCAGCACACACCCCCAGTATATAAACATCTTCCCGTTGTCAGGGAGACTCCTCCGGGTCCCGGTCCATCTCACCCGCTTCCGATCCTCAGACACCTCGAGCTCCGGATGCGCTGTTTCCACATCCAGGGTGACGGAGACTGGGGGGAGAAGCAGAGAATCAGAGAGTCCCCGGGGGTCGGGGGGAGACTCGGGCAGCGCGGCCCCGGGACCGGGGGAGAAGCCGCTCGGCCTCAGATGGACAACAGACATCTTTGCCGGAGATTCTCAACAGGGCAAGAGGGGAAATTCCGCGGTTTCTCGGGAACGGGAGGGGGCGGGAGAGAGCGGACGGGGAAAACGAATGCGGAAAGTGAGGATGGACGAGAGATTGTGGGCGGGGATGGAGAAATAAGGCGGGTGTTTAAATATCTTGCCAGTAGATGGAGAGGGAGATTGGAAGTTGAAGAGGCGGATGTGAGTGGTAATTAGAGGTGGTTAAAGAGGATGTAGAGATGTGGGGTGGAGTTGCTGTGATTATACTGAACGGGAGTGGACTGGAGGGTCGAGACAATCTGCTACCGTTTCATTACTTTCTTTAGAGGAGAGTGGATTTGATGCGTCTGTACAACCAAGAACACTATGATCTCATTGTGAAACAATATATGAACTTCACTGGGGGACTTGCCAATGTCTTGCATGTTAGGCTGGTCCAGAAAGCGAAGGCAGGTGGGATCCAAGACGAGTTGTAAAATGGTTCCAAAATTGTCTTAGTGGTTGGAGGTGGAAGGTAGCGCTAGAAGGATGTTCTGCTTGGAGGTCTGTGACTGGTGGTGTGCAGCAGAGATCGGTGCTGCAACCGTTGCTGTTTATTTTCTATTTTTGTGGCTTGGATGTGAATGTAGGAGGTGTGAAAAGTACGTTTGGGGCGAATGAGAAATGTGGGTAGCGAGGAAGTCCGTCAAAGTCTGCAACAAGATAGAGGCTAGATCATCGAACCCTTATTGTCATGCAGGGATATCAATACCGGAGGACGCAGTTTTCGTCAAACAGATGTAAGAGGTGTCAGTTTTACCTCGTTTGATGATATCAGATGTTTCTCTCAATGCCATGTTGTGGAAAAAAGTGAGATCAAACTTTTCAATGGGTAACGCACCATCTACCACCAACATTGGTTTGGTTTCATCACCAACCCTGCAAATATTTAACAGCTGGTTAGAAACTGAGCATTAGCTGTTTTTTTGAGCTGTACTATAAAAAACATACAATAGTTTCAGTCAAAAGCATGTCCTACCTCCTCTTGCGAACAGCTTCTTCCTGAAATAAATAAAACACAAATCTCAATAGACTGAGATGAATCATTATCCCGACGGCGGGTATTTCACCAAATTGCTGGAAATCCCCCCCCCCCCCCCCCCCCCCCCCCCCCATGATAATTCCCATTTCCCAACTATTTGCCGCTGTCACAAAGATTTAAAGTGGATATTATTGTAGAAACATCGAACACGGGGGAAAGCAGTAGGAATATCGATGAAAATAACTGTGAGCATGCAACTTACGAGTAAGACCGGGCAGGTCGTGGAATTTTATCTGGAGTAGATGCCAGAGATAATGGAATGGAATATTTTAAGGTCAGCGGCGGATTTAAATGGGAGGGGTTGGAAATATTATCACGACTTGTGGAGAAAAGAAAATTAAAGTCAAGAATGTGTGATGGCCTTTAATAAATTCCACAAGAAATGCAGTAAACAGAACGTGGAACTCACAGGGTGGCCTGAAGACAATATTGCAGATAAAGTTAAGTTGAAGTGGGATAAATGCATGAGGATTCCTGGAATTTGGGGCATTATTGTCGGATGTGGTGAGTAGATGGAACAGACTGACCATTTGACCCCAGTACTGAATTACTGGTAAATGCAGTATTTATTTTAGGGATTTAACCCACTATTTTGTGACTACACTTTCCCTTCACCAAACTGTAGTGTAACCCCTCACCTTCAGAAATAACACGCCGTCCTTGTGGTTTATCTGTTCCTGTAACTTTGAGAGTTCCTCCTGAATCAATTTAAATTCCTCTTTAATCTCTTGGAAAAGATTTTTTTCTCCATTTTCTTTTACAATCTTCGCCTCTTCTTCCCGGATATCTCCGAGTATGCACTGCTCTTTCTCAGTGAGAATCTGGTGCAGTTCAGCAAACTGGGATGTGGTCTGTGACTGAAGGTTGCGTGACGCTTCCTGTCAGATGAAAGATGAGAATCAATATATTGTGTCACTCTGCTGTGTTTTCCTCGTGAAATGGAAGGTGACATTGGGTCAATTAATGTTGAGGTCCTGAAGTGCAGAAATATGCCATTCGGCCCAACATGTCCATGCTGGGCTCTGTATGTATTACACTATATCCAATTTGCATGTATTTTAAGCCGTAGCTTCAATACCTGGCAATTAAATTTGCATATCTTTCCATTCATTGTTCTTTATCTCTCCACATCACCGTCTCCTATATCTCTCTTTCCCTGATCCCTGACCAGTCTGAAGAAGGGTCTCGAACCGAAACGTCGCCTATCTCCTTCGCTCCTTAGATGCTGCTGCACTCCGCTGAGTTTCTCCAGCTTTTTGTGTAACCCTCGATTTCTCCAGCATCTGCAGTTTCTTCTTTAACAATTCAATAGCTCGTTTTTGAGATAATTCTGAAATAAATTTGGTGAAATTAATGTGCAATCACATAATTCCCATTCCCCAGTACAATTTCCCTGCAACCTATTGCATTTCATGTGTCCATTAACCCTCACTGGACAGAACCAGGAATTCAATCTCCAGAACTAGCGGACAGGCGGCACCACTTAGAATGACGGATTTCATAGAGTCATACAGCAAGGGTGTTGGATACGGACCAGAGCCCAATCTGCGCTGGTTACACTTGTCCGCATTTGGTCACCCCAGTTCTAATATTTTCTTCACGGATGTGTTAAATATCTTTTAAATATTGTTATGGTATCTGAATCAGCTACCTCTCCTGGCGCTGTCCATACACCCACTTCAAGTGCCCTCAATGTTCATATTAAATCTGATCCCTCTCGCCTTCAACTATGCCCTCGCATGCTCAATTGCCCCACTCAGGTAAAAGACTGAGTGATTCACCTTCACATTTCGTGACATTATAACACCGGCAATGATCATTCTTCAGACACCTGCGCTCCAAGTGAGTGAAGACCTCGGCTGCCCAAACCCGCTCCAAAAGATCATCAAGGTTCCTCGACTATGACTCTATACAGCTGCCCACTTATTACACACATCACCAGATCAAATCTACACAAAAAATAATAATCGATAGCACAAAGCTGACCTAACTCCAGAAATGCTCTCTTTTTGGGTTTCTGCACCATTTCTCGATCTCTGATTTTCTTTTCTGTGAAGAGTTGAAAGGAAGATTTCATTCACTGTTGCCTGGGGTAGGTGTTTCAGATCTAGAAAATGAAAATATCCAGAAAATAAAGAAAAGATTCGACAATGATGTATTCAAAATTGATTTGGTTTTACCTTGTAGAATTCAATTGCTTCATCCTACGGCAAGAAGCTGTGGAGACTTGTGATCCCGCCCAGCTGCACAAATCACACAGATCAGTTTCATGGTCCGTTTCCACAAAACAGCTTCAGTTCTTCCTGATGTTTCTCGCAGTGATTTTTACTTTCCTTCTCTTTGAGTTTCGGGCTCAGCGTTCGAGCTTTCGTCAGCCATCACGCAAGGCCCGATTCACCCTAGGCTGCGGTCCACAAACTCCTTACTGCATTCCGGGCAGGAGTTACTCCTCGCCTCCCTGTCACAACTCTCTGTGTGAATGCAGGAGCGGCAGAAGTTGTGGTCCGCACTCCAGTATAACCGGGTCGGTGAAGAAATGCCAGGCAGAATGGGACACAACTGCTCCATCGGTCCAACTCTCCACCTGGTCTTTCGAATCCACCCCATACATTTTAAAACCTCCCTCTTCCTGCTTCAAAGTTTTTTTCACGGACGTGGAGCTGCTGAATATGGTCATGGACACGTGACCGCACGGTGACGCGCGGCAGAGTTGCTGCCTCACAGACGCGGGTTTCGATCCTGACTACGGGTGCTGTCTGTACGAGTCTGCACGGTTCCCCGTGATCTGCGTGGGTTTTTCTCCCGAGATCTCGGTTTCCACCACACTCCAAGGTTTGGGAAAGTAAAAAAAGTGGCCTTGGTAAATGTAAAATTGTCCCTAGTGTAGGAGCACGTGTTAATGTCCGGGGATCGCTGGTCAGCGAGGACCTGGTGGGTCCGTGGCCTGTTTGCGCGCTGTAACTATAACCTAAATTAAACTCAACCCCCCCAGTCCTGAAAAAAGGGTCTCGACCCAAACGAACGCCTATCTCCTTCACTCCTAGATGCTGCTGCAACCCGCTGAGTTTTCTCCATCCCTTTTGTGTACCCTCATTCTACCAGCATCTACAGTTTCCTTCGGTAACACACCCTACAGTAGCCGTATTGCTGCGACCCGCTGCCGTCCTGGGCAATTACTGCCTATTTTGTCTACAAGCGTTCAGTTGTGAAGATGTCCTGGGCAGCTTCCAGCTCATCGTCACACGAGGGAGGGTAGATTGGACATTAAACTGGCCTGAATATACGAGATAAGTCAGGACAGAAGGGAACGGGCCCGGCGCTAAGGAAGCCTCGGTGTTATCTGAGGAGGCTTGCACCCTATTGGGCAGTGGAACCCGCCGCCCGCTCTCTCCGTTCACAGCCCGGGATCAGGATGACGAGACCTCCCTCCCGCCCTTAATTTATTCCACAACAGTGACCTGTGCTCTCATGCAACCCATCTTCGGGGCAATCTATCGTGTATTGTTTGAAGTATATTATAATGACCCTCTACCAATCATTGCTGTTTCAAGAGTTAACTTGCTGATCATTTCTATTTTAGTTTTAGTTTAGTTTATAGAAACAGCGCGAAAACAGGGCGTTTCGGCCCCACCGAGTCCCGCAACGACCATCGATCCCCGCACATTAATACTATCCTCACAAACACTAGGGACAATTTTTACACATCGCTAGGCCAATACCCGTCTTTGGTTCAAGATTTCGGAGAAAACCCACGCGTCTCCGGAGATGTACTAACTCCGTACAGACGGCAGCCGTAGTCGGGATCGAACCCTGGTCTCTGGCGCTGCACGCGCTGCAAGGCACAACTCTACCGCTGCGCCATAAAGGTCATCCTGCCTGCTAATGCTTCCGAGATGGCGCCCTACCAAGTGTCTATTGCGTGCGATGCGATCTACAATCACAATATTAACAAACGCGCCCAGCACTCTTGAAAAAAAAAAAAATCTCTACTCCCACCTCAAGCATTTCCACTTTAACTGTGATCGAACTTTTCTGGTTTAAAACTTGCACTAAACGTTTATTCCCATCATCGATCCACTGACATTGCTCCGTTTGTAATCATGTATTGTCCTTTCTGCTGACTGCTACACGCAACAAAAGTATTCATCTTGTATGTAGAAACACTTGACAATAAACTGAACTGACAATCCTTAATTCCTCAGATAGGCACAAAATGCTGGAGAACCGTCCTCCACCTGAAAAACTCACCCATTCCTTCTCTCCAGAGATGCTGGGCCTGTCCCGCTGTAGTTACTCCAGCATTTTGTGTCTATCTGCGGGTGTTAAAGCAGCAATCTGAATTCCTTCCTACACTCCGAGCATATCCCCCTTTTGCTTCTCTCTCTGAATTCTGTGCCCAGTTTGGAACCTCGCACAGATGGGGAAAGACCTCCGCCCCATCCCGCCCCCACCCCACCGCCCTCCTCACCCCCCTCTCCACACAGACACGGAGCTTGAACCCTCTGTGGAAAGCTTGCAAATTCCATTCTCCACGAGAAACCTGCACCCGCTTCTCCGGCCTCACCCTCGGCCCGAATCTCCTCATCCTTGAAACCATTCCAGTGGGAATATCTCCTGCGCCCTCCCGATGACCCTCGCAGGTCATTCATTAAGTTTCGGTGACCAGAAGTAGGGTTGATGCACCATTTGGGTACAAAACCTGTGTTTTATTAACGTTCAACAAACCTCCGGATGATCGAACGAAGAGAACTGCAGATGCGGGTTAAATCGAGGACATTCAACATGAGTTATCTCCAGCAGACAGAGCTCCCGAGATTGTAAGAAACAACTGCAAAGAGAAGCAGGAAAAAGCAGTGGACTGGCTTCTCGCCCGAGTGGGAGAGAGTTAGAAGTAGGTCCAGAGGGAGAAAACAAGAATTGATACAATAATTACATGAAATTAAGTTATTTGTTGTCATTGAACCTCGTTCCAGTTCAAACGAATCTTGTGTTGGTAAATTGGTAAATTAGGCACTTAATCAGTCAATATAAGCGAGACGCTCTTAGGGAGCGCCTTGTGGAGGGAATGCCTGTGAAAAGTGTAGTGAGTCTTGCTCGAGAGTGCCTTGTGAGAAAAGTGGTGAGTCTTTGGCTCGAGAGTGCATGTGAGGAAAGGTGAGTCCTTTGGCTCGAGAGTGCCTTGTGGAGAAAAGTGTGGAGGCTTTTTGGTTCGAAGTGCTTGTGAGATAATGGTGAGTCTTTGGCTCGAGAGTGCCTTGTTAGAAAAGTGTGAGTCTTGGATTTCAGAGATTCTTCGGCGAGGAGGCAGAGGAGAGAGGCCTACACATAAAGCTCGAGAGGAAGAGCGCGGTGAACGCGGTGAACACATGTTGGGAGTAATGGGACCAGTGTGAGGCTTGCAGAATGTGGGAGCCCAGGGACACAAATGGAAGCCTCTGCTGCTACAACTGTGCAAGTTGCGCCCCAGCTTCAGCTGCCTAAATGACTGTGTTTGGGGCACTGGAAAGCCAGCTGGATGACCTCCGGTCCATCCAGGAAAACGAGAGTTTCCTGGACAGGACCTACAGTTGAGGTATGTCACGCCTAGGACACGGGGAAAGAACCATATGTGCGACTGAGAGAAAGGGAGGAAATCTGAGTGCAGATGACCCAGTGGCTGTGCCTAATGAAAACAAGGTACGTCCTCTTGGGAGCTTTCCCGGGGAGACTATGTTTCTTCCAGTCCGAGGGGGCAAAAGAGCAAATAATTAAGTTAAGACCAAAATTGGACCCATGAAGACCGAAAAAGGTGAATTGGATTATGGGGAATAAGAAATGGAAGATGCTTAAAATAAAGAAACAGGTACTTCGATCGGTCCGTCATTAAGGAGGACACAAACAATCTTCCTGATAGTAGTTGTGGCCAGAGATCTGGGGTTGAGAGGAACTGAATGGAAATCCACATAGGCAGGAAATTGCGTTGGATAGACTGATGGTACTGAAGGCTGAGTAAAATCATCCCCAGGATCCTGATGGTCCTAGCATCCCAGGTACTTACGGAAATGGCTCTATGAAATCGTGGATTCCATTGGGTGATAATTTTCCAATGTTCTATAGGCTCAGGATCAGTTCCTGTGGATTGGAGGATAGCACATGTTATTCAGCTTTTTAGGAAAGGTGGAGAGAGAAAACAGAATTAATAGAAAGGTTAGCCTGAACATCGGTGGTGGGAAGATGCTGGGTCAATATAAAAGATGAAATAGCCGAACATATGGATGCAGTAACAAGATCGTTCCGAGTCCAGCGATGGATTTTACAAAGGGAAAATCATGCTTGAACTAATTTTCTGTATGTTTTGAAAATGTAACTAGGAAAAATGGACAAGGGAGAGCCCAGTGGATGTATGTACTGGACTTTCAGAAAGCATTTGATAAGGTCCCACAAGGACATAGTGACAAAATTAGGGCACATGTATTGGGAGAAGAAGTGCTACATGGATGGAGAAGGGTTGCAAGACAGGAAACAAAGAGTAGGGATTAACGGGTCCCATATGAATCTCACTATATCACCGTATATATCTCACGCTTCCCTTTTCCCCTGACACTCAGTCTGATGAAGGGTCTCGACCCCAAACGTCATCCACTCCTCCAGTTACTCCAGCTTTTTGTGGCCCTCTGCTGATGTTGTACTCTGGGCCTTTCATTGATCGTTTCTGAACTCCCGTTGCAATTACTGGTCTGCAGTTTCAATGTGAATTTACGCAGGTGAAGCTCCTCGGTGGTCTCCGAAAAGAGATGCGAGGACATTGTATAACTGTTAGCGGTGATGACGCTGCAATGCTGAGAATCATCTGCACATAGTAACTGTCCCCTTTTCCCTATCATAGTACTGGAGGTTGAACTTGATTGTATTTTATCCTTGGTACAATCTAATTTTGACTGTTTAGTGATGCAAATCAATAGAACATTATGTGAAGGAGTAGGCCATCTTCGTCCCTTCGAGAGCCAGCACCGCCATTCAATGTGATCAATGGCTGATCATTCCCAATCAGTACCCTAGCCCGTTCCAGCCTCCTCCCCATATCCCTTGACTCCACTCCTACAGCCCATCTAGCTCCCCTGAAATTATCCAGAGAACCGACCTCCCCCGCCCTCTGAGGCAGAGAATTCCACAGATCTCACAACTCTCTGTGTTAAACAGTGTTTCCCTCATCTCCGTTCTATCTGACTTACACCTTATTCATGAAAACGTGGCCCCTGGGTTCTGGACTCCCCAACAACGGAACATGTTTCTGCAAAGGAAAGTAATATATCAAGAATATAAATGGATAACGATGTATCTGGGTGCGCGCATCATATTTAGTCGATAAATTCACTGCCAACTACCCCATCACAAACGCTGCTGTGGCCTGGCGGAGTGTTCCAGTGATTACAGCAGCCGCCAGCGAGACCCTACGACGTGGGGTTCTGCCCTGTGCGGAACTTTTGTTCATTCAACCGGCTCCCACGTGCTTTTTTTATACCAGCGGCTGCTCCAGTTTCCCGGCACATTTCCCGAAGACGTGAGGGGCTTCTCGGTGAATTGGCTGCTTGATGTGACCCCACGTAGTTGTGTGGGGTTGTGGAAGGGGGAGATAGTGTAGGTGAAGGGGAGGTGATGTACGAGTGCGAAGAAATGAAGTGCAGGCAGTGGGCCTGAATGGAATACAGTGAGTGAGTGGCGGCAAGAGTTGAGACACAAGAGCAGTAGATGCTGGAAAACATGAACAAAACATAAATTGTGCCTGTCCCGCCTCAACGGTCAGGCAGCATCTGTGGAGGGACAGGATGTTTCAAACTTTTCGACTCGTGATCCCAGACTTGATGGACGATTTATTGGGCTTCTTGTAATTTAATCCGTGCGTAAAAAAGAAACAAGCCTTTACAGAATTACACTTTCAGAACTTGAATTTCCCGTAAACCGCGCGGCCGCTTGTAGGACTTGTACAAACTTGATTTTGCTCGTATACTGTGTGATTTGATGATAACGCGAGCAAAGCTTTTCACTGTACACGTGAAATAATAAACCCGTACCAACTAACCCAATACTACCACCATGTAGTTGTCAGCGGTGTCGGTGAACGGATGAATGAGTGACTGAATGAAGGAATGAATGAATGAACGAATGAAGGAATGAATGAATGGATGAGAATGAATGAATGAGTGGATGAATTGAATGAATGAATTGAAGGAATGAAGGAATGAATGAGTGAATAATGGATGAATGAAGAATAATGAATGATGAAGGAACGAATGAAATGAATGAATGAGTGAATGGAGTGAATGAGTGAATGAACAATGAATAAAATGAAAGGGTACACAAAAGCTGGAGAAACTCAGCGGTGCCGCAGCATCTAATGACGAAGGAGATAGGGGCCCCCCGACGTTTCGGTCGAGACCCTTCTTCAGACTGGTCAGAGGATCAGGGAAACGAGAGATATAGACGGTGATGTGAGAGATAAGGAACAATGAGTGGAAAGATATGCAAAAAAGTATCGGTGATAAAGGGAACAAGCCATTGTTTCCCTTTAATACCATTTGTAAGCTGTTTGTTGGAGTGAAATGAAAGCTGGTGCGACTGGGGTGGGGGAGGGAGATATAGATAAGAGGAATGCCAGGCCCGAGGGCTGATGGATGTAGGTGGGAAAGGGGAGGAGACAGCAAGGGTGTTAACCAGAATTGAAGAAATACAATATTCAAGCCCAAAGGATGCAGGCTCCCCCAAGCGAATATGAGGTTGCTGTTCCTCCAGCTTGCGGTGTTGCTCACTTTCTGGCCGTGGAGGAGGCCCAGGACCGAGAGGTCGGAGTAGGAATGGGAGTGGGGAGTGTAAAGTGCTTGAGCCACCCGGGAGTCGGGTTGGTTATTGCGGACCGAGCGAGGTGTTCGGCGAAGCGATCGCCAAGCCTCCGCTTGGTCTCGACCGATTAAATCATCTGCATCTGGAGCAGCGGATGCAGTAGATGAGGTGGAGGAGGTGCCAGGTGAACCTCTGTCGAGACCTGGAAGGACTGCTTGTGGTCCCTGAAAGGATGGAGGGGGGAGTGAAAGGACAAGTGTCTTGCATTTCTTGCGGTTGCAAGGGAAAAGTGCCAATAACTATCTCTCTATG